>OX457079.1:39214986-39758196 GCA_949752815.1 Conops quadrifasciatus
GCCCACCCAAAAGATGGGCGTGGTCTTCCCACTGGGAAAGTAACTCACGATTACAGAGGAACCAATGTAGGCGTCGTCTGTCATAGAACCCTCTTCGGGATGCGAAAGGGGGAGCATCATCCCTTCGCCGTTGATCAAACGAAGTGAGGACACAGAATGAGGCAGTTCTTCAGTTTTCCATTCATGTATTCGTTGCCTCATCATTTCTTCATTCATTCATTCTGTTCATAAATGAACATACATCTAGCATTTGTTGTAACGTCCCTTTTGTGTGGCGCTAATGGAGAAGGTGGTCATGATAGCACTTTGGCTGCGGTTGCTGTTGTTGTTGTTGCCGTTTTCATTCATGGAAAAGCTCTATGGAAAGTTTAGTAATTTGAAGTTTGAAGTCATTAAAAGAGCAGAGCAGAGCCGAGCAGAGCAAAGCCGAGCAACAATAAATAAAGGAAGCTTCATGCGAACAGTCAGAAGTCTTTGCCTGAATCAATATTATTTAACAATCAAATGGTCGGACGGTCCGGTCCGTTCGCCTCGGTTTTCTTTGCGAAATCAATTGAACGGAGAACGGTTTATGAGAAAGTTTTATATAGAAAACGATATCAAAACGTTCTTCATTCATGGCCAGAAATTAGAGCCAAAAATATATACTATTTTCCTTCCTTAAAAATAGGAATTTTCCTCAATATTTTCAACGATTTTCATAACGCTCTTTTGACGGCTCTTCTATCCATCTTCTTCTTCTTCGAATTCGATTGAACTCGTTGCTGCTGAAGAGTCATTCTTCCGTCTGTCTGCTGCGTCAACTTCGCAAAACAAACAGCACTGATTTTCATAAAAAAGCAAACAAAAATTGAATTGCTTTCTGATTGATTTAAGTTTTGATGTAGTAAAAATCTTTACGGAGTGAATTTTAAAATCAATTGCAATATTTTTTCCTCTCAAGTTTTTCTTCCTTCTTTCGTTTTTTCCTTTTTTCTTCCTTTTTAAACTCGATGCTACAGAGCGAAGAAAAGTGTCCGCTCAAAGGAAGTGTCAAGCAAGCGAACAGCGAAATATTCTTTCATCTTCGTTCCTCTCTCACTTCGTCATATACACACACACACACACATACTCACACACACTTATTTAAAAGGAAAAAATTCTTGAAGGAAGCAAAGTATTTTGGCATCCTCTTCTGGCACGTCTTGCAACGTCGACAGCGACGATCGCGTTTGCGTTTGCGTTTGCGTTCGCGTCAGGATGAAACGGAAACCAGCTGCGGCTTCCGGTGAGTAACAGGATTTCATTCCTTTTTCCAGCGCCTGCCTTTCCCTCACTCTCCTTCGGTTCGTTCCTTATTTGCGAACGCTTTTAACACACTTCCGCCCTGATTTTTATTTCATTTATTATTTGCTGCTTTTAGTTTTCTTCAAACTGTTTTCTAGTTGCATTCAATTCAATTCGAGAAATACAAAGGCAGACCCATTCTAAGATGCTCTGTACTCTTTATACACAGCCCACCGACCGCTTCTATTTCTCCTCTCTCCCTCGCACCCTCGCTCTCTCCCTAATCCTCGCTCTTATTACTCAGCTTATACATATATCGCAGTATGTACCTGTCAATCGGTTGACGGTCCGGCAGGTGTACGTCTTGTAGGCGTCATTCGGTCCCGCATTATTTATGTACAGCTCGCCATTCGCCAGCACCGTGTACTTGCCCCCGATGTCGGTGTTCGGATACAGGTGCATTCCGGTGTCCTGCACCCAGGCGGTAACCATCACGAACTCGGACATATAACTCGGTACCTGGAATCGAAGAAGGAAAGAGTACGAGTTTATAAAGGAATACTTTGGAGGCGTGTTAACGAATAATTTTATTGGTTTAATGATTAATAGTACGATTAGTAGGATTAACAACTACTTTCAATGAATTAATGAAAACTTCGAATGGATTAATACATAATATATAAGTTACGATATTATGAATTATTATGAACAATTTCATGGAAGTAATGAATGAACAACTTCTTTGGTCTAATAAACGATTTTCTTGTATTAATGTATTAATTATTAATGTATTAATGTATTAATGTTATGTATTAATGTATTAATGTTATGTATTAATTATTAATTATTAATTACTAATGTATTAATGTATTAATGTATAATGTCCTGAAGTTAGTTTTTCCTTTCTCTTTAATAAATTAGTATATTATGATGTTATTTTTTTGGATTTCGTTTGTATTCGAATAAATGAGTGTAAATCTAGCGGAGATTCATTAAAGCTGCATTTACTTCAATTAATTAACAAAAACAACGGTACTTATGCGCTCTCTCTACTTAAAAGAAACATCTTTTGTTCGTTTAATTTTACATACTTGACATTTGAGGACGGCCGTATTGCCCGTCATCACGTATTCATCATGAACTTGCACCGAATACTTCTGGTTGACGACTAAAATGAAGGAAGAGAAAGAGAAGAAGAGAGCGGGAATTATTTATTTCTTCTGGGATTGATTTCAGATACATCGCCATAGCCTTTAAGCACCCCAAAAAGTATAAAATCATGGCTTGAAGCATCTTTTTGTATACCATGCCTTTGTAAGATATCACCTCTATGTATAGTCTCCCCATACTTACATATATACCGCAATACAATACATTATATTTCACCATGTAATATCGTATTCCATTATTATTATCTCGAAACGAATTCAATTTAAATTTGTAAAATTGTTCATGAATATTTTCATGAAAATAGCATTTTTTAGTGAGAGTAGATTAGCTACGAATGTGGTACCTCCACAGAGAACAACAACCACCACCACCACAACAACAACAACAACAACAACAACAATATACCGCGTTTTATTAAAACCTAATTGGATCTGGCACGAAGTTACGCAGCAGAAGAAGAAAAAGAAGATGACTTCGAAACCTTCGCCAAAAAAGTCCTTGGGAAAAAGTTTCCTTCCTGTCGGTCCCTACCACCGAACCGAACCCAACCGAACCGAACCGTACCGAACCGCACCGAAAGGAAGACATACCGCATGATAACGAAAAATGATGGCGAATAAAGTCTTTATTGTTGTTGTAATTAATTAAGATTGGCAGCAAAATCTTGGGAAAAGTTTCATTGTAGTTGCATAGATAGAAAGAGCGAGAGCGAGAGCGAGAGAGAGAGAGAGAGAGAGAGAGGCGACTTTACGGTTTTACGATAGAATAGACAACTGATGCTGCTTCCTCTGCGAGGTTTTGCTGTTTTTGCTGCTTTTTTTGGTGAAGAGAAAAAGGAAAGGAGTGAAGAGCGTCAAAGAGAAAACAAGGCTGTGTAACGAGTTGAAGGAAAACGAAAGAGAAAACAACAGCGAGTATTAGAGGAGAAAAGAGAAGGCAGGAAATCGATTGTAGAAAGAGAAGACAAGAAGAGGAAAAGCTGTCCCCGGAAATGACTTTCTGCTTAAGAATGTTTCCGCTCTTTCGACCTTCGCAGTTTTTGTCCACGAAAACAAAAAGAGAAAAGTCACCGACACGCCATTTTTATGCACGCCTAAGTTTACAAGTTATTGCAAAGATTCATGATTTTGTTGTTGTTGTTGTTGTTGTTATGCACATAATAATGCTATAATTTAATTCGATAACTTTGCAAGGTTTTTTCCCGATTTAGCGCATGCCTGTTGTTGTTGTTGTTGTTGTTGTTGTTCGACCGCGACAAGACCGACAGCTTTCACTTTGTGCCTCTCGCCTTAACGCACGATAACTTAATTTTTATTTCAGCGAAAAGTCCAAAAAGAAGAATAAAAAAATTTAATTTGAAAAGTTCTACGCGCCAAAATGAAAAGTTTGCAACAGAGTTTCTTGCTCACTCAAGGACGCTCACTCACGCTGCACCCTGTACGCTGCCCCGCTTGATTTCATTGGAAATCATTGGAATCACAACAACAACGCCAACAATGGCAACAACAATGAAGCCAACCGAGGAGCCAACAACCAACCAACCTCGTGCACATTTCCGGCTAATCCCTTGCAATTAACGTCTCTCACAAAAAGCAACCACGCTTTCACCCTTCCTTCGCCTTCGAGCGACGAAGTGCGTAGAGAATTGTAGTCAACTGCTTGAAGGTAAAGGGTAGCTGAAGGTCGTAGAAAAGGGTGTGCGAAGTGGTGCGAGGGTGGGTGGTCCCTCGGAAAGCTCTCGCAGCACCGTGACCATTATCAAATCACTTTAGCGGCAAACGATTTCGAGCGAGGACCATAAAAATCCGAAGCCCAAAACCCAAATCGACGCAACGCATCGCATCAACGACGGAAACGGAAACGGAAACGGAAACACAGTCCAGCCCAAGAAGGACGTCAACAGGACTTTTAACACATTATGCCAAGGTTGAAACCGATAAACGCTCAGCAATCAAGATAAAAGCCCAAATAAGTTGGAGGGAGAGACAGACACAGAGAGACAGAGAGAGAGAGAGAGAGAAGGGACTCAAGGGAAGTTGTTAAAGAGCAAGTAGGAAGAGATATGAACATTAAGTTCTTCGTAAGTACTTCTTCGATAAAAAGTGGCACGATTTACGACGTTGAAAGACTGAAAGGAAACAACGTTTCCGAGAGAATTGAAAGAGGCAGGAGGGAAAGGAAGGAAGGAAGGAAGGGAGAGGAAGGAGCACGAAGACCAAAATCTAGGATTAGGGCTGCGCTTAAGCGTGTATACGTGTGTGTATGCTTCCTTGGTGCTGTCGTAAATGTGTTTTTTCTTATCCTTTTCCATGGTCGTGTGTTCCTTCGCAGCAGCGACCGATTGAAATGCGAGTCCTCCTCGTACCTTGATTGAACTTTCCATTTAATAATCGGTTTCAAAAAAGCTCGGTTTCAATTCTAATCTGATTAGCATAAAAGAACCTTAAGCTTTACGGTTTTATTGGAAAATAAAGAACTATTAGCTGTTATTTTTTATGAGCTACAATTGGATTGTATATACATACATACATACACCCCTCAGTCTGTTATATCCTCTTAGCCCATGATGTCAGGCCTTCACGGCAGATATTTATGCATATATGTATATCTCCGTCCTTCCCTTCCGATACCTTCAGCACCTCTAAAACTAACCCTCCGAGCTGTCCGCCTCATTTAACTCGCCTCAGTAAATGAAATTCATTATAATGAATTCATTACTAATTTATTTCAAACTTGTTCTGATTTTAATAATATTACAAAGAGACGGGGGAAGAGGGAGAGAGAGAGAGAGAGAGGGTTCTAACTTTTTATCAAACCTTGGATTGCGGCAACAAAATTTAATTAGAATTCTGTTAATTTATTGTAGTTTGCTTTGGTGCAATTTCTAAAAACTGTTGAAAACTGCTGCGGACACAAAACAAAATAAAATAAAACAAAACAAAGAAAAGCCAAAAAATGCCAACTTTATCAATTTCCAACATTAAAAAGTTTTAATTGGCTTTCAAAGCGCTGACTCGGTTGACAGCGAGACGCTCAGCCATCGACCAAGCAGCAAAAAGCAACCCACAACGAAGCGACCATCCGACCACCGACGACCAAGTACCAAGGACCAAGGACCAGCGAGACTCAGCTTTTTCAATGATCCATGACTTATGTATGTATGCATGCATGTACATACATATGTACGTTATGCATTGGGCGTCATACGACATGAACGATTTTATGCTAAACATTTTCCGAACAGGTTCAGGTTTTGATGAATCGGATTAATTAAAAAAAGAGTAAGATTAAGGGGAGAGCGAGAGAGGGAGAGAAAGAGAGATCACACTTCTCTGATACTGATACTAAAATATTTTTTAAAAATTTAATTTTAGTATTACATAAATTAAAACTCAGATATTTTCTCCAAAAACCATCATTAATTCAAAAACATAATAACTTCAGTTCTGTACTGTCCCCCTTCCCCCCCCCTTCCGCCCTTCCACCCCCTTCCACCCCTTTTGATATACTTACAATACTTATACAATACTTACCACCTCGAACGTGAACCTCGCGACTGAGCACCGTTCCGACCAGGTTACGCAGCTTGCACCTGAAAGCGGTTATAGCGAACGATTGTATTTGAGTGTAATTAGAAAGAGAGGACGCTATAGTGAAAACAGTGGGTGGTTAGTGTAGACCGACCTGTAGACCGTCGAATGAATCTCATGACGGTACTTCTCAGCCGAAAAAGGATAGAACATAAGGCTGCCATTCGAAATCGTAAAAACCAAATCTTGCTGTGGTAGTATTGGCGTCCATTCAATCTGCAAAAGTGGAAGAAGAAGAAGAAGAGAACAACTATAAATATGACTACTATTTTTAATTGCATTAAATTGAAAGCAAAAGTTAATTTTTTTTTAAAATGTGGACAAGAAAAGAACTCTTACGAGCCGCGACCCCAAAAACTTTCGGCTAAGAAAGTTCTGAAAAAGTTTTAGAAATGTTGGTTTTTTTTTGTTAATATATATTGAGCAGATGTATGGATGTATGTACTCGTAGCTGCTTCTGCGCCGTCATTATTCTCAGCATCAGCAGCGGAAAAGGGTTGTTGCGAAGATTAATTGAAATATATTTCATTAATAGTGGGCCGATGGTGGCCCGCATCAAATTAGGTAGCACACTTTGTCTACCGCCCGGCCCCATTTGCCCCATTTGCCCCCTTTGCCCCACCCATCCGGTCATTTCGGGCCGAATCGCGGACTTTTCGCCATTAAACATTTCTGCAGCATTCAAAAATATTTGAAACTGAAGTACGTGCTGCCTCTTGTTGGCAATTTCATGTGCCCCCACAAATACCCCGAGCTGTACCCCACCCCGCTTAAGGTAAGAAGTATGCGGCCCGTTTTGCTGCGCAATAATATCGTAGTTACCTCCGGCTGCGGACTGCCATGACCTGAACACTCTACGAGTCCGCCCGAATTGTTCGAAAATTCCACTTTGTGCGGCGGTTCATGAAGAAATATCGGTCCCTGCAGATCCAGTCCATTAGCGACGTAGCGGTGCTGCTGCTCAGCTGCTGCCCGAAACGAATCGGAAGAAACACAAAATGTTTTAAGAAGCATCGGCGTTGTCGTGGTCGTTGTTGTTGTTGTTGCCAGCATCCACAGCAGCAGCAGCAGCAAACGGTTTAGCGAGTAGGAGAAGAAGAAGAAGAAAACGGAAAAGTTTACATAAATGTACCAACAACAACAATTTAAATTTATAATTAAAAGTACTGCGTTTGATGGTAACGAACATGACAAAAAGGCTGACGAGAATGGACTGAAGGAAGGAAGGAAGGAAGGAATAGACGGGGAAAGAGAGAGAGAGAAAGTTTATCAGGTAACACAAGCACACAAAGCCAGATACAAACAACCGTAGAGACTACAAAAAAAAAGTGAAAAAGTCAAGGAAAAATAATGAAGCACAGAAAGAAAATAATTATTAAAAAAACAAGAAAGTCCAGAACAGGAGGAAGCAGAAGATGAAGGAAAAACAGCACAAGAAAACTCCTCTCGGTCGGACTTAGACTCTTTCGGGACGGATGGAGCGGGCAGGTGCGCTCTTTGCAAAGCGCTCTTTTAATGGTTTTTCTCTAAAGTTGATGTTGTTGTGGCTGTAGCATTAGTTGGTGTTGTTGTTGTTCTTTCTATCGCACATCACCCACAACAACAACAACAAAAAAGGGACACACACAAAAGCACTTTGTGCTATTCACGAATTTGGAGAAGTTGTGGGCGCACCTTGTGATGGTGGCGAGCGGTACAGTATAATCACGTAAAAATGAACTATGAACAAAAGATGAACTGTTCAGAATCATCAGAGAATCTTCTTCGATGTTAAATGAAAATCTTTTCTCCTTTTTCAACGTTTTTTCGTTGAGGATTTAAAATTGTGACCAAAAACATACAAAAATTATCCAAAAAAGGATTGAAAAACGCTTAAGTCGCTTTAACGTTGAAGTCAATTTTTTGGTATAAACTCCGCACATTTCGAGGGCCTGATCTTTATTGGTTCATCTTACCGAGATTACACTGTACATATTTCCTTTTTCTAGGACTCGCCTTCTTTACCATTACAAAGTGAAAATTTTAGTGTCACAAAAAATACAATCTATGTATATGTTGCTGTTTTTTCAGTAAATATCCAAAAATCCTTTTGGATATTTCCTTTCCAAATAGGAAATAAAGGGTTTCCTTTATGAACAATTTTCATGCTTAAGACTGTCGAAAAGAGAACAAAGAAGTCAAAGAGAAGTCAAAGTTTTAAATTTTGTGGCTTGCAAAACGAGACTGAGACGACACAAGGCAGCAGGAACCCCAAGAGGTTGAAGCAAAGCGAAATTCAGCCAAGTATCGTGCTCTGCGGCCCCCTGCAGCGACCCATCGACGCCGAATCGTCGGAAGCTGCCCGGTCCTTAAGAGAGCCGCCGCCAGCGGCTACTTTTCAAACCGGTTTTACGACGCGAGCAAATTCTCTGCACAAGCATTCTCTTTAAAATGTCAAAACTTTCAGGTTATACAAAACAGAAGCCTACGCTAGGATTGTTGTTGTTGTTGTATTTGTTGTGCCATGTGATGGTGGTGGTTGCGACCTCATTATCCTTCTGGTAATCTGGCAAATTCGGTTTCTCTCTTTCGTGGTCTCTTTGTGTCAGCAGTTATTATTGCGTCGTATCGCCGTGCGACCCTTTGTCGCGACTCGACGTTGCTTCCGTTAATTTTGATAAAACTTTCATTCCTTCCGAGGATGCAGCTTCTCTAAAAGTTACTGTTTAGTTGCTGAAAGGTTTGTGAAGGCTTTGGGCCGTGAATTTGATGAGAGTTGGTAACTCTAACTAAATAAATTCAGAAATAAATTTGACAATAATTCAAAAGTTTTGAGCGCGAAAGTGAGAAAATGTTAATTTCACAGCGTTGCAGTGAGTTACCATGGATATATGGACTATATCGAGTGTACATAGGATATATATCGTATGTACGTAGAAGCACTGTTAATAGACGTACGTTGACAGCAGTCCCTAAAATGGGTCAAAAACAAGAGCGTCACCGAAAATCACCGAATAAATTGATGAAATCAATACCGAATGACGGTTTAGTGACGATTAGCAGTATTTTCGGTACGTTTTTAGTGATGATATAGTCTCAAATTCCAAGATGAGATCCGAGAACAAGGATGCCGAAAGATTACTGTGCGAGAGAGACATTTTCAGTCGAAAAGAAATCCGAAAACAAGACATAAATTGTCAGTCGAGAACAGATTCCAGAACGATACCGAATTTTTCACTCGAGACGAAATCTGAGCAGAAAATATTAGAACGATACCGAACGATACCGAAGTTTTAAATAAATATTTGTTTATTCAAAAGGCACATGAAGGCACATAAATGGACAAATAGACAGATAGACAAACAGCAGTAATCACTTGCCGTTATTTCGTTGGTTGACAGCAGCAGAGTTGCCAGCATCGTTCCAGGTCGTCATCACGAATCACTAAAAGTTTCTCGTCATAACCATAAAAATGGAAATGCGACAAGAAAGTGACAAGAAAGGCCGCTAGAGGAAGAGCGAACGGCAGAGAGTCGACTCTATTTCTATCAAGTAATCGAGGAAGGCCAGAGAGGGATGGGAGACTTTAGAGTTCTGAAAAGTAACAAATTTAAATAAACAATTTCTGAGAGAAAACCATAAAGAATTTTATTTTTCAAGAAGTAGCAAATAGTTTTCGAATAAATTCATTCAGTCTTCAATTTTCAATTTATTCCGTGAAACATTTTGAATAATTCTTAAGCTCAACGAAAGGTTTCGTTTAGGTTAAGCCTAGACTATATATATTTTTCTATATATACTTTAGTGTGTATATGACACACTTCAACCAATCTCGCGTTACACTAAAGTGCCGCGTTAGAGTGTTCGAGAACGGCTGACTTAGAGTTTTGATGAAGCGATTATAAATCGGTTTTCATTGCTTTTATTTTTTTTTTTGTTGTCACTTCGTTGGAAACGGAGTGAAAGGCGTAGTATAAAAAACAGCCCGGCATGCCAAAAAAGGGGTCAAGACAAAGGATATTTCCTCCCTTTTTGTGGACAAAAATCAGTCGCTTTTTCCCCCGAAAATCGCACTTTAAAACAAAAAACCGAAAAACAACAACAGAGACGTCATCAAAGGACTATGCAGAAGAATGAGAGCAGCATTAGCTGTAGCTGCGACAGCTATAGTGGTCGGCAGCAGCTGCTTCCTTCAACAACAACAGCTTCCTGCAGCCATCAACCAGAAAACGACATTCACACCAACAAGATTGTGCTCGATATGCAGATGCATTAAAACAACAACAACAACAAAGAGCTCTAGCTTCGACCAGGCTACACTACAACCATAAATTTCGAGTCGATAATGAAAAGACGTCAATAATTCAAAGGACCCCATGAGTATTCATGAAACGGAAGGTATTGCTTTCGAGAGGATCTCTTTGAGGTTATGAGGAATGATTTTGAGCCAACAAATTGTTGTAAGAATAGTCGTTACAATTTCGTTAAGTTTCTCGTGATTCGTTCTTGATTCGTTCGAAAAAAGACACTGAAAATGGCGCATCGCTGAAAGCGGTTTGTCCGCAAGCCCATCCTGACAAGGAATGACAGAAATTCGCTCCGAAACCCATGTCATCACATTTATCATCCCCGCACATCTCCGCGCATAAAACGAATTCCTTCATTAACCATTCCCAAGTACGAGCACACTTCTGGAAGGTAACAAAAACCGAAAAAGCGTTTATCCTGCCACCAACCAAGTTCAACAACACGCCCTCGCAATGTGAATGACCCCGAGAGCTTCCTTCTTGCTGCACACCGCAACGTTCAGGTGCATCCGAAAGAGGCAGGCGTTTGGGGGACGCTGAGAAGCAGGGGACGGCCCTCAGGTAATGTAAGGACTCGCTGCTTCTCGGTTGCTGTTTCGGCCCTTTCGGTGGCTGTAGCTGCAGCCGTTGGTCTTGCCGCCCCCGCTGCGACGAATGGGCACGAATGACACTGTGTCTAGAGGACAGCAACATTCTCATTACCATCGTCAACGCATTGCTAACGAGTAGCAACGTCAATAAGGACAACAACTATGCAACACTGAAGGCAACGGCAACGGCAACGGCAACGGCAACAGCAACAAGCGATGCTCGCTGCGATGAATGTTGCCTGTTCGGTGATCTTCCGACGATACAACACATTCCAATTGGATGGAGCTGTTGTTGTTGATGTTGCTCTTCTTTCTCTTCTAAACGGTTCTGGTGATTGTGTCTTTTTAGTGACTTTTTGAAAGCACATAAAACGAATGAATGAATGACAGAGCAAATGAATGAGCGAGTGCATGAATGAAAGAGACAAAGAATGAATGAACGAATGAATGAGCGAGCGATTGAGCAAACGAATGAATGAATGCATGTACCTCATAAGATGCTGCGTGCAGCACAATTAGAGAACTGAAGGAAGCTTGAATTTTAAATAAAATTCCATAGACGTTTTTGTGTGTATGTTTGTGTCTTTGTTTGCGCAATAATACTCGTAGTGTGCAAGCAACAACAACAACACAACCAATTGAAAGGAATGACGTTGCCATTCAAGAGAACTTGCCAGAGCTGCACTCTCGAGTCTCCAGCAGTATTTTGCATTTAGGAATGTCGACGTCACGACAACGCGATTGAATATTATTTCTATACTCGATGAGCCACGATACAAACGTCTGTGTATGCGTGAGTGTTGCTCACGAACGTTTGCAAAATAGCGCCAGAACGCGCACATTTGTTCGAAACAGAGAAGAGCCTTGTGGAAGGGGTTCTATTGGCCCCTTTGTGGGAGAAAAGAACATGAAAACAAACAAAATTAAAATCGCGAAAAAGGTACCTACATACCTTTTTAGAAAGGTCGCCTACCGAGCGTATAAGTACAGAACATCCATGGCAGTATTTTTGTGTAAACGAGAATTTTTCGTAATTTTTATGTTTCTCGAAGACATCTTCGTATCGAAATGTTGTATGCGACATTTCGATTTATAGTGCTTTAATGAGAATGAACAAGATGGTTTATTGCCGTTAAAAATTGAGTTTTTATTAATTGTCATAAGAACTCCATTTTTAACGGTTTTAAAAAAAAAAACCTTCCTCACTTTTCTCCACGAAAAGTTAAAATTTAACATTAATTTTCATTCTAAGCCCAAACCCAAAATCCAATTGTGTCCTTGGATATTTTGAGTTTGAAGAACTTTTGCTCGGAGTTCTTGTTTTGGAGATTTCGTCTTGGAAATTTTGTGCTTAAATACTTTTGGTTTTGGACATTATTTCTGAGAGAATCATTAAATATCTCCCAGTTTAAAAAATGAAATATCTCAATAAAAGCGTAAGAATGTTAAATTATCACAAACAAATAGAAGAAAAATACTAGAAAAGAGAGACAAATAAATAGGAAAAATAATATCAAATCGAGTCGAGGCCGACTCACACTCACACTCACACTCACTCGCACATACTCGTATGTCTGTGCAATAATTGCCCTGCAGGAAATTTCTGTTGTTCCATCAACAAAGGAACATTTTTAATTAATGCGAGTATTCACGTAGTTATTGACGAAGTTATTACGTGCAGTTGTCGTTAATTGATTCACATTGAGCATCGTATAAGGGTTAATAGAACTTGGGAGCATTCGAGTCCTAACGACTACTAGAGAATCGCCGCGAACAATTCGGAGGGAAATCGTACTAACTGCTTTTTCCTGCTGGGTACTTTCAATTTAGCCCACGGGCACTCAGACACTCAGACGGACAATCACTCATACTGTGCACGTGTGTATGTGTGTATGTGTGTATATATAAATGCGCTACATCCGCCCACAAATCGAGATGGTTTAGCGTAAGACCGTCACTCACCTCGAATGACATACAGCATCAGTACAGCCTTGAAAAGGCTTTGTAAATCCATTTTTTATGAACTCTAATGCTTTCCATTACATTTTTTATGAGGATTCTCTTAAATTCGTCGGTTTGCGCTGTTGCTGTTGTTGCTGGCTGGTGTTGTTGTTGATTTTATTGCTGCTTTTAATGCTGTTGTCGTTTTTCTCGCTGCCGCTGCTGCTGCTGCTGCTGCTGCTGATGACGCTGATGGCGACGCTGATTTTATTTGTCTTTTCGTTTATGTTCGTTTTTTTTTTTGTGTGGCAGCTCCTGTTGCTGCTATCGGTTGCTCTGATTATTGTTGTTATTGTTGTTGTTGTTTTCGTTCCAATGGTTTTTTACGGTTGAAAATGCTTTCTTCTTTGCTGTATGTTTTTGTGTTGTTGTTGTTGTTGTTGTTTGTACACATGCCCGATTTAGTTTAAAAAGAGGACGAACCGATCCCGACCGTTGCGGTCATTGCGTTTCGCCGTCTATCTGTCGACCGGTCTATCGGTTCTGTCTATCTGTAGAGTCAAAAAATGTTCGCCGAATTTTCACTTTTGTCTCTTTATTTTCTGCGATAGCTTGAACGTAGTTCACTTTTCGCCTGACGATGATGATGATGCTGATGATGCTAATGATGATGATGTTGGTGGCGACGACGCTGTTTTTGGTATTGGCTTTCTATGGTGATGCTGGCGATAGTGCTTGCAACTTTTGACAGTCTTGAGGTTACTGATAATGATATTGCTCATGTTGTTGTTGTTGTTGTTGTTGTTGTTGTTGTTGTCGGTTTTTTCGTTGTGCTCTCCTCACCTTTCCCTCAGCGTCTTGCGTTCGACCATAATGAATAGTTTGTTCTTGTCTCACCGACGTTGCTGCATTGTTTATATTGTTGTTGTTTTACTAAAATGAAAAGTTGATAAAGAAAAATTATTAATATTGCATTCTAAAACCTCTTCTAACTATTATGTTTTCCTCCTCTCTCTCTCTCTCTCTCTCTCTCTGTCTCTTTCCTTTTCCTTTTTTTAAACGCTGCAACAGCGTTTATGTTAATCCTTAAATTATTCCTGTGGCCACCACTAGAAGCAACCAACAAGGCTTCATAAAGGATCTCTTTTCTGCGTTTCTTCCTCTCTTTTATTATTGCGTTACTTTTATTATGATTATTTATTTATGCCGAGTATCGTAGCAACCTGCCTGCCTGCCTACTTTTCGAGCTCATTCTCCCGGAGCCAACACCTCCCGGAATGCCGTGCCCTTCTGCTCGTTAGCACTTGGACAACCACGTCGTCGTCATCGTCGTCATCGTCGTCATCGCCATCGCCATCGTCATCATCGCTGTCATTATCCTGTGTATGTTTGCCCACTTTTCACCTCATATCAGGCGCTCGAGGCACCACCGTTACCGTGGCGGTGACTGGATAGCGTAGGAAAAAGGGCTCCCTGCAGTTCCCTGAACTTTGACCCAAATCCTCTGCCAGTTGGGTTAAGGCAGGTGGCGAAGAAGAAGAGACTGAGAAGCTGAAATTGCTTTCACCCTCCCTGAGCCGTTTTTATTACCGCAGCGCCGTCACCACCTCCGCCCCTTCAACAGATTGGCCGAGCCGTCGGATGGCTGGAGACGGATGGATGTATCGACGGTATCATCGTTGCTGACGCTTCTTGCTCTCGTTCTTTAGTATTTTCAGTATTAATTTGATTCTCTTTCTTCCTCTTTCTATAACATTTTTTCTGATTCTGCGGAGTTCTCCCTCGTGTCGCTGCTTCTCTCTATCCGTCTCTCTTTCTCTGCAGGCTTCTCTATTATGGAAGCTGAAACTGCCGTTCTTCGAGCAACCTGTCAACGGTTCTATTAATCATTTCATGTCAGAATCTTTCGACTCTAGAACTGTAAAATGCAACACTTCAACAGTCCATTCTCTTCTCTCTCTCTCTCTTTCTTTCTCTCTTCCCGCCTCCCTTCCTACTTAATGTTTTATCTCTCTGAAAAACCGGGACCAGAAAAATATAACTACACTCAGAAAAATAAATGCAAAAACGGGGCTTATACCAGGCACGTTTACACACAATTTTAAGCCAGCAATTTTTTTTTATGTCATTTGAGCTTAAAAATTTAAAGCTTTTTTGGCAGGCCAAACTTTTTTATAAATAAAAGGATTACAACAAGATTTCTTAGTGCTTCTTTTATGCGTTTTAGACCAAATTAGACCAAATTAGATATTAGGCTTAACAATCACAGTCACATTTGATTTAAATTTAATCTATGTCGATACCTATCCATATATCTCTATCTATAATTTAGCTCGTATTTCAAATTTTTCCTACGCGTATAAATTTCATGGCGGCGTCTGGATTTGAACCTCTGCTCCTCTGCTCTTGTATTTGAAACCGAGCACACATTCCTCTGACCAACGGACTGCTAATATTCCTAAGCTATTTTTTACCTAGTTTTACTTTGTTTTTGTTCAATTATTTCAGGCACGCCTTTTAATTCAAAAGAAAGAAACAGAATAGAAAATTAAGTATGTATATCCTTTCTTAATTTCAGATTTTTTTTTGGTTGTTTTTAGTAGACAATGCTTCAAATGTGGCCTTCTCAATTTAAGCACGATTTTAAAGGAATATTTTTCAAATTTTAAAGCATAAACATGCTTCTTTTAAGTTATTTAAGATTAAATTATTCGTTTTTTTTTCAATTCAAGACATTTTTTCAATTCAAGAAAAGCTGCAATTTACAATTTTTTGCTTCCCGAAAGCAAAGGACGACAGGCTTCATCAAAGCAGTATAATACTTGAATTCGGAACGCCTGGTCACGCTGCGTTCCACAAAACCCGAAAACGCACGTGCTGAGTACGTCATAATTTTCTGAGTGTAGTCGGCATAAAATGTATGACGGCTTAAATGCGCGAATGTCCTTCTTTCATGCTTTTGGCCTCGTTTTCAAGCTTCTAAATTATGTTTCCCGTTAACGATGGGGTGATGGGGGGAGGGGTACGAGGGTACGGGGGAATGGGGAGGGGAAGGTGTGTGTCAGAGAGGCCCTCGGCGATGGTAGTCTATGAAAAAGAGATAAAGTGTAAGTTTTAAACGTTCATTTTTGGTGACGAAAAATTGAAAAGAGCTCATTTCGATGATCATTAATTGTTTTAGTGGCTTTAGCACCTTAGAACATGAGAATCTATCGATTACACACCACTGTTTCTGTTTCTTGCGGGTTTTCCAGTACTTTGGTTAATTTCGGACTTTTGGTTTGTGCCGGAAATCTTTAGTACCTTTTAGGGTTCCTCCACTCTAGCAACGGTACCCTTTTTGACTATCGATACTTTTACTTACATACAAACTACAGATGCACACAGATGCATACAGATGCACACAGATGCAAAATGCAGATACATTGCATGTGTATTTTTTTTTCCGATTCTTTTCCGTTAAGAGAAGAATCTGATTTCTTTTTAATGATACAGAAATGAAATCGTTTTTAAAGCAACAACAAGAAACAAATAAAAAGGATATATACACTAACAATAGCAACAGCAACAACAACAACAACAACAACAACAACAACCAGAGAAGACAATGAGTGTGCTTTTAAGCCAATGTTGGCTTGGTCTTTTTTCTTTTTTTTTCATCCATTCAGAAAGACGAATATTATGTTACATGCCGCTGTTACGTACACACACACACACACACACACACACACCACGACACATACATATATACATATATGTATATTCCGCCACTTGCCGCGCCATTCAGACAGAGCGAATAAACGCATTTTATTTGCCTTCTTCAAGTTTTTTACAATGGATTTAATGGATTTGTAAAAATATTTCTCTTTTCTTGTTGCAGTTTTTGTAGTTGTTGTCTTCATGTTGTCATAACATTGTCTTCATTGTTATTGTAATCAATACGGCTGCTTTAAAAGGCGTCCGTTCTTCGTTAATGCATTTTTACTTAGCAACAATTTTTCTGCCCGATTTTACTCAAACTCATGTTCGTCGTACTTTCGAAAAAAAACCTTAAAATGGTTGAACGTTAATTTAACGTTAAAACTGGAGGAATTCAAAATTTTAAGAATTTTAATAACATTTTAATTTTACGCTTTAATATTAAAAACTAATAGATTATCGTATGTTGAGAAAAATCGTTACTATTATAGACGATACATTTGCGATACATTTCCGATATAATTTTTTGTGTCCTTGTTGCTTTTATTATCTTTTATTTGAACAGGACTGAGAGCCTCTTCGCCTAACCGATTTGCTTTCGGTTTATTTTCTTTTCTTCTTTTCAAAGAACTCTTCAAGGCCTTTATCTTTACGTTGTAGAAATTGTTTTTCATTTGCCTTTTCCTGGTAAAAGACCACTTAATCTGTTCCTTTCTGTATTCATTTCAAAGCAGACCAATGCAGGCCGATGTGCGCACCAGACCACGCCCTGTATCGAACTATATTTATCGGAAGAAAACGACGAGTGAAGAAGACTCCAGCGCACGATGATGCCTGCGATGGTTTGTGAATCAACGATGCCGCACCATTCAAGCGTCTTTAAACGTGCGGCACGCAATTAGTCAACCCCGGCCGTCGCATTTACAATATTTTGAATGTATGTGCAAGCTTAAAACAACACACGTACACGCACTCGCACACACACCACCAAACAATACGAGTCTTCTTTCATTCTGCCATTTTGTATGTGGCTTGCGGTCGAATTAATGACTCGTGTACAATGAGGCAACAGCCACAATAACAACCACAGCAACAACAACAACAACAGCAAAAACCACCATACAAAAATTTAGATATTTATCATTTGTTTTCTCAGCAAACTTCTCTCAAACTCAAATTTCTCCTCTCTCAAACGATCTACGCGTACATCTCTCTGATTGCGGGCTCTCTGAATCAGAGTTGCCACGGAGTTGCCATCCGTGATCCTCCATCTCTCCTCTCGTACTCTATACGATTACATTACAGTAGAATCACAATCTCGCAGCGAGAGCCAGCAGCCTTGGAAGCTTATGCCGGGCAGCGGGCATTTTGCTGTCGAATCCAGCACGACAGCATGGCTTACGCTCCTTTTCTCTCGAAAACTGTGGCCACTTTTTAGCGAAAATCCGAAAAATTGTATGAATGAATATATGAAGAGAAGCTAGCTCTCTTTTCAAAAACGAGAGAATGGAATTTTCTACAGAATACACAAACAAACACAGAGACGTGAGAGAGAGAGTTGCGGCCGGTTGACAATCGCTGCGAGATTGTAGTTCTACTGTTCTGTTCCTCTCCTCTCTCCTTGTTCTCCTTCTCTCTTCATTTTTCTCCCTCTACCTCATTCCGTCTCTTCAACGGAAAGCCCTTCCGATTCTTCATAATATTTTCTCATTTAGCTTTTTCCTTTCTAATTCAGTCGCGACAACAACAACAACAACAACAACAACACCACCAACATCTACACGCAGCCAACTGCTCTGAAAAAATCCAGAACACTGCAGCTGGCAAACAATTAGACCTGCACTAAACCTGCATACTTCAGAGCGGTATTAAAAGCAAGAGAACACAACAACAACAAGAACAACCGTAGCAATGGCAGCGCAGCAATAACCGTAACGGGAACAATAGAGAACGAGGAGAGAGGGGAGAAGAAGAAGCGAATGTCCTTAAAAGAATCTGATGCGAACGACGATAATCGATCGAGCGACAGAAACAAGTCTCGCAACAGCATAAACACAGTCAAGAGGAAGGCTCGAAAGGCTCGAAACGGAAGTGAGGAAGGATAAAGATTGCAAACATAAAAACAACGAACACAACAACAACAACAACAACGACAGCAACAAACATAGATAGTAGATTGTGTGCAGAGCGATTATGGGCAGATTGTCTTCGGTCACTCTTCATTTTATGGAGAAAAATGCAAAATAAAAGTCTTCCCGGACAAGGCCTCAGCAACCACAACAACAACACCAACAACAATAGCAGCAGCGATAGCAATAATATGAAATACATAGATTAAGGATGAGAGAGAGAGAGAGAGCAACATTGAGCTGCATTGCAGTCGAACGGAACCATTTGTGAGCCGAAGTCGAAGTACGTACGATACGATACTCATACGATATTCATAACCATTAAGAGTTACTACAAAGCGGTTGAAGAGGAAGAGAAAGCCATTAGACATGAGAGAAGTCATTGAGACTGCGACTTGAGAGATATGGCGACTGGAGAAAATTATTATCATGCTATTTTCTAAAAGCTTTGACAGTCAAAATTCATTGCAGATCTAAAAAACACGATTTTTGTATAAAAGTATGTTAAGTGTATGCGAGAGCACTTCACTCACTCGCTTCGCAGTTTCTCAGTTTCTCCACCTTTCTCACTTTCTCACTACTTCCTTTGTTCCTTTCTCTCTTTCTTGCACACTCTATCAAGCCATCAATCATACTCGTATACTCAATTAATCGCTGCTTCTCTGACTTCTTTACACTCATTGACCTTTTCAGTCGCTCACTTTGCACTCTTTCACTTTTTTTACTCCTTCTCTTTCCCGCTCTTTGGCTTTTTAGTCAATATTCTCTGTCTTATTAACTTCATTTACGTTTAATTGCATTTTTAGTAATTTGTTGCTCCGGTCTATTGATTTCTTACTGGGTCACGATCGGCATAAGATACCAAAAAAATGTTTGTGGCAGCCTGATAACCAAACGACAGCGGCCTTCAAAACCGACAGGATCTACTACTAACTCCTGCTGCTGCCTCTTTCTAAAGCAGTTAATTGAAAATTCAAAATTACGGCCTGGGGCAAAATCTGCGGTCTGGAAATGGAAAGCGGAGCAAAGAGAAGATGGCTGTGTTGCTGCTTTTTGTGTGTACAAAAAGTAGGCGTGTCCGTGATCGAATTGTTCCCAATTTCAATTCCTGTAATCATGATGACCGCAGACAGACGACGACTCAGTAACGAGTAACGAGTAATTATTCTGCATAACCTTTAAGAAAATAATTCGAAAAACAATTCACAACAGAAATTCGGTGGGATTGATCTATGCCTGCGTAACGATTTTCGCATGAATGCAGGCGTTTTATAGAACTCTATGAAGACCACAGCAGCAGCAGCAGCAGCAGCAGCAGCAACAACAACAGTCAACAATACGTACGCATGACCCGATACAATACGGTACGATACGAGACGACACAAATAAATAACGCACAATACGTATAGCACGTAGTACCTTTGAATGGTCTGGCCGCACGTGCACCAACAGCAGCAGCAGCAGCAGCAGCAGCAGCAGTCGCCGAATAGCATAAACTTTATGAATGTAACGCATACGAAATTCTGATGGTCAAATTCACACACACGCCGCCACCCACACCCACACACCCACACACCCACATGCCCACCCACACATACTCAGCACACACAGTGAGTATTCAAACGAGCCCATTTATCGGTCAGTGTCTCTGTTCCGTCGTTTGTTTGTTCGTTGCTGCCGTCAGTATTTCCTCCCTTCCTCCCTTCCTTCCAGTCGTCCTGCCATCGTCTGGTCGGTCATTCGCTTTGTCGGTCAGCCACGACTTTACTTCCGGTTGAGGGCTGGTCTTACTACCAATTACCATCGCATAATAATGGTCATTATGATCACAATAAGGACGACGGTGATGAGGATTTGCAGAACAATGATAGTTATAGCGATGACGATGATGGCATTGTTGTCGTTGTTGTAATTGTCCTCGTGTTCAGTGTGTAAAGGAAAATACGAGACATTTTACAACCGAGCGACGTTGATACAAATGCAATCGGCAAAATGCATGCATATATGCGTTCCTATGTATCGTATATACTGTTATATGTACACAAGTACGATATACATACATATGTACATGTATACATATAGCCTTCTCTGCTTGTTCTTGGCTTTGCTGTTTTTTGCTAGTGTCGGTTCTTGTTGTTGTTTTATAGTGTCTGCAGCTGCCATAAAAAACACTGATCTGAGACAAAAGGCACCGAATGAGCGAGTAAAATGTTGATAGAACGGATCAATAAATAAAACGCCGGTCGGCACGAAATAAACGCGTCTATTGTAGAATGATTATAAAAATAATAGCGTGATTAAGGACAGTCTCGTTTAATGAACGATAGTAAAAACCGAATTCTACTAATTATAATCCATTAAGTCTTTAAGTATTTATCCAGACTTTAGGGCTTTAAGACTTTTGAAACGTCAAAAAAGTTAAGTCAAGTCGAGTTTTCTCCTGCCCCTGATTCGATCCCGTCCGTTGCTGCGGTGAATTGTGGATCCTTTGAAAGTTGTCTTATTTGGGGGGCACCTAATATGCCGGCGTTAAGTTCTGCAGCTGCTAATTCTAGGAGATTTATGCACATATTAAGTGCCCAAACCAAAGGCCATCTTGATGCAACATCTTCACAACTTGATAAGCTCAGATGAAAATATGATTTTTCCTCTCGAAACCCAGATTCGTTGATAGCGCTTTCTCTTCCTGGAACCGTGACGTTTCTTAGGGGCCAATTCTTGTTAGCCCTGTACTGATTCTCAGCTCTACTGTCCCAAAGACATGAAGAAAGACACAAAATATCCTTTTGTGCATCCTCTGTACTGTCCGAAGCGGAAGTTTACTGTTTATAAATGCCTATATCTCAAAAACTAGAACTGCTACGAAAAAAGCAGGTATTTTTGGAGTCAGCATAGCGTTTTGTTGGCCGAATACGACCTAAAAAGGTGACAAAATTAACCGTACATGTTAAATCAATGAGAGAACGAAAACGGAGGGAGAACGAAAATAGAAAACATCCAGAAAGACAGCATCGTTGTTGCAAGGAAAGAACGAAGACAAGAAATAAGAACAGATTTTCATGGATTTTTAATGGGTTTTTTCTTCAGGCGAAACGTTTGCTCTGAAACACAAAAGTGCTAAAGGACACAAAAGCATGAACGCGTATCTCTTTATCAAGCAAACACGAACGAAGACAAATATGTACATATAATCTAATAGGATTAGGTCAAAGAACTGAGAAACTGAGAAACTATGAGGAATACATAAAATCCACTTCAAACTTTGCGCTGCTTTTTCTCTAGACATTCTTTTTCTCGCGTCATAAAGCACCGTAAGCCGTTGACGATTCACAGACAGCGTCGTCGTCATCGCCATCGTTATCGTGGGCCTCGTTGCATCAACGAGGATGCGACGGGGCTCCGGTGGCGGGGCGGGAGTGGTGCAAGGGAGGGGCCCCATTAAACATTATTCCGTTTTCGTCCTACTCTGACAACTACAGAACTTAAAAACGCCTCCATTCCTTCCAAGACTGATCAAAAGGTAGTTCGCCGAGTACAGCAGAGGCCAGAAAGAGTTTTGTTGTCAAGGAAGGATTTTCCTGTTTTTTCCTCGGCTCGACTCTTCTCCAGTAACTTTTCGTTTGTTGTGCATTTTCATCGTTCCGTCTTTGGTTCTGTCCATGCTTTGTATGTTAAAAAGGCCGGCATAATTTACTGTTTTTGTTGTTTTCTTTATTTACTCACATAACTCTTTCCTCACAAATGCATCATTCGACCTTTTCCGCTCTCTCCTTCTTTCTCTCACTCGCTCTCCTTGTCCTTTTTCACACTTTTCTCTTTTATTCTCTTGCTCTCTCTTCCACTTTTTCAACTGAATGAATCCTTGAACAATTTTTTGTTGTTGCACTTTTGCTGCAGAATTAACTTCCAGCCTTGATTTATTTTATTTCAAAAAACCTATTCTTTTATTTTCATTTTTATTAGTGCTTTTCTCCACCGTAAAACAATAAATTCATTAATTTGCTGCAAGAGACACGCTTTAAAAGCATCGGCGAACAACGACCGCACGGAACAAGGCTACGAACGCGAGTGAAATGAGTCCTTTTTAGATGTTTCTTTGGAGTTGGCTGCTTTGCGCTATGCTTTCTTCTGACTAGTTGTTGTTAGTGCAATTCATAAGATATCACTCTCTCCGCCTGCGATTCTCTCACACACTGTTTCACGCTTTTCAATACACCTCACATTATAATAACAAATCACTCTTTATATACTTCCTCTAGGCTTCTGTTAGAATTTTCTCACATATACACTCTCTCTTCTTTTGCGCTCTCACTGCTCAACTGCTCCGTTTGATTTCGATTCCTGCTATTCCTTTTCCACGACTTTCTCCGATTTCTCTGGACTGGCCACAACCGCACGGACCGAACGACGAACGGCAACTGATTTTCCTCGGCAGTCAGTTTAATATCCTTCAAGCATTGTGCCCCTTTTTCCGGTGTGGATTCTGTTCGTCTGCATAGTGCAAAGCTGCAAAGAAGCAGAAAGTATGGCGATGCTCGCGCAGGTTCATATGGAGTCTGCGATGCGGCGGCGGGAGGAGCCGCTTCCGAAAGCCATCCATCCTCATTTCCACCACTTTGCGCGGAAGAACGCTGGACCGATTGAAAATCTACCATAGCATCCACATGCTTTGCTAATGAATACTCCTTGCTTGCCTTGAAGTGGATTTGTGGGATTACCAAAGGGTGGGGCGAGGGTGTAGGCATTTAACTGGCAGGATTTAAGAAGTCTTGAAATAATCTTTCAACACTAAACATATTTTTAAAATTAGTACATAATTTGTTGTAACAATGCTTAACATTGAGTGGACGTGTTTTTTTATTGCTCCGGCATAATTCAATTTTTCCATTAAAAGCAGCAATAATACGATCAAAGTGAGCGTGTGTTTTAAAACCGACGGCTCAGTGCAGAATTTATTGATATTGGAACCACTGAACCACCGCCTTACATACACATTTATTTTCGTTGACATCGGCACACTCGCTCTCTGCAATTACATATGTATGTCTAACTGTGATATTCCCGCTGAGGCGAGAGCAGTGCAAACTTGTTCTGTGAGTAAAAAATCTAGTCATCTGTGTCATCGCCTCTCACTTTCAAATTTGAGAGGTGTCCGGGCTACATAGCGAGCTAATTAGGCAAATTCTCAGACTATTGAAAATTTTACAAAGAGGCTAGATGATCATGGTAAATTGCTCAACAAGATCGCATTGATATAATTGAGAGTCAGTCTCAAAAAACAAATTCATGATCTGCGGAAGCGTATAGAAGAGTTAGTCAATGTGCAACCCAGTGCAAATGAAGAGTTCGCTGCTCTTAAAAGTAGATGTGATGCTTTAGAGAGGCGTGAGGTGGCGTCAGATGCTATTCTCTTTGGGGTACCTTACCTGCCTGACGGAAACTTAAGAGCAGTCTTTAACCAACTGTGCCATACAGTGAGATGTAAACCGCCAGTATTGTACACCGCCATACTTTTATACATAAACTATTATACATTCTCTTACATACATATATCGTTGATTAATTATAAATTGATAATAATAAATAATGCCAATTAGTTCAAATTGAATTCTCTTCCTTATTTCACTACAAATGAATCTGCACTGATCTGATTTTAATTCGATTAAAATAATTAGTGCGCCAAACACGCTGCCCCAATACTCTGCATCCCCTGCCCCGCCCAACCGCCCACCACTTTCTTTGCCCGCTTTTAATTACACTCACACAAGTCACGTTGCCGTCCCGTCGAAGTCTTTGCTCTCTTCTGGCTCTCTAATTGAATTTTAAGTACTTCTGAGAATGTCACGCACAAAAGCTGTTTCCAAGCCAAGTCGTTTGCCGTTTGTCACATACCTGAACGGAATGGACCACCCTGGACCACGCTGGACCGCCTTGGACCGCCTTGGACCGCCTCAGGGTGGAATGGGACGAGCCTTTGCGTTGGAATCTTCCTTCTGCCAATGTCCGTGTCGTTAGTAATGTCCGGTTGTCGAGCTCGTTTGTGTCTGTGTGCGAAACCCATTACAGATGCTTACCCCCGCTTCCGTGCCCGCCATTTTTCTTGCTTTATTCCTGCCACTCTCTGCCACTCCCAACGCCTTTGTTGTATGTTTCTGTTGTTTTCTTATTGTACTATGAAATTCTTATCATGTACTCTGCACAATTCAATCACTTTGTCATTATGGCCATCATCAATGGAGCAACACGACGCCAACAACAACAACAACAACAACGGCCACTAACACGTTGACCAAAATTATATTACGATTACATTGTATTGCGTTACGTGAACTATTGCGACCATCCCGATGAGAAAGTTGGTAACCAGTTGGAACCAGTCCAAAGACGTCTCACATTTCGGCCCAAGATTGAAAAACGTGCAGCCGCTAAAGAGTGCGTTTAATGCTTAAGGTTTTTCTAACTTTTAAAGGTTGCTCAAAACGTAACTTATATACCGTTATACGGAGGCGGCCTGTAGTTCTTCTTATGAGGATTCATCTCTTTCTATTGCCTTTCCATCGCCTCAACCGCTTCTTCTTCTTCTTCTTCTGTCATACCATTTAGCTTTTAGCAAACTATCGCAATTAACACTCGCAATTAAGAGCGAGAAGGATGCCGCTTTTTGAGAGCGCCTTTGGAGGCCCACTTTTTTTTTCCAACACTTTTTCGCTTACTCTTCCGGTTTATCCGGTTTCATCACGTAGCAGACGCTCTCTCTCTCTCTCTTACTTCGTGAATGATGGTGGTCATTGGAGGACATTTTGTGCGAATAACTTTGCTAAATTATATTTATTGCTCAATTGATGAAATTTTCTTCTCTCTTCAGACTGAAAAGTACGATATTTCAATTATTTAGAAATTTCAAAAACCTAACTTCCTTCTTCCTAGCCTCCTCCTCCTCCTCCTCCTCCTTCTTCTCCCTCCACCTCAGGCATCCTTTCGCCATCGATGCGAGCGAGTCCTTTACTTTTTCATGATTTTCCGTTTGATAGAAGTTCATTATTAAATTGTTAAAAAAGAAGCGAATGATAAATAATTGAGGAAAGTATTTCATGATTTCTGAAATGGAATGACGAACGAACGTTGTTGCTGCTTTTTTTTGTAAGAAGACTACAGAAGGTTTTAAATTAGAATTGAAAGAGAGTCTCTTGTGACAATACTACGATATTATTTTTAAATGAAATGAAAATATGTTTTTTTTTTTCTACCAACTATAGAATCTTTTAGAAAAGAGGTTAAAGACGTCATTTTATTTCATAACTTTCTGACTTTTTATCGATAACTTCGCTGAAAACTTTCCGAAGAATTCTTCAAATTCGATAAGACAACTTTCAAAGCAAAGTCTTTATTATCTTCAGAACATGAATCCTTCCGTTCCTTCCTTCCTTTCCTTCCTTTACAGTCTCTCGCTCTCTTTCTCCACCTTCATAATCGCAGTCATAATCAGAGAGAATAAACCTGTCTACTTTTCTGTCTCGAGTGAGGGTCAGTTATTCGAATCCTCGAATAAAGTTTTTCTGTTGTTTCTGTTTTGTTTGAGACGAAATTTATGCTGAAGAAGAAAGAAAGAAGGAAGGAAGAAAGAGAGAGCAAAGATTTCACTAGCAGCCTTCCGGCCACGTCTTTGCGATTTCTTTGATTCGCTTTGGGTCCATTATCACATACTCGTAATTCAATAGAACAACCTCAAAACGAAATCCCCGCAAATTCAGTAACAATAAAATTATATTATGCACGTCGCCGTATCTGAATTTCGATCATTGTGAGGAATTGTTGTTGTTGTTCTTTTTTTGCCCAAATGGCTAAAGCATTGTATTCACACGACAGCATAAAACACACACACTGAACGATAAGAAGCGCTAAACTTGCAAGCAATTTTCACCATTGCCTTCAGTTTATACTCACCATCCTGTGGTGAACATGCGAAAACGTGAGAGCAGCTGCAGAGAACAAGATGGAAGAAACCAGAATAGTTGACGTCCTTAGGAAAGGATCAACGAATCTAGCATGACATTTCGCGCATGAAGCGGGTCAATTTCGAACAAATCGCCAGACATGGCGATTGCGCGGACACACTCGTACATATATAACCCAATGGAATCTCAGTTTCTATTACTTTTTTGACATATTTCTTACATCTCTGATAATGATATGATATGCGCAGTGGTTACTTTCGGGCCTGATCAGACAATCCAAAATCGATTACGCTACGAGTACACATAAGAAGCACTTACCATTCATTGTACGCTTCTCTCCACAGTTATTTAAGTTAAGTCCGTATGGTTTGTGTGTACGTGTATCACCATAAGATGTGGGTGTTTGTGTGTTCGTTGGTACGACAAACAACTAACCGGCAACAAATACTATGCCAACCA
Source organism: Conops quadrifasciatus (assembly GCA_949752815.1). Taxonomy (NCBI): domain Eukaryota; kingdom Metazoa; phylum Arthropoda; class Insecta; order Diptera; family Conopidae; genus Conops; species Conops quadrifasciatus. The sequence goes on from OX457079.1 coordinate 39,242,072, forward strand.
TAGACCATAGATAGAGCTAAGCCAGAGAGAGCTTCTTTAGATCTGCATGCAACTAACGTACTTCATCATAAGCCATCATCTTTCCGCAAACAAACACACACACTGACTCACTCCCACGGAAATCCTCCTTCACGACAATGCCGCCCAGAAACGGAAATGTGTTTGTGGCAAAACACGTCTGTTTTGTCGCCAGCAGGATTAAAGAAAACTTCTCTGCGGCAAGCAAATAACTGGCGAGTCGATGTGTGTGTGTGTGTGTGTGTGTGTGTGTCCCCACATCCTCTCGCAACACACGTGGCGTGCGTGCGTCCGTCCGTGTACCGTAAGCTGATCGCGTTCGTGTGAAACTAGAAGTAATGCATTCGGGTAAAATTTTATCTGCCAACACGTAAAAAACGCATTAGCCAAGTGCAGCATTTTGCAGGCGTTTTCTACGAGCTCGTGCAGTCTATAAATTTGTTGTTCTGTCGTTTTGTAGGGAAAAGTTTTCTACCAAAAAAACCAAAAAACAAAGACTTTGGTAACTTTAAACATTTATGAGAGAAATATGAAAAAATAGAACATATTTTCATGGCATTTCTTTACACGTACGTGCATTGGTAAGAGTCTATCGTCATACACAGGAACATCTTCACACGTAGTAACATTACATTACATTGTAAAAGTTAAAAATTTAAAAGTCGAAAAATAGCAGAAGCAAAAATTCTTAAGAGAATAGAAATTTTTCAAAGCAAAGAATTTTTCACAACGAAAAACATAGACAAGAAGACATGCTCATTTCTATAAGATATTTTATACTATAAATTCTCCCAACATCTCATTAACTAAACTTCTTAATTCTTACGCCAAAAATAAATAAAATTTTCTTTCATTCAATTTTCCTAATAATACCATTTTACCACAAAAAAATCCGCTCCACTTAAAATTATAGACCTCGAAATATAGAGTGGCCGTCGGGCCGTGCGTCCCACTTTATCGGTCTATTGAGCACATCTTTTGCCAACTAAAGGATGAGACTCTCGGTGTGTGTGTGTGTGTGTGTGTGTGTGTGGCTTTAACAATGCCGCCGTTGGCAGAAGTTTCCTTGCCAATTTTCGCACTTGATTTTATTTTTCCCTTTTCTGCTCTTCGTACTACTTTCCGAATCGTTGTACACTTCTCACACCGATGCACGACGCTCTCAATTGCCGCACTCAAATTTTCGAAAAGTTCCAACTTCGTGGAAGACAAATTTTTATTGCTTTTCATCAAACTACCAACCGTCCTACCAACCGTCCTACCAACCGACCAACTCACTGCACGGCCTCGAACGATCAGCGTCTCCATTGCTCTCTCCTCTCTCCCGCTTACAACCACATATTCATCGTCATCACTGCTTCTCTCGCTGGCTCTGCTCTCGCTGCTGCTGTTCTTGTTGGCCGTGGTCGTCTTCCATCATGTCTTTCAATTCAATTATTATTGGCTGCAGCATAAGCGTCGACCAGCAGCTGCTGTTCCGTCTATTCATTGAGCGCAGCGAATCGTTTTTATGGAGTATATATCTTTCGCTGCATCCCGCGTCTTTCTGCCGATCCCATCCTTTTGACCACCAACCCTTTTCCCCTTCAGCGCCCCTGATTTGTAGTCTCTTTAGCCTCTTATTTTCTCAGCACGACATTTCAATTGAATACGCTCCACACTTGGAACAACGCCATCCACCTCATTCACCTCTCTCTCTCTCTCTCTCTTTCTCTACTGTTAGGCGCATACCTAAAAGGGAGCGCCTAAGAAAACTAAGGGCCGCTATGGCGCTAGACAAATTTTAATCAGGCGAACAAAGAATGTCTCGCCCCACGCATCAAAAAGTACAAATAGATTACAACATAGAATCTGTGACTACTCTACCATGACTATATTTTTGTCATGTACTATATGTACATACATACGTACAATTGATACAGCTTTTTCAATTTTACGTAGTTCCTGAAGAACTACGAAAACTGTCACTTTTATTTTTAAAAAATTAACTGTGGTCCAGAAAAAGTTTCTCTTACGCATGGCGAGCAACTCTTACAGAGCGCAGGAATTAAAAGTTGTCATTTATCAATATGATATTTGTCTTGTTTGTTTAAAAATTGTTTTATGCCACTTGAAATTGTATGCCATCAGACAGAAAATATATCAGACAGTATGACACGCGCCGAATAAAATTACATTTCTTTAGGTGAAAAGTCACTTGCCTCGGTTTTCTCGGTAAAAAATACTTAGGTACCTACATATACTCGTACATATACACATATAATGTAATAAATATAATAAACAATTATTACAGAAAGAGGAGACCGCCTGATCCCTAGAGACGGCCCTGAGCAACAGCGTCGAATGGTGCAGTGGGAGAAAAAGTTGTTCATGATTTATTGAGTAGATTAAGTAGAGTTTGTTTTAGCGTGTATATTTTATGCTCGACAATGAATCGAATGAATGAGTTAGGATATACTTTATGAAGTACAATAGTCCTGAGGTGCAAAACGAAGGCAACAAAAAAGATCTTAGCCCTTTTGTAAAATATTTTGAATTTCTATCTTGCTGCGAAATTATTCAATTGAATTTCATTTTCTTTGTAAAAGTATAGAAAACAAAAGAATTTTTTTAAAAAAGGTTCAAACATTTTTTGAACATTTAATATATTACTTATTATTATTATTTTGACATTTAATATAATTTGCCAATACGTTCTTTGACAATCAAATCGAACGTCAAAATAGCCCCCGCCTCCCAAACAATGGCGACAACAACACTAGCTATGCTATGCTATGCTATGCTCATGTCATAAGTCATCGTTGCCATATGTACGTTGACACGCCCATGTCGTATGAGTTGGTCAGGATCGCATGAAATACAATCGAAGCAGTAACAGTAACAGTAACAGTAATTATTTCAAACAACATCGATCAATGAGGAAGGTTTCGATTTCACAAACGTCATACGTTCACGAATTCCTCTCTCTCGCTCTCTGTCTGTGGCACTGTCAGTGAACTGTCAACTCTTACAATTCAGTTCATTCTGGTGAGCGCGGATAAGCGCTCTCTTGACGTTTATAAGCTACAATAAATAATAACTACAGTGGATTTATTATTATATTCAATATTTTAGCTTTCTGTAATAGTTTATAAAAAAGCTTTAAAACTGAAAACTCAAATATAGAAAAGAGGGGGACACTTTTTTATGAATCGATTAAAATACTGATAAAAGCTTTTATAATTGAATAACCAGGATTTTTGACTTTATCAACATCAAACATGATAAAAACGAAAAACTGTAAAAAGCAGAAAGAATTTTACTCTTATTTCTTACAAAAAATGTAATTGTCTCTTTTTTTTTTTTTTTTTTTTTTTGTTTTTAAAATGTGTACTAATTTCGGTGATAAATAAGTGCCAATGTGGGTTTTTTCTCACGTATGGCTGCCTTTGAAGGGGCGGCGTTGCCAGAGAGCTATATTTCTTTTTTGCTGGATACTGCTTTAAAAGCCAGGAAAGTTATGCTTTTTGTGGTACATACTTGGATTTTGTTGTTGTGGATTTGAAAATTTAACAAAATGCGTGAATCCGCGTAAAACGGAACGGAAAACGCTTCATTAGATTGCGAAAAAGCGTTTGGCCGGATTCTTTAAAGCATCACAAACACACTTATCTATTATATTGTCGCATAAAAACTGATGAAACGATAATAAATAATATAAAATCGCAATTTCCCTTCTTCTTGTTCTGGAAATTCATTCAGCGGCATTAAATAAATTATTTTATTACTTCTGAATAAAAGTTCATTTAATTTACCCTTCTTTTTATTGACTTGTTTATATTTTAACGAGAACCGTGAATGGAACAGGAACATCCGTCATAAATAGACTTGACCCACTTTTCGACTTCAAAATGGAAAGCAACTTCTTGAGGTCAGCATCATTGTTTTTAAATGTTTTTTAATACATTTGTTGTTACTCGTACTTTTTTGTACCAAAAAACATTCTCCCAACTTCTGACTTTTGCTGATGATTATTGCGAAGGCTTGTGAAATTATGAATAATTCGGAAAAAGAGAAGAATAAAACGTTCTTTATTCCACAAAATTATTTTGCATTTCCTAGAAAACTGGCTTCATACGATATTTAAAAACGACGACAATTCTAGACTATTAGCTATAATTTTTTACAAAATCGCAATGAATTAAAGTCAATTGATCGACGATTTCATTGCGCGATTTCTTACTCAATCGTTTACGAAAAATGTTCAATCAACCTTGAGCAAAAATCATCAGTAATAATAATTGCTCTCTCTTTCAACGCTACAACAACACGAAAAAACTTTACTTGAGATCTGAGATCACAATTAAAAATGCTTGTGAGAAGAAATAAGTTACTCTCTTTTGGTTATGAGAAGTACTTGCTTGGACTAACGCGAAAGAGCGTAACGAGTATTGAGCGGATCCTTGCGCCCCGCCCCCCTCCCTCTCACCATCTTACTCGCGCTCTCTAATGCGACCTGGACTCTCCATTGTGCTGTTGGACTGAATTTAGTACTCAGCCTCTAAAAAATTAAAATATTGAAGATATTGGCACAATCGAGCAGGTTTAGAACGTTTGTGGTTGCTTCTGGTTGGTGATGGCTTCTGTCAACAACACACACACACACACACACACACACACATATTACAACATAACACTGCAGTTTTTGTTTGGGTTTGTGACCGTTGTTGTTTTGCAATTGTTGTAGTTGCTGTTGTTGTTGCTGCTGTTGTGTGGCAACAATAATTTTTGTTATTATTTTCGTTGTTTTGTTGTAATAGAAGCATTTGTTATTCGAGAAATTGTTATTATTGTTGTTGTTGCTGTTGGAAAGTTATTATTATTATTATTAGAATTCTTCTTCTTCTTCTTCTTGAATATTAATATTCACTTTTTGTTTAAAATCTGTTCCTCAAAAGCTACATATTTCTGTGTTTTTCTGGTTATGGCTAAAGTTGATGTTGCCTTTTGTTGTTCTTGTGTTGTTGTTGTTGTTGTTGTTGTTGTTGTTACTTCTCTTATTGTTATTTTCAGTGCTCATTACGTTGCTGTTCTCTGCACAAGCGTTCTCATTGTTATTGCTCTCGTTCTTGGCCCTACGGCTACCTCTTGTTCTTCTTCTTATAGTTATTGTATTGTTTTGCTAAAAAGGTTTTGTATAGGTATACTCGTAGCTTGTTGAAATTGCTGCTGTTGTTGTTGTTGTTGTTGCTGCTGGTTTTTAGTTCTTCTGATGCTGACAGCTTTTGCACTTTCATACTCATCCTCGAGGACATGCTTATATTTCAAGCAGCAGCAACACCACCTGAAGGATTAAGGATGAGCGCGGTGGTCGGCAGCTCCTGGTCTTCTCTCCCGCTGTTCTTTTCTATTCTATTCTCTTCTCTTTCGAGAAGAAATCTTAATTTTGTTGCTAATTTTTCTGTTAATATTTTCTTTATCTTTCTTTACGTCGACATAAAATTATTGTACTTTGTACTTTACGAAATCAGAATCGAATGAATTGGCGGTAAGAGAGCAACAGAAAACAACAACAACAACAGCAACAAGACACCGAGAAAAATATTTACTCAATGTCAGATGTTATATCATCTGACAGTTGCGCACGAACCGCACAATCCGGTGAGTGACGATCCGGTGTCATTGTCATTGGAGTAGAAGAACAAGAGCAGCCATGGATTCTTGCGATTCTTCACTTCTTACCTTTCTTTCTTCCTCGCTTCCCTCCCTCCCTCCCTCCCTCCCCCTCTCTCCAACCACGTTCGAGTCGGTTGACAACGTCTTGCGGAAGGACTTTCAAAAAATGCTGCATAGCGCTTTTCCTGCCGCATCGTCGACGGCTACGCTTCCGGCGTCACGCTGCAATAATCTTTACTTCCTTTCCCGCCTTCCTTCCCTCCTTCCTTCCTTCCTTCCTTCCTTCTTTTCGTAACAAAGCACGACTGAATGACTGACCGTCATCGTGCATGAATAACAGACGGCAGGTGGGCCCGTCTGCACACATTGTTCCTTAACAAAATGCAGCACGTAAAGAAAGTGCGATTTAGTGAGGCAAAATGTAGAGAGAGAGAGAGAGAGAGAGAGAGAGAAGAGAAAGAGAGAAGATATCTTTGTTTTATTTCCATTCCTTGCATTTGCTTTCGTTTCTTACTATTGTTTAGAGTTTTCAAATAGAAATAATTGTACGTCTGTATGTTTGTGGTGTACACTCGTTACAACAACAACAACTACAACAACAATAAACAACAACGACAGCGTCAACAATAACTTCATCCCATCATTGTCTTCTTTTTCCATAAGAAACAACAACATACAACAATAACAACAGACTCTACAGCCGCATCTTTCGAATCGATGTTGAAAAAGTGGGCGACTGAGGCCGATTTTCATTTCGCCTGCAGAGAGCAAATTTTGTTCGATTAACTCAAAATTTATTTGGCTGTTTATCCTGCTGCTGCTGCTTCTGTTGCCTTCCGACGTCTTATGCAACATCTTACTATGTAACCACGTCAACACACCATTATGCCACGCCCTACAGTCTACAGTATCATTCAATACAAATAAGAACATTCAACACTCTTTACTTTCAATACTAAGAATAAAGATTGCTCTCATTATTATCCACCATAATTGCTAATATCATCACCTCCGATAACCAACACCATGCACATCATCCTCATCATCATCATCATCATCATCATCCGGGCATTACTAATTAGAAACGCTTTATGGCAGCAACTTCAAGAAAGAGCGCTCCAATGTTTTTTATTAACTGCGAAGTGTCAAAAAAGGCAAAGTCGAAAATTGTCGACTGAAATCATTCAACGAAAAAGATGACGATGAGTATGATGGCTGATGATGATGATGATGGTACCGCTCTTGCACAAAAACAATGTAAACGAACGAACGAATGAATGAACGAATACAAACAAACGAATAAACGAACAAACGAACAAACGAACAGACGAACAAACGAACAGACGAACACATGTTGCAATGAAAAGCTTTTGACAAAAGCTGATGATGAGAATGATGATGATAATGATGATACGAAGTTGTCAGGAAGAAAAGGAATAAAACGAACGAGCAAGAGTACAAAGAAACGAAGGTGGAGAGGAAGTGGCGAGGTATGTACTTGTGACGCTCTGGTCTCGGGAAGGGCTGGAACGGGTGCATTGGATTGGAACGGGTGTTGGGAGGGAGAGTTGGGGAATGAGACCGGGGTGAGGTTGTGAAAGGGAAGAGACTGGTGGTCACGGTGGAGAGGATCAACAAAGCACACACCTCTGCGCAAAAGTCATTTGCAATCCAGCAAAAAGTAATAGATAAAAAAAGAGGAAAATTAATACATATGTACATATTTTGCTATACACGCGGCTGCACTCCGACGCATACACAAACAACACATCACACACACACACACACACACACACACTCAAATGTGTGTATGCATGAAGAGGTTCAAACACGCTCAAATGGAAAGACACTTAAATGCACTTATCAAGATTACATTTGGGAAGATGGCAAGTGTAACAACAACAACAACAGCAACAACAACCTCCCCCAGCACCACCGCCATAAAACACCAGCAACAAAATCCCAGACAAGAAAAATAATCTCCACTCAAAGGCTTCCCGAAATTTATTAACGACAAATCACACATGAATTATGCACGAAAAGTCATGCATGCCATACGAAGGAAGCTAACAAATAACTCTCAATGAAATACGTTTAGCCGCAACATGAATTAAGGCGCAAAATTAAGTTTAAGTTTCAAAACAGAAAAACTAATTCGGTCCATAAACAAAAAAAAAAAAAACAATTAAAGAAAACAAATTAATTAAACTAAAGAAAAAATCAAATAACTTTAGAGAAAGTAAAATGACTGACAATAATGATCTAAGGATGCATGATTCGTTCATGCTTTCCTAAAGACATGAAATACAGTGTAGACAACACCCATCATCAATTCCGCAGAACCCACCACCACCACAACCACCGCCACCACACAAAAACGAAAACCACTTTTTTTGAACCTACACTGTGTTAAAAGCTTTATACTGCGGCAAAGTGGAAATAATTTTGGGAGAAAACTCATCTACCTCCGAGTGGTACTCTTTCAGTGTATCCGTAGAAGAATTCATTGCACGCAGCAGCAACAACATTTTATTTTAACAATCCTTGAGAGAACTTGAAACAACTACTAACGAAGTGGCCGCATTGACCGACCATTCATGCAGATAACACTCATGAGAGACTTGAACAACTGAAGTACACACGAGTACTCGTATAACACTTTAACGATCTGTCGTAGGTAGAAGAGAACACTCTAAATTATAGCACTCTATTATTATCTTTTCTCTACATTCGGGGCAGTATCGAGAGGTTAACGAGAATCGACCTTATGTTTGAAAGAATCAAATAGAAAATATTCCGAAACATTCGCGTGTACTCGAATACTCTACCATAGAATTGGTCGCCAGTCAAGGTTAAGCCATTTCAAAATAAAGGAACGTGATCGCCATAAATTGAAGAAATATATAATGTATACTCATATACTCATATACTAATTGTGTTTCAAAGATGTACGCGTATGTATGGATGTGTGCATGAGATTTGGGATCGCGTGCCTTTTTTTAATCGTTTTTTCAAGCTGAAAACGATTACACGAAAAGAGATGTTGAGAGAAAAGACGGCTCCTCTCTCACTTTCATTCTCACTAACTCTTTTTTTAGGTCTCGTTTCTCAAGGCGGTCAGAGATTATTGTATATAGAGAAGAGAGCCGCCAACGCCAGAGGCTCGCTCGCCAATGGGTTAAGGCTGTTGTTGTGATTTGGCTGACATTTTCCTTGCAGCACTCTGACTTTGGCAAGCACTGCTGGAAGCAGCTTGGAATTTTAATTGAAGTCTCTTTACCGCAATTAACGTTATTTTATGCAATATTTTTAACAATAATAAAAAAAAAGTACATATTCAAATTTATTTTAAAAAAAACAAGAAGAACCTAAAATGGTATTCATTAAAGTTCGTTACCTCTTGCTGTTGGTAATACTGGAGGAAGGTAGAAGGTAGGGGGGTAGGCGAGAGGGTTAAAAAATAAGCTCTTTATACTTCACGCTACTAAAACAAATTACATTTACAATTTATACGCTTGAGCAGCATTTGAAACATTTACAAATATTGTGTTGTAATCAGAAAATGTTGATTGATTGAGGTCAATGTCGTTGACACTCTTTCACTTTTCAGTGATGATTTCATTAATTGGGGCAACTCTGTCGCCAACAATATTTCAACAAACCAAAAAATGAGACCATTAAATCGGAAAAAAAACTGAGTGAATAGAATGCAGCTGAAGACTCTTCAATTTATAAGCATTAGCATTGAAAATGCTCAAAATGCAACACAGCGCTTCGGTGGCTCACGTAAGCCCAAACGGGCAACGCACGCCGCATAATTAAACAGCTCTTGAGAGACGAACACCTCACGGATCAGGTGACCACTGCGATCCAACGCAATTTTGTCGAAAGAAGAGAAAGAGAGAGAGAGAGGGAGGAGGAGGAATCTGATGATGTGTTGGGCACCAAGCTCTTGGCCAGCAAGAGCTATAAAAACCACGACACGCCAAGTGTCGGCAGCAAATCCATTTGGACTTCAAGCTATCAAGAAGCAGCAACCAACAATCAAAAATGTTCAAATTCGTAAGTCGCAAAAAAAAAAGGGGAAAAATATTCCGGTTGCATTCAAAACTCATTTGCGAACGGCTGGCGATGGCAATTCTCTCACTTTGAGATTTTTTGTTGTCTGCGGTTTGTTTCTTAAGTCTTCCAGAAGACTTTATACGAAAGAGGCTTCCTCTCTCCTCTCTTCTCAGACTGTTGAGAGTGTTTGAACTTCAAATGTTCTGATAAACTAGAAAGAGAGATAGAGAGACAGATCTGTCCAATTTTAGCAGCGAGAAAGTTTTTGTGCTGCCACAAACTTTTGACGAGTGCTACCTGGGTGGCGAGTTCACGGTATAAAGAGCCGTACTCGCCAGTCGCTCGTACCCGCTACTGTGGTCGCCACTGTACTCGCCATTCTCGCAGCGTTACTTTAAAATATATCTTATTCTTTTCCTTGCAGCTCGCTTTCTATTTCTTGGCCGTCTTCGCTGTGGCCAGCGCCAAACCGGGCGGTGTGATTGCTCCGGTTGCATACGCGGCTCCTTTGGCCTATAGCGCACCCCTGGTGGGTGCTGCTCCGTACATAGCACCCTACGCCTCCAGCTACAACGCACACAGCATCGCTCATTCGGCCGCCTTTCCTGCCGCTCCACTGGTAGCAGCCTCGCCATACGTTGCTGCCCCTTATGTCGCCGCTGCCTCGCCCTACGTTGCTGCAGCTCCTTACGTTGCCGCTCCCGTTGCTGCTGCTGCCGCTGCTCCTCTGCTGCTCAAGTAAAAGGTGCTTTATTTAAAAAAAAGGACTGAGCATGAACGAAATCGAAGCGTCGTGAAAGACAAATAAAAAAAGGGAGGAAAAAATTAAGACGTAAGAAATAGAAGTAGAATAGAAGACATAGAAGAAGAAATTGTGGCAACAGACAGAAGTTCCATAAAAACTGGACTGCGATTAAAAAAGGACCAAAATGCTTGAATGACTTGAGAAAACGCGTTTCCCGAAAAAATAAATAATTAAAAAAAAACCATCTGGTCGTTTTTTAGTTCTCCGCTTTTTTTCTGTGTTTTGGGATGACTTTCTACCTTTTGAAGCGTCATTCCTTCCTTTTGTGAGTTCTTCAGATCTTCTTCTTCTTCGCGACTTTTACCATAATCTTATATGGCTGAAAAATCCTCTCCACGCAATAGCATTATATTCGCTCCGAAAAATGTACCACAGAAAAAGCACTTTCTTTATCTTATGCGCAGTCATTCTCTTGGTCTACACTCCATGAACGAACACACGCACACATATGTACATATACATATATTACATATAGTACATGTGGTATATGTATATACGCAGGCCACTCTCGAAAAAATGAAAAACTTACAAAAAGCCGTCGTTAAGCGCTCACACGTCGTTACAAAGAAGTGCCAGCCTTACCCACGGTACCCTGAGCAGAGCCAGGACTCAATGAATGCCATTCAACTAATTTTGCGTATCCTTCGTGCAACCATTTTTTACTTCGTGACATTTCCTGCATCCTGCATGTACTCGTACGCAGTACGAATGAGCAGAGCGCAGCATTCATGAAGTGCAGCTTCTTTCCTCTTGAGGGCAACTCCTCTTGCAACCAAATGGTACATGGTACATGGTTGCATGGGTACATGGGAAGCTGAAGGGTGAGGCGATGGTGACGCCGGGCCTTGTTTGAACAGGTAGGTAGGTGTGTAGGTCTTTGTTGGATTTGGCCGTACTCGTTTTTTTTTAAATTTCACTTCCTTTTTATCGCCTTTTTCGTGTTGCCAAAGCCTCGAAACTTTTTCTTCCTCTCGTTCTTATTCTGCCTCTTTTGGTACGCCCTTGTGACATTTTTATTAAATGCACGAGCACAAGCGCAAGCTTGAGACTTGAAGGAAATGATAAAAAATTGAGCAATTCCATCAGTGCCAGACCCCAGCGGCTTTCTTCTTCTTCTTCTCCTTCTCCTTCTCAGTAGCTGCTCTTGAAGTTAAAGCAAATTCTCATTATTTTTTAATTTAATTGAAAAGTTTTTTCCGCCGAAAAGTTTGGCTCGCTCTCGGAAACTCGTCACGTTTGAAAGCCCTTTTCTCGACTAAGATTGAGACAGGCCCTAATCTCGGCATTTTGGGGCCGATGGAAGACATCCTGCCCCGTTCTCGAGTTCTCATCTCGATTGAAAAGGCCTTTTTAGTCGGCGGTATCTCGTCTGAAGAAGCCTGTCTGGTTCTGGCGATCCCGCCTTGACTAATGACCCATGATTTCGTTCCCGGGATCTCGGCTCAACTGTCTTCACAGCATTTCGTCCTGCTTGTAAAGGAACTTCTGAACTTCTCGGAACGAGAACTAACAACTTTCTTGCATAATTTGCTTTGTGAAAGTGTTTTTGTTTTTAACGATTTTTTAATGATTCTTCAACATTTCTTGAGGTTTGACTTGACGTCAATGAAAATTAATTCAATCTTCGTTGCTGCGTCTATAATAAGTACACTTCGTTTATCATCTGCGGCAAAATGCTTTGCTACATGCCAGTTATTTGCTGCCTCAATCGTACCCACCCTCGACTTTCTGCCGGTCTCTCCGTCCCTCGTCCTTTGCCCGCAGCGTCGTCCACCGGTCGTCCCACGGTCCCGAAATGCTCCATCCGTTTGTCCGTTGACCAGACTCCAACTCAAAGTTTACTTTTCGTATTTCCGCTTTTCCCGGAAGTAGGAGTAAAAAGCGAAGCCCGGCGAAGCTACGACTAAGTAAAGAAAAACCATGAAAACTTTTCCGTTTCACAGCATCCTTTCGATTTTCCAAAATGCATGTACCAAACGGTTCGGTTTCAATGTATGTTTTCTTATTGTTGTGTTTTTTTGTTGTTTTATTAGTCTTTTTTTTAAGTTCTTCGCTTCTATTTTTTTGTGTTTCTACGTTCTTTTAATGAACATGAAAGCTTATAATTATAGCCGGAGGTAATTTTTTTGTTGTTTTTCTTTTTGTTTCTTACAAGTCTCTTTTTTTGCCTCTTCCGAGTATTTGATTATTGTGTTGGACTGTTTTTTCTTAATTTGGTTTATTAGGTCTCTTTGTTTTTCTGTTAAAAGTTTCTCTTAGCTTCGAAAGTGTTCCTAAACAAAAATATTATATACTCTACATTTTTGCTGAAGTTTAATTTCGTTTCATTTCAAGTAATTTGAAAACCATAATTTTAGTATTTTTTAAGGTTCAAATTGCTTTTTTATCTAGAACGTTTGTTTTCTAATGGTTTCCAAATCATTTTTATTCTTAAAAGATGCCCCCAACTCACCAGATCAGAGCGTTCTTCTAATCCTCAATCATTTTAAAGCCCGAATCTTGAACTTTTTTGAATCATTTTTTATCTAATAAACTATTTTTACCACATTTTGAAAGTGATTTTATTAGCTGAGGACCCAAAACGGTGCCCCACATAACTTCCACTTGAAGCGATCATACCTGCTTGTACTAATCATGGAATTTAATTAAATGCATACTTTTTGACTCTTTTTGCTTTTAAATTTACCCGTAATTCTATGAAAAAGCTTTTTTGTCTTCAGCGGAATTCATCACAAATGAAATCTTTACTGATTTAGAGCCCAAAACGCGGACTTTGAGCAAAAACAAAATCTTTTATTAGCAAATCTTCTTATTTCTCATTAACAAACCATTCCTCCATTAATCATGTCACATGCAGCATATTCACTGAGCAACAACTGCTTAATTACAACAACTTGTAAACGCAACATCAAGCTTGCGACAGAATTAAAAATCGAAGAAGTTTCTTGCTCTAAGTAATCATAATCGTACGCTTCGATGATGCTTGTGTGGCGCAGAGAAAAGGCAGAGGAGAGGACCTTGCTTATAATGTATTATATGCAAGCAGAATAAGCATCGCCACCACTAGCACCAAACAACAACAACAACATCAACAATTGAATTTTCCACTTTTCGACGCACCTAAAATTATGCAAACTCAGCGCGTTAATAAAACAATGACAGTCGGCCGAACAACCGAAGCTCTCAAACCCTCGCTGCACTCGAAGGCCACCCGGTCGGAAAAATTTGTTGTGTGGCCTCAGAAGCGAGTTCGGTTTGAATGATCTTTGACAAATTTTTAGAATGAATGACGGAGCTCTGAAAAAGACTCCAGCGAATTTCAGAAGAATTTTCCCTGCACCGCGTACATTAAAAAAGGAGACTTTAGAGGAGTTAAAAAACTTCAAATGGCTCAAATTTTAAAAGGAATTTATTTCGTACCTGTTTATTTATTTCAATAAAATATAAAAGTATTTAGAAAAAGGTGATAAGTAAAAAAACTTGGGATAAAATAAACCCATTATTGTCATTGAAATTTTAATAATATATTTAAAATACTTATACATGTAACCACCGAAGAACCCGGTCGACTTATAGCCTGGTGTTCATCAAACAATTTCTGGAGAGCTATAAATAATCTTCAGAAAATGTGTCTCTTTTGTTCTTTTCTTTTTCGTGAAACGAAGGCCAAAAGTTACTGAGAAACTTTGATAGGAGATTATGAGTTCTCTTGCCCGGAGACCTTTTTCTAACTCTGCTTACCGCTTTTTCCGACCGGGCATGGATGTCAACGGATGGAGCGATGTCAAGCGTGTGTGAGCTCGTGTCTGAACTTGCGTTGTATTCGCGTATCATACTGCATTAATTATTCACTCAAGGTTTTCAATTAGAGCATTTTTCATCAGTATTTTATTTATGCTCTCGCTGAGGAAAAAAATTATTTCTTTATGTCTTTTTTTTGTATTTCGATTTAGCAGTCAAGTTTAAAAAAATGTAATTAATAGCTAAATCCGTTTCAAAATTGTTCATTATCAAAGAATTATTAAAATACATACATACATGCATACAACGACGCGATTTTGTTTTTTGTTCTGGTACACTTTGAAAAATATTTAATTAGCAAAAAATTGGGTAAACTTAAATAAGAATTTCTTTATGCAATACAACTACAACAATTTATTACGTTTTTCGTGCCTTTTTTTAACACAAAATATTTGAACAAAAGTATACATACATATGTATAACATAAATATATAACTAAAGAATATGTATAACACTTAAATTTGCATGCATTAATGATACATAAATGGTAATAAAATTAAAATGTTTAAATAAAATTATATTCACTGCTGTTTAAAACCGTCTTTTGTGCAGTACTTTCTTGGCCAATTCCTAAAGAATAATTAGCAATAGAAATAGGAATTAGGAATTTCATAATAATTCCAAAGAATATCCATACATATGTACATACATATGTATGTATGTAATAAAGGGTTTTCCAATAGGGACGGGTCGATGTTGACAGTCTGTGGCGGCCGTGTTGTTTTGGCGGCGTTTGTCAAATCTGTCGTTTATAATTCAGTAAGTAATGCCAAAACGCCAAATGGCACGGATATACGATTGAGCAGCACGTCCAGCTGGAAAACTCTGTATATACATATACTCTATTTCCGCTATTTTCTCCGCTAATATGAATAAATCAATAAAAACTGAGAAAATTGAACGACGCTACCTTAATGCGTTACCAACGGCAGAACAAAGTGAATTAACCCTTTTCGTTTGCGGTGTAGGGTACACAAATGTCGAAAAGCGTTTCCCATTGAAGCTTCCCAGAGAGTAATTGTGGCACTCACTCTCTTTCCACTGCTCCAAACTTGCTCAAACACTTGCTTTTTTCTATTGTGTTTTTTTCTCAATGTTGTTCCTTTTTTCATTCTCCAGATTTGCTCAACTGACCGGAAAAGCAAGTAGAAAAGAAGCATTTTATTTTTCCGTTCTTGGCGCTGATGTTTTTGCGGTTGTTCTTCTCGTTCTTCTTCTTCTTGTAACTGCCCGAAGCGTCATTGTATCCTTTTTCAGAGTAATTAGTAAAGCATACTCAGGCATTGGGTAAAATAAACGCAGGCGATGGGCGGCCGATCGGCCCGTCTTTCGGGACAACAGTCTTTAGACCACGGCAATGTTGAAACATTTTCGTTGTGCAATAAAAACAAAAAAAGGGAAGAAATTACTGCGCAGTTAATCGTTATTGCCAAGTGTTTATGGCTTCAGTTTCAAAGACCAGCCAGCAATTGTATTCATTTTCAAGTGGCAACACAAACACCAACAACAACAACAACAATAAGAAACCACTAAATAGAAAATGCCACTTAAAGCGTTCAACCACGACGAGCTCAAGTTTCAAAGTCCATCCATTGGCCATGATTTGGTCCAAGCGCCGCCTGTACCGTAGTTTAGTCCCTGACAACGGACGATACACTCAACTCACCGTCCGAAGTGGTAACCACTCGCCAGTTACCATTTTACTAAGAGTATGCACCGAGGGCTCACCTCTAGAGTTGCAGAGGCAGAAAGAGAAGCAGACAAAAAATTAGCAAAAATTAAAATTCATAAAAATACATACTAGTAATTTACACAACACCCACCCCACCCCACCCTTCACTAAGAAGGAGAAAACAAGAAAATGGGTAAACCCACAAAAAAGAAAAAAAATATCTGACGATGTTAACACCATTTAAAAAATTTGTTTTTCCCTCAATTTTTTCTCTAATTAATTTTTCTTACTTTTTTATTAATGCATTTTTCCTTTCTCTCTGTGCGTTTTGCTTTCTTTGCTGCCTTCAGGTTTTCTTTATTGTTGCTGGCGGCTTTTGGTTCCTGCTTTTTCTATTCTATTTAACCGCGAGCACGGAAGAGAGACTTGACTTAATTAAAAAATTGTACAATTTTTCTACCGAGCACCTATCGCTTGATGCTGTCGCACTCGCACTCTGTCCCTTAAACCTCTCTAGAAATTATCAACTTCTAGAGTTTAGTATAACACGAACCAGATTATCCTGATCATGACTTAGAAATAATTATTTCTACGATACAATCATGTTCATAATTCTTTTTGGCAGGAAAACAATTATGATCATTATATGGGCTGGTCGGTCCTTTGGCCGTAAATATGTATTTTGTTTTAATTTCCAAAAACCATCAATAAAATCTTTTGTAAAATCTTTATTCTGTTTTCAAATAATGATAATGATGACAATGACGATAATGAGAAACGAATCCAACCATTTACTGATACTGTTACTTCTTCTTTTTCTATATAAACACTTTCTAAAGCAAACGAAACACTTCACAATGACGTTTTTGCTCATTAATAAACGATAATGAAATTTGTAAGCAAAGCATAATCAAGAACATAAATAAAATCCAAATAAGAAATAAAATCATTCTGTCCAAAAAACTTTCGCAAATAACGTGATAAGTAGAGAAATCCACACATAATGCATTATCTGGAAACACAAAGAAAACATAAGGTCGGCCCAGTGGCGACATTATTGGACGATGTCAGCACAAATTATCCACCATTTAGAAACGAAACGAGAGGCGATAGGCGCTCAATCGGACGCAGCCATTATAGCTCTGGTTGCTGGAGCGGTGGTAACGTCATCTGGCCGCTTGCCGATTCCGAACGACTGCGTCAATATGCAATGAGGGCCACTGCCCGTACCGGCGCCCGCGTCGCTGCCCCTGTGACCGTGGCTGCTGCCCGTCACCTCGGCACTCGTGTCCCAGACAACAATCGCATTACGGCCAAACAATGAAATCGAGCGCAGCAGCTCCCGACGCGCATGCACCGCCTCTTCGTTGCACCGAAAGACAATCTGGTACTCGAAGTAGCCCGGATAAATCTCACGTCCGATTAGTTTGCGGAAAGAGATGACCTCGCGCAGCGTGTCGTAGACGGTATGCGGCGACATGCGATAGGTCTTCTTCAGCAGCAGCTTGGAAGAATTGCGTGACTCGCGAACGCGTATCATGGGCAGAGCCTTCTGACGAAAAAGTATTGGCAAACTGTGAAAGGCAAAGGAAGAATCGAGTTGAGTTGTTAATGTTGTGTGTGTGTGTGTGTGTGTGGGTGTGTGCCGATCTCACTCAGCCTTAGCAACCATTAAAAAGCTTTACCGAGCCAACGCCAACGGCATCAGACTGACGTTTAAGTACTGCAAATAGGCGAAGCCACGCGAGCCGCCTGAGAAGTTAACCTTGAAGCGCAAGATGTACAGTTCGCCCAAGAGTGCAGCGATCTCGGCGATCTGTTCGGCGCGTACCTCCGGTGGAATGCCGCTAATGAAAATCTGCAGGCCAAAAAGCAAACGCCAAGCTCCAGAAAAAGCGTATCAACGAAACTGAAAATTGTACCTCTCCGGCGCACACGTTGAGCTGCTCCAGCACATTTTCCGGCACTTCTTTGAGACTCTTCAGATACTTGGTGCCATTTTCCTGGTACGACTCATAAAACTTCGACGGGAACTCAAAGGGCGAGCGCGAATACTGCGGTTGTGAATTCTGCTGGGTGGGAAACATGCCTCCGTCGTCGTCGTCGTCGTTTTCTGCAGTTCAATAGAATTCCTTGAAATCTTTTTTGCTTTTTCTTTTCTCTTTTGTACGCAGAAATGTGTGCTAAATTCAAGACTGTATGGAGAATTTCCAAGAATTTCTACCAATTTATTATAAAGTTTTAATGAAAAATAGTGCAGATGTTGTCTCTACGCTTCAGGCTTCGGAAAGAAATGCGGGAAGAATTCCTGGAATTTCTAGCGTTCAACAAGTTTTTAAGTATGTGTAGTAGTTGTTGCTGCGTCGTCGCTGATGCACAGCTAGCACCACACACACCCACAACCACCCAAACCCATTCTCCTGTCTTTTCTCCTTCGTTTGCAGTCAAGCCGTTCTTTTGCGTTCTAACCGCCAATCTTTTGTATTTCGCCATATAAAACCGCACCGCGTGCGCCATTTTCTTCGCCATTGTTATGTTGGCTACAAACATGCTGCCGCCAGCGTCATAAAACACAATACCAACAACAGCAAGCAGCGAGAGCAAGAGAGCATAAAGCCGTGCAGAAAATTCCGCTGCTCATGCGCAGGAGAAATGTAGGCTGGAATCGCTAGACACTCTGGCGCCGGCGAAACCGGCTGTACAGAAGTGTGTTGCCAATGCAACAAAAAAACAAGACTAAGAGCTTGTCTATTTTGAACCAAAAAACTTTTTTTCTTAAGGATACTCATTTTCATTAATTAAATTAACGTTGCTCTACTAATTTCAGTATAATAATTTGTGTTTGTTTGTTGTTTCGACCTTACAATAAGAAAATTCATTCTTTTATAGTAAAAAAACGTGACAAAATGGATAAGATCATAATACATAATCGAAAAAAAGCAAAGATAAATTTATAAATGTAATGTACAGGTGTCAAAAAGAGGAAGAAGAGTTTACTTAATACTTAACAACATTTAACATACCTAAACACATTTGCAATTTAGTTACAATTGTTATAATACCATCAAACAAATACCATATAAGATAAGCATCACTTTGTAATAGAAGAAGATGATCGGAAACGATTTTTATTTGAAAATCGAAAAATAAAGAAACTATAAGTTGTGTCAAATTTCTTTAAAAGGAGATTAAGCAAACACAAGCCAGAAAATGGGTAAATTTGTGCTGCAAGTTTTCATAAATCCATTTCGCTTTGATGATTTCGTGGATGACAAGTAGACTCGCATGCACGTGCGACTTTCCTACGGGGTATGTTTGTGCATGAAAATAAAAAAAAAGGAAGCAAAACGAGGGATTTTTTTTTTAATTTTCTAAAATACTCAATAAAATTTAATAGAAATCGTCCTTAGCAAATGGCGGCAGGGGTCAAAGAAGTCAACGCACTTCTGCAAATTCTATGGATTTTCTTCATAGCTTTTAAAAAGGTCATAGACTTTTTTAAAATTTTTAAATGCTTCAGTTTTCAAGTGGCTCACTCACCTCAACTGCAACATAATAAACACAATCGTATTTGTGGGTATGGCCCAACCGTTAATGAATCGGTACAAATTTAATCAGCTCTCTGCATTTAACCGGCCCTGGCAGCTGCTTTTACCCCTCAATGCGTCTGGATCTCTTGTGGAGAGTGTCGCAACGGTTGCGTCGCGATGTCTGCACCATCTGCTTCGGCCCACGTAATCGGTTAGCACGCAAATTAATATGAAAAGGAAGGAGCAAGAGAAGGAATTATAGGCACACACACTAAAAGAAAGTGAGAGCGATGAGCATGAGGTTGAGAACAACGAATACTGTTGCCAGATTTTACGAAATCGAATTTATAGAAAAGTCTCTCTTTTCCCACAACTTGATAATGCAAGTTATTACGACAACCTTATTCTGAGTGTTTGGATTCTATAAAGGAAATTTAATGTGAACCGATTTCTTGAGGCCCTCTCTCTTCACCACGGCTTATTAAAAATCCCTAAATCTGGAAACATTCACCCCATCTGCCAACTATCACGACGAGTTACGAAGATACTGAACGTAGATGAAATGGAAGTTTTGAAATTTCTTCACCTGCTTGCGTGATGAAATGTTGATACTTCGTGACAGGACGTTTTTGAGTTTGAAATCATATTTTTAAAATCATTTAAGCATCTACATAAATCAAACAAATCCATTAGCAAATCATTTATTGGTGTCAGGAAGGTTTTTTCGAACCTTTTGAGAATTTATGATTTATTGAAAAAAACAAATTTTGAATAATTTATACAATAAGTATTCTTTTTTTTATGGCTGTAGTCGTGTTGTAAAGTAGAGTAATCCAGCACTGGTTAAAAAAATCCGTTTTAATTTAGCAAAGTTTTCAGTATAAACGCGCTCACTCCATTAGAAATAACCAACATTTTTGGTTAACTAAGAAACCTTTTTTGCTCTGAAACATGTATGAGATGCTTCTTCTATTTATTATATGTATATTCTTTGCTTCAATGCTTCCACTTTATTTCGGATCAAGCCGTGACTGTCGGAAGCATCAGGTCTGGATTAACCCACTCTGGGACCCTAAACATTTTTGTCTTACCGAGCGAGAAC
The DNA here is from genome assembly GCA_949752815.1 of Conops quadrifasciatus. Taxonomy (NCBI): domain Eukaryota; kingdom Metazoa; phylum Arthropoda; class Insecta; order Diptera; family Conopidae; genus Conops; species Conops quadrifasciatus. Next base: position 39,262,717 of record OX457079.1, read on the forward strand.
ATTTTGGAAATGTTGAGACTAATTTTCTTTTCTAAATTGACAGTTTGACTGGGCCCTAGACATTTGTCTATGCAATGATCCGGCCCTGGAAAGCATATGTGGCAATGATTTCAGCAGCTCCGATAATCACGGCTTGTTTTTAAAGCAAATGGAAGACTTCAGACAACCCTTGAAACTGATACTGTGTCTTGAGACTGCTTTCAACATGTCTTGTGCAGCCCTCTAGTACTTATGCATTGTACGAAATGCACGGATTAATATAAAGCGATAATTGTTCTGAGACTTGGTGATTTTTCCCAATGGGAACCAAATTCCATTGGCGAACGGATGGTGCCTTCTCTATAATTTTTAGTGTGATGCAACACGAAATGAAAACCTCACCGTTGGACACCGTCTTACGTCTTAAGACTTAAGGCTGAAGCATAATAAGCTGCAGACACTTTTATATCATAACATCCATGTTTATGATAATTTGTTTACAAGTGTATATCGTGTTTAAGATAAAGTCTATGGTTACTCATACATACATTCAGTTTTAGAATCTTCAAAAAATCTTTGATGTTGTAATTTTCAAAAAGTGTTACCTCTTGCTTTACGGTTTTTTCTTGTTTGTGATGAGTTTTGAATTTTAATTCCTTTCAACTTATTAAATATTTAAGAAACGCTCAAGGGCGTGCTTGTGTGTATGTACGTATGTATGTATGTACATATATATATGCATATATGATAAAGAATAAAAATGCAACCGCATACGCGTTTTTTGTCACGCTGAAAATGACGCACTTGACTTCTCGTTGTGTCAAGGGGGAAAATGGCGGGCGGACGAGCTCTCAAAGCATTGTCGTCAGCTATGGCAGGATCCTAGCTTCAAATTATTAATTGAAGCGTAAACCGAGAGTTGTCAGTCGAGCGTAAGGCCCTTCTTAAAGAAAAAAAAAACATTAAAATTAAAAAATTTACGCTTTAACGTAAAGTTCTGAGGAACTATGTGCGAACGTCGAAACAACAACGAAAGTGTCGTTGTGGTAACGTGACAAGAGGCGTTTAAAAAGAATTGAATGCCTTAAATTGCAACCAATATGATTATGTATTATGAATATGAAATTGGCAAGCTATCTGTCTGGAATAAGCTTGAGAGAGAAAAAGAGAGACTGGATCTTTACCGTAGATGTACCGATGTTAGGCATCAAGTACATAGAATTTGCGTTTGCGTGCGTATCCGTCAGAAATCCCACGCAGAAAAAGTGGAAATATACATATATAAACACGCAATGAGTTTCACAGAGTCCGTGCGTTTACAACAATACCCAGTAGTTAATGTCTCCAAGACATCTTCAAAGAGTCTTGCACGACATAAGGCCGTCATCGAGGACATCTGCAAGACAAGCCTATGTTGGTCTCCGATTTTTATACGAACGTCGCATTCGTCTTTGACGAAAACAAGAGCGTGAGTGTCCTCAATATTGTCTTCGACGACAATGAACGATAATGTCGCCAATGTTGTCTTCGACGACAATTAAGGAAAATGTCGCCAATGTTGTCTTCGACGGCAATGAACGAAAATGTCGCTGCGGGAAATTAAAAAAAAATAGCCCAGAATTACCATAGGCCACCAGGCCCACAATCAGATACATATTTGCTATAAAAAGTAGGAGTGCAACTGGTCCGTTTTTTTTTTTCATTTTCAATACAAAACAAAGTAGGACTCAGGAGGTGATTCTGAGCCATAATATATATCCTTTTCTACACCTGCCAAGACTCCTTTAATGCGTTACAAACGGAAGATCAAAGTGAATATACTCTCATCCCTTCGGGTGTAGGGTATAAAAATCATAATAACAAATGCTCGTTCGTATGCTTAATTTGAAAATTTGGTTGCTTACAAGACAAACTGCAGGACCTGTCCCTCACAATATACGATTGGGGACAGTTTGCATTCTGTGTCCAAAAAAATTTTTAGCGTCTTCGAGGACAATGTCTTCGACGAAGCTTTAAACTACTGAGTGAAATAAAAAATCACAATTACATAATTATAATTATAAAGAAAAATGCTGTGGTTCCTGTGAAGAGAATTTAAAGAATTGGCTATTCTGTTGCTTGAATATATTACATTTATGGCCTTGTTCCATAATAGGCAAACGAATCTGCTTTGCTATTTTTCAACTCACTTTTACCCGTCGTCGACAAAAACAGGCGTTTCTCGTCCTTTCACAAGCTATTCACAAGCGCATCTCGTCTTTTTAGAACGAGAAGACACCTAAGTTGCTATCGTCTTCGAATAGACGAAGTCTGCTGTGGTACTTGTAAATAGCTTTTAGTCACCCCAAAGTCACATAGTCGTTCTACTGCAATTTTCGCAGTGACTCGGTGAGCTTGTGAATAACCGTGACAAATCACCTGTCGTCGTCGTCAGTGCCAGCTTACATAAATAGTAGTGCCACGACTAAGTAATTTGTAGTTTGTGAGAAAAGAAATTAATGAAAACGTTGTTGTAATATATACATATAACTATAATGTTATATTGTTAACCAACTTGCAACTGAATTTCCAGTAACAGAACATTTTTATTTATTTTAAAATTTTGACATTTTGTCAAATTTTATACGAAACTTTTCCGTTGGCCGTTAAAGCAACACTTATTTTTAAAAAGTAGTTACTTTTTCTACTTGAAAAATAGAAGCAGATATACAATTTATTTTTAGCAATAAATTCCAGAATTAGCAACTCTGGTGATTATTTGACATTTCTCTATTCTCCATTCCATTAATTCCTGTGTTAATATTCGTTGAACAACCGAAATGTCCATTCTATGGTTTCTGGAACCTTTAGTGTATTCACTTTAACACACGGTGTTCATATGGACGTAATTTTTAATCATTTTAATTGTTGGATTTGCTGTCATTGTCAAATTTCAATCATTCCACAACTTTCGTTTCGTATGTTTGCTTCGTTCCTTGGCAATCATTCGTCCCGCATAATTTTGTTAGTTCTATTTTCTGTAAATATTGGTGAAATTCAGGAAAGTTTTTAAAATTGTCTTTGCCTATGCCTATAAAGATTTTTAAATAAATTAAAAAAATTACCGAAGTAAAAAAATTGGGCACATAAATATAGGGAGTTATAAAGAAACTTAAAAGCAAAGAAAAACTACAAATATCTGATTATCCGTGCAATAAACGCCGTCTGTGGATGACGAAACTGCAAAGTGATCCATTCATTGTTGGTGGTGCATTTCATAAACGTTTGTACTATTTCCTAAAGACCGTTTTATAGTAATCTGTATTATTAAGAAAAATCACTAATTCAAGCACTACGCTTTGAATAAGAAGTTACTTCCGTGCATTATAAGAGAAGCCGTGAATGGACTTGCTTTGTCATCAAACGTTCCAGCAAATGAAGAAAAAGTAGAAAACGAAAAGTAGCTGAGATAGATAAAAAGTAGCAGCGGAGTAACGAAAGCATTGTAATTTTTTCCGAACAAACAGAAGCTAAAGAAAAAGTTTTGTTGTGTTTGAGTAATCGGATCTAACCACAACAAATCATCTTGGAGTAAATTGAACAGTAAGACCCGTACACGCAGGTTTTGTCCAACTGCCACCTACGCGAGTGACCACCACCACTCACGCCACCGCCTATCAGTCGACGAAACCTCGTGACGCAGTTTTTCTTATTTTGTATATATATTCTCTGCCTAAAGCCTATTCTGTGAGTTGAGCTGTAAGTATGACAGTAAATAGTTAAGTAGTCACGATAAAGTAGTTTAAACGGCTAAAAACTTTCTTCCGCCTTCTCTTTTTTGCTTTAGTTGTTTTGAGTATACGCATTTCTTGTTGATCAATCGATCGTGTATAACCGCTATTACTCTTAGCAGATTGCAGGCGCTCGCTGCAGCGCCTTCGCGCCCACCGAATCTTCTCGTTCTTCCTGGTAAACCTGCATTAGCATTAGCATAGTATGTTGACTTTCTTTTCATTTACTGTCTCGCTCTTGCTGCTGTTGTCTGTTGCTGTTGTCTAAATATAGTACCTGCTGCTTCTTGTGATTGCTTATTCATTATATTCATATGTTTGGTTTATTTCAAATTGTTTTGCCGACTTTATTTTTATTAATTCCACTGTATGAAGTTTGCTTTTAATATTTTTCATTTGATTTTGAGGGGTTTCAGTTTCCGAGATTTTCAAAAAAAGTCAATAGTCCAAGGTATAACTGTCCAAAACTAGTCCGAGTCGAGTCATAAGCGCATACGGCACAGTGCTGAGAGACGGTGTCTTAAAGTGCATAATATCAGATTTGTAAATATAAGAGAATATGCGACAATCTGGGCGACAAAGTCGCGATGACATGATAGAGCTTGTGGCTTGGATTATATTCAATGGAATTAGTCGAACCGTGTGATGGACAGCAATGGACTGGACAGTTATAGACGAGATAGCCTTAGCTGTCAATTGCCTCTGATGAAGATCTTTGAGCATACTTCAGAGAATATGCTCTCAGTTTTCGAAAAACTTACTTGTAGTGACACGTTACATATTTACAGGAGAAGATACCAAATAATTCATTTCATCGATCGCAGAAACTGGGTACCAAGAAGGACCTGCTTATTCTGGCCTGCTTCCATCAACCCTAAGAGTTGGTTGGGTTTTCGTCCATACTAGAAGACTACGCACAATCCCAAGCTGCCATTCGCATCCTTCGCGTGGCGTATAAGTCGAATGGTCGAATAAAAATATACTCTGGCTTCATGACAATGAGGTGACCCATAATCGATAGAATTCTAATGATTAAGTTTGATAAAGCGGACTTAATTCTATTTTTTACATTTACATAAGGCGACATACTCGTACAATAATTTCTCTGTTAAGCAATCAGCAATATCGTAAAGCAATCTTTATCTTATCTAGTATTTATATATTTTTTCGTCTTTCGTCTTTATAAAAAAGGAATATATCAGCAGTCATTTTGTTGACCATGATTCATAAGAATAACGATTTTTTGTTATCTTTCGTCTCTTCTTGTTTTGACGTCTTTCTATTTAAACATTTCAAGAGCATTGACCAAATTAAAAGCGCAAAAATGGTGTCCTTTTAAATTGACTTCAAGTACTTTGAAATATTTTCTAATGTTTTTAGTTTTTATTGCAGAACCTTTATGAAGTTTATCATAATCCGTGGTTTATCATAATTCATACATTTTTAGCCTCGAATTAAACCTGTTTCCAATTTTTAACAAAGTCGTAATCTTGACTAGATACAAACTTCGTCCTTGGTCCAACTTGTTGCAGTATAGATGTTAAAATTTTGTGAGTGTGGAACTTTTATGAAGATGAAGGCAGCGGCGAATGTTTCTACTAATGTTAGCATCGTCGGACATAGCTCCGGGAGTAACCTTTTCACTGATTATTCATCTGTAGATACGAGTAGTTGCGGCCCACTCTGTAGATAGATTCCAGATGGAGCTCCGGGAGAAACTAAGTCTCTGTCAGATGAAAAGCGACGGTTTATTAAATGCAAATATCATTCAGAACGCCTTTTGCCGTCTTACGAATTCCTGGAGAATTCTAAGAGAAGCAGGGACGAAAAGGTGTTCCGAATATACCACGTGTAAAATATATTCTCTGGACGTCTGGAATGTCAAACGTTGCGGCGTGTACAGACGAGGCAAGGCGGCAAGCATTTGAGAGGTTTCCTTCAAACTGCTCTGCACACTTCAGACAACAAATTGAATTATTATTCTTTGCTCTTTTCCAATGTGCTGTGCGGCGTTGCCCCTTGAGGTGGTACCAATTGTTTGTGGGCTTATAACTAAGAATTTCCTCGTTCGCGTCGCTTGAACGTTCGATGAACGCAGAACGTGACCTCAGTTCGAATGTGAACTTTCTGCAAATTACACTTCAGTCGATTGCGCGTATACTCGTAGTTGTTGTGATTGTGTTTATACGTTTTTTCTTCCTCTGAATATTTTCAAAAGCTTCTTCCTTTTGTTTCAGTCCTCGTTTGGAAGTCCTTAACAGGATTTTTATAATTATAATTGGTTTTCAGCTCATCGAAAATAGTTGCGGTGAGTGTTTGTAAGAAGGAGAAAATATCTTGATGGTTTTTTGGCAAGTATTTGTTGTTACGACGATTTATTACGGCATTCGTTTTTGTCTTTCGTTGGAAAATCCTCGCATCTAGTGCATCCATGTGTTTTTTCATTAGTAATGTATTAAAGAGGGCGTGTTGTATATAGAAAAATGTATCTCCGAGTTCATGCCAGCGGCAGCTCCTCAATATATCTAGCCCTGTCCCTGACAAATGTGACAATCACGATTACAGGAGACTGAATAGAGACACCGTCAGGACATTTTTGCACAACTATCCTGTGTCATGAGAAGTGCTGTTTTGATTCGGGGGGAAATGAGTAGAAGCGGACCAGTAGAAAGCTCGCCTGCTTTTTGCAATAAATATAATCAGTTCTTCTCCCAAAGATTTGCGCTCTTTATCCTATAACTATAAAGCTTTTTATTGAACAAAAAAGTATATTGTTTTTATTTATCTCTCAATACCTTTTCTCTCTATGTTTTATACAACTATTATCGCATTTAATAAAAAATTAACACTGTATACAATTTCATTATATATTGTTCTCATAGCTGCTTGCTTGTGGAGCACACTTAAGCCAACCACTAAACAAATAAAACTAATTCCGTAAAGTCACTTGAAACGAACGATAAAGTGAAGAAAGGAAAAGTAAGTTCAAATGACATTCGAGAAGATGTTTCAATTATTCGTATTCGTATCATATTCCTTTTCATATGCATTTTATTTTGCACTTTGAACACGTTATTGTTACGACCAACAACACTGACACAACAACACATTGTTCATAAATCATTACTGATCAGCAGCGGTCATTTGTGTGCGCGTGTTCTGGCCTTGACCGATTACATTATATCGAGTCACTAAAGTCCTTCATGAAACTCTTTCAGCTTAGTATCGTTTAATCGTCTTCATGGAATATGTTTAATACGTCGTGATATAGCTCCATAAATGTCGAGTCGTGGTGAATCCCTTTTACACTGTTCGTATTCATATCATTCATATTGCGATATTGAATCTTCTTGCGTCGTACGTCACTAGTTGTGTCTCCACCAAGCAATCAGTTGATGATCTGCTTGATAGAGACATCGGAAAAGTTGACAAAAAGTACCTATAGAACACTTAACATTTGAGAAAATTTTTTCAAGCTTAGTTTCTCCAAATTGCAACCGACGATTGAGCCAAACTGAAATACATTTCTACAAACATATACATTGCTATTCATATACTTTGCTAGTAACTAATCTAAGAGCTGTTTTTGTCTATAGTCACACGAGATTTTTGTCTCTTTGTAGTTGTAGTCGTGTAGTTTGTAGTCTTTGTTTCAAAAAAAAAACAAACGGTTCATCTGGCAAAAACGGAACCAGATTGTCTTTACTTACAGCAACGAGGAAACGTTTCCTGTGGCTACAGGCTCGGTTCTGGATGGTTGTGTTTTGACTTTCGATTATGGCGACAAGAATTCTGACTTCTAACAAGTTCCAACCCACAAGTAGCATGTATCTGATGTCTGTCAAAAGTCTCGTCTTTTGAACAGGATATCACTTCTTGTAGCTCAGTTATAACACGATTCAGTCGGTGATAATCGGTGCAGCAACTTCACTGCCATTAAATTGGCCGCCGCCGACTGCGTTGACAATGAGTCCTTTGTTTATGAGTGGACTCATTGAACGCTGCTTATCAGAATCGATGAGTTTTATTTGCCATCGAAAGTAGTCTCAGTCAACCATAATTGTTGCCACAATTGAAATTGCAAACACACACACACACACACACACACACACACACACACACACACACCCACACACCACAATAAATAAAATGTAATCGTTTTTCAGTTTAGCTACTAGCTTTTTTAACACTTCTCTTGTTCTTGTCGTATTCTCTTTTGAAAGTGAGAAAACAAAAGGACGATATGCAGGTTAATGTCGCCGGCCTTCGCAGGAACATCAAAAACTTGGCGCACAATTATTCCGACGCTCAGGTGAGTTGGCGACAGTCTCTGAAGGCGCTGGTGATACACGCTTGTGACACTTCTGTCTATCTCTATTTCTTGCTCGGAAGGTTAAAGTCCGTGAGGCCACATCGAACGACCCATGGGGACCGTCGGCCACCATCATGGCGGAAATTGCCGATTTGACCTACAATGTTGTGGCCTTTTCCGAAATCATGCAAATGATTTGGAAGCGTTTGAACGATCACGGCAAGAACTGGCGGCACGTCTACAAGGCACTTATATTGTTGGAATATCTGATCAAAACGGGCACCGACAAAGTGGCTCAACAGTGCCGGGAGAACATTTTCGCCATACAAACGTTACGCGAGTTCGTCTACTACGAGGAGGGCAAGGATCAGGGCACTCACGTGCGCGAGAAAGCGAAACAGCTCGCCAACTTGCTGAAGGACGATGAACGCTTGAAAAATGAACGCATCAAGGCCTTGAAAGCGAAGGAACGTTTCGCGCAACATGCCAGCGGCTTCGGCAGCGATGGTTACATCGAAGGACCGACTCATCGGGACGTGCCGCCCGGTTGGCAAGAGGAACCGAAGCCGGTCTCGGAACTAGAAATGGTGCGTCCGCAAACCGCGGGCGAGGAAGAGCTGCAGCTGCAGCTTGCCATGGCTATGTCGCGCGAGGAGGCGGAGCAAGAGGAGGCGAAACGACGCAGTGATGACGTGCGCTTACAACTGGCGCTCAGCCAAAGCGAGCAGGACTTCAAGTAAGTGGCGCGTGAGAAAACGGGCCGGTGCCATCTGATAACGTTCTCGCTAACGGCAACACGACACTATTGCAGGGTGCAGCCCGTGAAGGAGGAACCTCCGAGTCATCTGCTGGACTTGCTGGAAATTTCGATGGGCGCCACCAGCATATCCAGTCCGCCGCTGGGAGCTGCAGGCGGCTCCACAGACCCGTGGGGCACACCAGCCAGAGCCGCAAGTCAGGTTATTTCAAACAAGCAGTCTACATTGCCAACAGCGCTTTCTAAGCCTTGTCTTTTTTCAGTTGTCCGACCCTTGGTCTGGTACTTCATCGCCACCGGTGGATCCTTGGCATCCAACTAATCCGAAGCTAACAGCGGGAGATGCCCTTGTGGGCGCTGTCGGCGGATCTGTTGCTGGCAACGAGGCTTGGTTGTCACAGCGGACGCAGTCGCCTTCAGTGGCCTCAGGGTCGTCCAACGAAGGTTGGCTGCAACCGAACAATTTGCTTCCAAATGGTGCAACAAACGGAAACTCGGCGGCCAGCGCTGACCCTTGGATGGCGAAAAAACCTGCTGGTGCCCCCGCGTTAGCTGCTGCATTATCCAACAGTGTAAATGCCGCCTCCTCGGATCCATGGCTAATGGAAAGTAGGACAAAAGCTGCCACCACGACGACTTCGGACGTTACCGATCCATGGCACACGAAAACGATGATGGAAGCCTCAAAGGACGGTGCTTGGAGGTCGGCAACGCAGGTACGCATCATTAATCGACGCGTCATATCTTTGGTTGCAATTTTAATGAGATCAATTTAATTTAGAAAACGTCGCCTGACATGGACGAGTTTGATGTTATAACAAACCGCACGAAATCAGCAGACGTGTTAAGTAACAACACCTCGACAGCCGGTCCCAATAACAATAACTGTAAGAATCATGAGATTGCAGTGTAGAAAAGTATTGCATTGCTATGATTTTATAACTTTCTTTAGCATCACTTCTCGAGGAACTGGATCCATTGTCGTCGTCAATGAGTTCTTCAACGGGCACAACGAAAAAACCACTTAAAACACCGCAAGCTTTCTTGGGAGAAAATTCCGCACTTGTAAATTTAGACAATTTAATAAAACCAGTAGCGCCGCAAAGTAGTACTGGTAGTGCAGCCGCTTACAATCCATTCAGCGATAACGTCATACCACCAAAAACCAATTTATTCCAGCAGCAACAACCGCCTGTATGTAGAGTTTTCTTCCTGCATCTAAACTATCCACATAAATATATTCCCAAACCGAACTTTTGCTCAGGTACCGTCCATCAATCAGCTGAAGAAACAACAACCCTTCACAATGACCATCAGTCAAGATCCATGGACACCGCTTAACAACGCCGCAGCCTCATCGCAGGTAATTATTTAAGTTTGTGTTATTTTTCAGTAACGACAAGTAGCAAAAAATATTGCAACGTTAAGGTCAAAGAAAATTATTCTCCATTCATTTCGAATTTATCGTCAGAATGAGCACAGAGAGAAAATTCATGAGGATGGAATTCCTTGATGACTACATCTTTTTCTATATATTTCATCTAACGGCCTGCGAAATCAGGTCGTACGAAATAGATCTCTTTTAACTTTTTCTATTCCTCAAAATCTCAATTGTTTTCTTTTTATAGTAATTTCAATTACTTTTCCTTCTACATTTCTTGAGAGTTCTCATCAATTAATATTAAGAAGTTTTAATATCTTTTCATTTTTTAATGCTAATTTTATTGAATCTGCTTCGATTTCGATCTCGCATGACAAAAGCCCAAGATCGATTATGATTTCGATTCTGATCAAATAAGTGCCAAATGTAATGCTGCTCAGATGTATAAAATAAAAGCCATTATTGAGAGCAATAATAATTTGCATGAAGACAACTACATTAACAACATCAAAAACAACAACAACTATAATAATAATTATATTGAAAATGCTTGTTATGATGTTTTCGATACGAACAACATTTACAACAACAATAGTAGCAGAATTTTAGAGCAAACTATAATTGACCAAAATGACCGTAATAATTATAATAATTTGCAACAATACAACAATTACAACAATAGTAACACTATTGTTGGCAACAATAACGAGAATTTTACGTATCCAATCGTGAAGGAAGCATATCGGGGTCATATTGGAATGCATTCAGATTATTCCATTCATTCAATGACTTCATTAAATAGTATGGATTATAGTCTACCATGTAACAGTACAAAAAATCAACAACAACAACAGCAGCAGTTAACAACACCAACAACAACGTCGAATATAGTTACTGTAAACAGTTACAGTAATGCTTTGTCAGCTTCCTTGGCCAATATGCCGGGAGTAACCGTTTCCGGCGTTGGTGCAAACGCTCGTGGCGACACAGCACGTACTTTATTTAGTTACGGGTTTTACGATTCAATGAACTGCAGTGGAGGTAGTACCTTCAACACTTGTCAAATGGAAGTGAGTACTTCAGGCTGTTCCGAGAGCTTGATTTCCTACAGACGTCCCATTCCATAATCGTCGTTTCTTTGACGTTATCGTTATCGTCAGAAATGCATCATAATCTTGTGAAAACTTGTCGAACGATTCCGTCAAATCTGACGGAGAAGAAGCAATCGTCGACACGTGATGTTAGTATATGTACATAGACTGTGGTTCTGTTGTATCCAACTGTATCAAGCTGTACAGTTTAACAACTGTATCCAAAAACTATAGAGCACATGTTTACTATATGGCTATATTTTAGACTATGTATTCTATAGTCTTTGCTGCATCTGTGCGTGGTCTTCTTATGTCCTTATGCTGGGCTGCAACCTAAGCATTTTGACGAGCGCCTGCTTCTGAAGTAGATCTTACGAATCGTTTGGGACGATTAGAAGACGAGTCGTCTGTACGGAATCAAGACGCAAATCAAGTCGGTTCAAAACGCTGCTAATGTCTTAATTCCTGTCATTTCGGTTCCTGCTAAATGATGCGCGCGCACACCGATCCTTTTCCAACTTTTTCGAAATCATAGACTGTGCCATGGCGTTGTAGTATGTTTTGTTCAATTTTTATTGATTGCTTTATCAACTTTTTTGAATTTCCTTGTCATTTATTTTCTATTGCATTTTTCCTCAAAAATTTCATGCAACTGAAAAGCCGTCGATCAATTTATTTATTGATTGATTGTTCATGTCAAACATTTAGATATTAGTAGAGGAAAGAAATAATTGAAAATTCAAAGTCATTTAAAATTCGTTAAGTATTCATACAACATTTCGTTATTGTTGTTGTTGGTATCGACTGCTTCCAAATTGCGTAGTTTATTGTATACAACCGATAATCAATTGGAATTATATACGCTCTATATAATCAATTATGATTATAAAGAATATATGTATGTATATAGATAATTTTTTCAATATTCTATCTCACATGTATTATATCTGTCTTGTAGCCAACTCTGGAAGCTTGGACGCTAAAATAATCGGTAAAATACAGCAACTTATGGCTTTTGTATAAGAAAATCAATCAAATTCAAACCGAAAAATCATTATACATAATAGTCAATATAATTCATAATTCGTTATTATTATTTTGATCATATTCGTCTAAATTTGTTGATTGCATTTAACTCTAGACGTTGTAATCCTTCACTCCTAACGAATGGAATAGTTTAAGGATATGCCACAATTTTTATTTTTATTTTTATTTATGCATTAGTGCATGCTTTATCATTTAAAAAGCCATTTAAAATATCATTTAAACATAGCACGTTTATTATATGTAAATAATAATTTTGCAGAACAACAACAATATCAATAGCAATAGCAACAAAAACAACAATATGCCTTGGATGAAGCCAGAAGCAGCCGCATCAAACCCATTTTTATCCTAAATACAGCAAAAACAAACATTGGCTTAGAAGAAACGATATTTTATTGTTTGATTGACGGAGGAGAAAACATCAAAAATGCATAAACAGCTAGTTATTTTGTACGATTATTTAAAAAAGAAGAAGATGAAGCATCTGAGGAATTAAGTATTATAATTGTAAAAAATGAAAAAAACACTAAATGCAAACTAAACACGTGCATCCATTTGGAAACCAAGAGGAACCAAAGCAAATCCATTGAGATCGAGATTAAGGTTCGTTTGTATTTAATAATTATTGGATTGCCCGAAAAGTTAGAACGCATTTATCAAATAGACAAATATTGATCGACGATATACAAATATTTTGGTCGTCCTTCAGGGAAAGGTTGCTTTCATTGGTATAACAATAATAGAGATGCGGATTGAACAAAAATGCACGACATCTGTTATGACAATGGGTCGTGAGTTTTCGAAAATCCTATATAATATTCCCTTTGAATTTTCTGATGATGATGTTTTAAATAAGCAATATTTTTATTTTTTGCAGTTTTTTCGAACGAGCACCGAAAGTGCCCTTCAATGATAAAATTAATGAAATCACATTTGAGCAGAGCCTAAGCGTATAACGATTGAATTTTCACATCAAATTCAAATCAGTTTATTTCATTTGATGTAAAATTTTTTAAGCGAGTACGTTTCAATTTGGTTTTTTTCATTAAACTTATTTAGAAATTTATTGTTCATAATATTTAGAAAATTAAATCTATCGCAAAGTAAAAACCAACTCCAACCATTTTCACCAAAGTTGTCAAATTCAAATTTACCAAAATGCCACTTTTAATCTTTTATCTATAATCGTTAGGATCATTAAATTTTACAGCATTATTAAATTAATTAACAAACAATTAGTGCGTGTCGCGAAGAAAAGCTTTAAAATATTTATCAAGTTGCGTCTTATACGAATATACAAATCTTTCTCCAAAATAACTAAGAATTAAATAATATTTAAATATATCCTTATTAAGTATGTAAGAGAGCAAGAAAGCGGAAAATTTTAGATATTTTAGTATTCGCTTTTGAAAAATTTTACAATTTTAATTGCAATAAGAGAGAATTTGTCTAAATCCTAGTATTCACGATTCAAAGAACAAAAAACCAGCGAGAAATAATTTCCATTCTTCCAGGATTTAATTACGTTTATTAGTTTAATCCTCAGTCGTTAGAAGAAATCTAAATCTTCTTTTAATATTTTGGAATTTTTTCAACACATTTTTCATAAAAATTATATAAAAGGTTATTAAATTTATTTAAATATTACAATGGTAGGAAATAAGAAGGAAAAACATTTAATAATATTTTATGTCTTCAACGATGGGTTCATCGGTGAAGAAGGGAGCAAAGGTAGGAACTAGTTAGTTACAGTGGCTTCTACGAAGCTGCATGCAAGGAGCTGTTTAAAAACCCGTTAGCATCTTTAAAATTTTTTCTTTCTTTTTATTTAAAATAATCAATAAGTACTGTGTATGTAAATTGTATATGAAACAAAAAAGAAAAATATGTTGTATATCTAAATATGTATTTATTTTAATAAACTATTTTTATTAAAAATTTCTTTTAACAAACAAATGAAACAAATAATTACTTTAGTCTCAAAGATAATTAACATTTTTCAGAGTTCTCGACGATTTTGTTTAGCAGAATAGTTGATATATGTGGCTTCATGCTGCCAAGAAATTTGCAATCAAAGATCGAGCGTCGCTATTTAGAAATTTCAATTTCGCTTTTTATATCCGAAATTTCTATTACTTCGTAATCGATTGACTGGAACGTTGGCCTTTGCTCTATTGCAAGAAAGTTTTATTAAAGTAAACACAACCCAAGTAGCCAGGCTTACCGATTTCTTTAATGAATATTTTTTGCCTTCGACCGTAATCTGCTCTAGTCGGTTGATTTATCTTCTTATATCTTTTAACTCATAGAATACCACGATAAGAATATCGCTTGAAAACATTTTTATATTATCTTTTTGTGATAATTTATATTTATTTTCAAAATAGCTAATACATATTATTAAATATGTGTTTGTGAGAGAGAAAAACAGAGCCCAGAAAAAAAAAGAAAATTTTAAATAGTATTCTCATTTTAGAAACTCTACAACTTTAATTGTAGGGTTCAGGAATCAAAGAACAAAAAAAACGAGAAATAACTTCCATCTTTCTAGGACTTTGGGAAAAATAAGTCTTCTCTTATTACCTCTTTATAATTTTCTTTGAAATAAAAACGGATAAATAATTTTTGATAAAATTCGAATAAAATTTGAATAATTTTCTTTGGAATAAGAACGGATAAATAATTTTTGATAAAAATTATCAAAGGCTAAATGGTAAGAAATAGGAGAAAAGGATGCATTCAGTTATATTTTATGCCTTTAACGAAATTGAAAATAATAATCCCTGTGTATGTGAATGAAATTGCTGTAAAATTATATATGAATATGAATGCTGTATGTACATCTAAAAATATGCTGTACGCTATTAGAGGTCTGCATGGATCACCTCAAAAGCACTTTCAGATACACAAAAAGGTTCGAACATTGACTGCAGAGATCTTTTGATTATTCGAATGGAATGAGACTGAACGAATATTCTGCTGACAATTCTACACTAATTCTACACTAAAACTCTACACATTCGGAAGTAAACGATTATTCGTCGTTTATGGATTGGAGGGGCACCGAATAAAAAATACTCATATCTCGTTGATTGGTGGAATCCATGGAAATACGTTTTTTTTTTTTACTTTACGCCTAGGGAAAAAAGGAAAGTTTTTTTCTTATCTATTTGCTAAAATTTTTGTTAGTGGAATCGAAAGAGGTAGTCGCCGGTCTTTGGAGTTTGAGCAGTGATAAATAATGGAGAGTTTTTTTTCATTTCTTTATTTTCCGATACTTTTTAGACGCTTCTACGGTGATCTGCAACGACGGTAAATATCGAGAAAAAATGCATTTGCTATTTGCGGGGAGGGAAAGAGGGAGGGCTTTTCCGTTTTTTTATTTGCACATTTTCAGGCCCTTATCTGCTGCCTGCCTTGCTCCGACGTTATCTGTTGTCCAACGCAGTTTTCATCGGTTTACCGGGACACGCTACTGATATTTGTTATATAATTTAGAGGTTATCTTGAACTGTTTAAGCTTTTGTATTTACTCATATAGCCCGATGCTAGAGCATAAAATTTACCTTAAAACTTTTCATTTTTCATTGAGTTCTCACAATAATTAACCAAAAGTTGCCATTGGATGTAAACCACCCTATTCGTTGCTAATTTTATGGATTTATTTCCTAAAAAGTAGGAACTCGTGAAATGTGGTAATATAAAAAGTTTTAAAAATCCAAAAATTTCTTTAAAAATATTTAACACTTTTCCTTCATTTGATCATCGAAAATTTAACTTCAAAATTTTAAGATTTAAATTTTGATGAGTCTCAGTTTTCAAAGGAATGTCCGAAAAATTGGATTTTTCCGTTTCGTGTTGAAATCAACTTGACACACTTTGTGGATCATATTATATCCAGAATAAATTTAAATAATGTAAGATCTGGCAGCAGTGAATTTTATGAAAAAATTTAGAAAACTGACAAATCACCGAGAAATCGGAAAGCAAGTTCGAGGATTCTGGGCGATATACAATTTGCAATTTCGCGACGTAACTAAAAAAAATTAATAAAAATTTCAAGTGAACACAATTAAAATTTTATATCTATATAGTGTTGAATAATGGAAAACAATAAAAAAGACAACGAAACAGAGCATAATGCAAAAGAAGAGAGTAGTACATCTCCTGAAAGAGTATCAGGAAAATCGAAAGGGACATGCCAAACAAACGAATTAGCTTCAAAAATTTCAACAAAAACTGGTGCTGCAAGCACTTCCAATGCTCTCAATGCAAAAGAAGGAAACTTGCCGTTTGGCCGGAAGTTAAATTTGTTACAAGAGAAGACGAAGAATTTGCGTAGAAAGCTGGGTCGCGGATTTGGATCAAAACGTATAAAACAGCAGGAAGAATTGGTTGGAACATCAGAGGAAACCCGAGGAGAAAACGATGTCCAAGCCTCCCTCTTTATGAGAAAATTAGGTGCTTCTATATTGTCGTCTGGCCCTCCGTCGGAAGTGATATCTTTAACTTCTAATGGGGCTAATGGCCCCATCGCAATCATAAACAATCGCAAAGACGTAGATACGTCCTCAAGCTGCAGCATGGAACTAATGAAGGCACTGCCGAAGCTGCATTCTAATCGAGAACAAAAGCCTCAACAGGCTCAAAATCCTAGTAAGAAAAAGGAGAAAAGAAAGACCCGTCGTGAGCTCGAGGAGCAGTTGCAAAATATGCGGGACTTGTTCTCACAACTAACGCTGCAGAATCCACAAATTGAAACGAAGATGCGCCAACTCATTGTTAATAATGAAAAATTTAAGGCTTTAAATATGTTCACTCCGTCGGCTGAAGCTGGTAAATGGATTTGCATGCAAACGGCAAACGACCGAACTGTACCCGCCAGGGATCACCAAGCAACGAGCAAACTGTTGAGTAAACAAAGACAGGATTCGTTAACCTCTAACACCAGCAGTATTAGTAGTCTACAGAGCGGGATGGGTCCGTCAACATCGAAGAAAGGCGAAAAGGCAAAGTCTGAGGAGGACAACAATAAGAAGGAGCGCAAGAAGAAACGTGGCAAAAAGGCCAAGAAGTCGAAAGCCAAAACTCAACAATCGGAACAAGAAGCATTGCAGAAATACCTCAAGATGATTGTGGAAGAATTTCTAGACAGCAAGGATGCTGACAAAATAGCAGAGTGTACGTACAAACCTGACGAAGAGGACCTGGAGACATATGCGCAGAGACTAATAAAAGCCGACTTGGGACACATTGTAGAAGAAGAGATTCGTATTAACAGGAAAAACAATCGGCAGTCTTTTGTTGTTATTTCGAGCGATCGCGAAGATTTGAAAAGAGACGCTATTATTCTCGCTCCGGTTGCCCGACACTATGCTTTTGAAGGAGATATAGTGCGTGCATTTGTCATGCATTCGGCGCCCTCGGCGGGTAATTCTGAAGCAGAGGACAAGGCCAGGAGAGAAACTGTGACCGCAGCAGTTGCTGAAGGCAACAAAGATCATTCTCTCAGTGAAGAGGAAGATCCTTTTGATGGGACTGAATCTCCGGAGTCCGACGCTGATCCCAATGAGCTGGACTCATCACTGGTCTCTGCACCTGAAGGTTGCCCTAAAGCCTTCGTCATTAAAATCATTGCACAAACTGAGAAACGTGAAGTTGTCGGTACTATTTCCTTTAAAAATTTTGTGCAATTGAACGACGGGCAAAGCTATTACAAATTAAAGCCACACGATATGCGCATGCCCATGATATTTGTCCCGGTAGCCACATGTGAGGCGAATGTAACACCAGAGCAGAGGAACGACATCTGCGGTTTCCTCTACGTAGTGAAGGTACGCGAGGTGAATGCGCATGGAGTCTGTATCGGCGATCTTCATCACCCTGTGGGCCGAGTGGGGAATATAGAAGCCGAAATCAGAGCCATTCTTTTGCACAACAGGCTCAAGGACGTGTGCCCATACGAAGAGCGGTTTAATCGACTCTTTGCGGAGCCTGATCCACCAATAACCAGTAGAGATTTACAGCAACGGGTTGATCTGCGTAAAAAATGCATATTTACTATTGATCCGCTGACAGCGCGCGACTTGGACGACGCCGTCTCAATTGATGCTGTAAATGATGATCTCTACGAGGTCGGTGTGCATATATCCGATGTTGCGCATTACCTACAAGAAGACACCGAGCTTGACAACATAGTAAAAGACCGTGCTACATCAATCTATCTGGTCAACGAGGTCATACACATGCTGCCTCAGCCTCTCTGCTTCAAGTGTTCGCTACTGCCGGGCGAGGACAAGTTCGCCTTCTCCGTCTTTTGGCGTATAAAACTGAATGGCGAGATAGTGGATTCGCCCCGATTTGCACGCAGTGTTATCAACTCTTGCACGCAATTTGCTTACGAACACGCGCAGAAGATCATCGACAACCCCGAAGAAGAATTCGATAACAATGAACTGCCCTCCATTCACAATGGCTTCAGTGCAGCTGATATAGCGAGCCGTGTCCACTTGTTAAGAACAATAGCACAGAGCTTGCGGGCCAAGCGGTTCGAGGGGGGAGCACTATCCCTGAACAATCCCAAGTTGCGCTTCACCATGGATGCACAAACGGGCGAGCCAATTAGCTATGAAGTAGAAGAGCGCCAGGAAGCAAATTTCCTCATCGAAGAATTTATGCTATTGGCGAATCAGTCGGTGGCACAATTCATACACAGTCACTTTCCAGAGGTCGCTATTCTGCGTCATCACCCTCCTCCCCTGGCAAAATCTTTGAAAAGTCTTAAGGAAAAGTTACGCAATTTGGGAATAGACTTCGACTATAGTAGTTCTAAAGCTATTTACGAGAGTATTCAGAAAATCTGCGCCTCTGCCGAGAATCCCAAAGCAATGGATGCCGGCCTTAATACCTTGCTTACTAAACCAATGGCTAGAGCCAAGTGAGTAAAAGTCAGGTCCTTTAAAGATTGGTAAAAGTAAGGTTGGTCCTTACTTTCAATGGTTAAAAACGCCCCTCTGCAAAATATTGGTTTAATAATTTATGTCTGAGGTTGTATATGTTTATGTTAACGGCAAAAACAAAACAATATACTTAAATACAAGAAGTTGTTTTCTATTGGAACTTATTAGCGCTTTATTGTGACTATTGCAAACTCAAATCGCCATGGGTTAAAGCAGTTAAAGTTAACCAAAAAGGATAGTAATAGCAGAGGGACGTTCTTAATCATTTGATTCTGAAAGACCCATTTTTTTTAACAAGAAACACCCAATAAGCGCCACTCGAATGTGTTTTTCAGATATTTCTGCAGTGAAGGTAAAACGGAGGCGTCTGATTTGTGGCATTACGCTTTGTCCATACCGATCTACACACATTTCACGAGTCCCATTCGCCGTTATCCAGATATCTTAGTACACAGGTGCGTATAGTTTGAAGTATCTTCCGGAAATGGCGGATGTACTTTACTGATAAATAATTCACAATATTACATAAAATATCATTCACATTTCATTGACATTCAAATTTCAGATTATTAGCAGCGTGTCTTAATTACTGTCCTCCACCAAAGCGAACCGCTGAGGAACTGCACCACATAGCAAAGATATGCAATGAACAAAAGTTCAATGCGAAAAACGCCGGTGATGAATCCACGAATCTATTCTTCAAGCGCTATATCAAGTCCAAACAATCCATTATAATGAATGCCGTGGTCGTCGAAGTATTTCGCCATATGGCCAATGTAGTAACCATTGATACGGGTCACCTCGTTGCCATTGAATACAAAGTACAAAAGCTCGTTATTGACACCAGCAAATTGCCCGAGTTCATTTTAATCTCAGAAGAGAACTCCAAAAACCAACCCATTCCGCTTCGGATGTTCTCAACTGTAGAAATAAAGTTGGTTATTTGGGATGGTAGGCTTAGTGGCTACTTTGTGTCGCCCGACCCAAAGCAACGTCAATTGAACAGCATTCAATCGTCTAAGAAACGGTGCCAAAACAATGCTGCAGCCAGTAACAATGTTCCCAATGCAAACAACTCAAGCCGGAAGCGCAGGCCTCGACATAACTCAAAAGGACAGGTCGGATTTGAAGAAGAACCAAAAGATATGCAACAAAAGCATAAAGACGAGTAATTCTCTGCATTGAGGAATACTAAAGATCACTGAACAGACTCATCTTATCGACTACATAATTCCAAAAGGGATCGCGCGAGAATGATAAAATATGTAGTATGTTTTGTATGTATTTAACAAAGCATAGACCTTCGCGTTAGTTGCACAACTAAGTGTAAATTGTAAAATTTACATAAAAAAGGAAAGAATTTCGGACACATTCGTTTGGCTGCTCCGATTTCTCTTAATGCATAAATGCACAAGACTTTTTCGTACAAATCCCGTCAAAATATATTACGTGTGCAGTGCAGAGGAAATAACTGTGATTTGTATATATTTTTGGAAGCCGTTGCTTTTAATCTAAATGTTCAAAAAGCCGTTCACGTACTTAAGTTTCATGCTTTTATAGAATACAATTTATCAAGTGTTTTATCACTAATAATGAATAAATATTGAATTTTATCAAGTCAAATATTTATTCGTATAGTCTACTATAATTGGGAACAGTCTATTCCCATTCTATGGAGTTTTGAAGAATATTTTGATCTAATAAGAGCCACTCCTTGTTCGCCGCGCGACGCCAATAGAAGATTGATAGTAGATGATAATAAATAAATATAAAAATCTTTAAAAATTTCTGACTAACCATAAGTTTTTGCCAGTGGCGTATTAAGGCGTTCTTCGTTATGCGGTCCAATGTAATTTTAGTGCGAAATTTTAGGAGATTTTTTCCAGTATAATGAAAAACAAATAAAAAATTTAATGAATATTGTATATAGTTAAAATTATGATGAAATATAATTTTGTGAACATTTCCTTATAATTTTTTCTTTAAAAGAGGCGGACAAGAACCCCTGCACCTCTTTAGATGCACTTTTGGTATGTAGAGATTCCTATAAACACATATTCTACTCTTGAGTGTGGTTTTCACGGGGATTCCTTATTGGTCCTTACCTTAAAGTATGATCTCTTCTCATAATTTTTGATTTCTCATCATCGCTATCTCTTTCAACAGGTTTTAATGCAATACACATGCACAGGCGATAATTTAGCACAAGTATATGTTGCAAAAATAAGTGAAATAAGCGCCGGACCCAAACAAGAAGCCCCCAACAAAACACCCTCTAGGAAATGAATAAAGCAAGAAATTTTTTCAATACTGCATGTATTTACATATTTACTGCATTAAGAAGTTAGCAGACCTGAAGACATAGGTCGAACGAAATCATACTGGAATTTAGACAAACAAATATCTTGATTGGAGTGTTCATTGCAAGAAAATCGAAGGATAGAAATCGGATAGAAGCTTTGTTTCGGAAGAATGCTTCCATCAATTATTATTTAACCAATTAAATAATAATTGATGGAAGTACGTAGCTTTCTTTGTTTGCTTACTTTGTAAAAATATATTAAACTGTTGCTTCATTGATTTATTGTAAATATACTATATAAAGTTATTAACGTTAAGTTAAAGAAATTAAGAAAAAATTCATCTAAATAAACATTTTGAGAACATCAATAGGTTCAGTTTTTATACGTTCATCCTTCCGTGATTTCTGACCAATCCATTCAAGCCGTTTCATATTCTAAGAAATATTTCCTAAAAGCAATTCAGCATTTTTCTCTTCTTCAACCCACAGGAATCCACTGCGCTCCTGCTGGGTAATCAAGAAGATTTGGACGACGAAAAATGAATTTTTAACTTAGCTACATAATTTTGCGTCTACGAAATGAGCTGCTCTGCTCACTTATTTATTAAATAACGTTTCTCTGATTCCAAAATCCCAATAACAGCAAACTGTTAATCAAAAATTTAAATAATCTTGCTCCAGGCAGGTTTTTTCTTTATCGATCGAATTTAAGTCTGCATAACTTAATAATGTGGCCATTAAATAAAAATGTAGACGAGACTAGTACGAGTATATAAGAATCTGGTACAGAAGAATATAAAATAGGTTGCAATCGAGCGCCTTGCCATAAAGTCGCAGAAAGTGATCGTGATCAAGTCAGAATTGTCCTTTTTTTAATCTTTTTTTTTAAAATGTGCACTTTAACTAGAGTTTGTGAACTGTTTGGTTAGTTTTTTTATATCTTTCTATTATGATTTAAGCCAATGCAACTAGTATAATGTACCTTAATAAAGGTAACTGCGTATATCCTAGCAGTTACGCTCTGAAAAATGCTGTGTTACGCGAGTAGGTATAAAAGAGATTAAGAGAAAAGAACTAGTGCAAAAAACTAGGATGCGCTCCAAAAATTAGCAAGGAACGTTTGGACCATGTTAGTCCTATAAAAGAACCGTTTTAGTCGTATAAAAGAACCGTTTTATACGGGAGTTACCTTTATCCGACTCATTACTAATTTATTATTATTTTTTAACTTAGGCTTGAATTTTACGAGAATTACTTGCATTATTCATGCTATTTAAATAATAACAATTGTCGTTAGAATACGTTGAAGATTGCTCCATAAATGAATTGATATCTATTCTAATAAAAAATAAGTTAATCGTTACACTTTACAAGTGACTATATAAAGAATAAAGAATTTATAAGAAAAGTCGTTAATCCTTTAAACAGTCTTTACAGTTTATCTGTTCGTTGCTGTTGTTGGGCGTCCACAATTCAACCAACAATTTCCTCAAAAACCTGGCAGCGGTTTTTCATTCCTTACAACCAGTCAACCTCCGAGAGCGACCACTAACCGCACAATTAATAGCGTGAACGGACGCTCACCGCAGTACCTCGCCTGCATACAAGACTGTCCCACAACTATGGAATATAATCCAGTGTGCGGAAGCGATGCCCAAAATTATTATAACGAGTGGCGCCTGCAATGTGCTCAACGTTGCGGACAAAGTACGTTGAATTGGATGAAATAGTTATATGGACTATATAAGAATTTACTTTATAATAATTTGCTTGAAATGGAATTTCGAATTTCCTTTATTTCAGATGTTTCTCTTGCTCGCGTGGGCACATGCGCGACATAATAAAGCCTGATGTGTCCGAATGATAGTTAACGAAATCAATCAAATCAATTTACATGGCATTTTTTGATTTAGAATAAGTTAATGAATATCTCTCCCATGGTGTAAAAAATTGTTTGGATTACGCTCTTTTGGGTTGTCCAAATGGGCCGTTTATGATATCAAATTAAAACTATCGCTGAGTGCTATCAATAGTGGCATATTTCTTAGTGCATTTTAGTTAAGTGGAGTTATTTTTAGTGCATATCATTAGAAAACGTTATTAATTTTAAAAGTTTTTTAACATAGAACTTATTTCCTTTTTTGAAATTAGATATTCCTTTTTGAACTTCAATTTTCAGTTGATAAATAAACATTAAATTGTTCTATTAATGCTACATTTTAAATACATATTATAATTTTGATGACTATAACAATAATAATAATGAAGAGGTTATCTGCCAATTATCATTCAATATAATCTAAAAAGTTAAATTGAGGAGGAAGCAGAAATTTACTGACTGATTTATTGCATTAAATCGTGAGCAACGTTAGAGCACTAAACTTTTGATTTAAAATTATGCATAATGAACTAAATTTAAATATAAATCTATATGAAATGTCAAGTTTAAAAACATTTTGCTCGAGAAAAACTCAAATAGCTGCAGATCAACTTCTAAAGAGAAGAAAACCCAGAGAGAAAAATAAAAAGCATTACTTAGAGATTATAAAATTATCATACATATAGTATAGATTTATAGTATTGTTCTGTTATGTTTAGTTTTGGGTTACTTGGATTATTTTACAGCGAAAAATGCAGAGATTGTCAAAATCATAATTAGCCAATAAGGAAGTACTTCTTCTTGGCACGAGGATATTGACAGAGGTATTCTGGGAGTCACTAACTATTGAAATCGTCTGCATTTGCATTGCAAACAACAACAAAAATCTTCTCTTTGTTGTTGTTTGCAATGCAAAAAGACGATTTTCGAGACGATTTCAATAGTTAGTGAATACCTATGTGAATACAGCATTATGGATAGAAATAATTACAATTTAAAACTAAAGAATGGGCGAGTTCATAAACGAATTATTATCTGATATAACAACTCGTAGTTGAAGAAAACTGAAACTTAAAAAATTAATTGAAAATTTCTGTAACAGAGACTTAACAAACAAAAAGCCAGCATCTCTCCATGATCGTGTGAGCCTTGATGAGCCAGAATACTAATTAACTCAATTGAAAAAATATCTTGAAAATATTGTCTCATCTCATTCAGTAACAAAGTAGCTGCAAATTACGACGGATTGTCAATTGAACTCAGCTGACGTTAAAAGTGAAAGACAGGAACAAACGTTATGAAGCTGACACAATTTGGAATGTTTTTCGGTTTGTAATCTAAATATTCATTCCATTTGTAATGTAACAGAAGTACTTTCAACTCCTTGTGTTTAAGTTTTCTTCGTGATTTCTTTGGCGCACGCTCTACCAGATATACGCAATCCAAATTTTGATTATGAATTAATTAATGTCGCTCATCACAATGACGTGAAACCAACGACCCAGCAGGACCCACGGCCGACTGTTGTAGTGCGCTCTTTCAATACACCACCGCCAGTAACGGATCCTAATTCCAAAACATTCGCCTATGATCCTGCCTCGAAAACCTGGACTTTAATCAAGAAGGACGATCCACAGCCCGGAGAGGATACTCTATTGTGGAACCAAAGCAATGACAAATGGCTAACTCAAACGGCGCCCGCTTAAGAGAAATCCAAATCCAAATTACATATTCACGTATACGTAGTTACCTTGTAGTTAGTTGTATGTGCCTAATAATCCAACTGTATGCTCGATAATAAAAGTTATATGCACTACTAACTAAAAGTTTATTGTCCCCATAAAATGGTTTGGAACTTTGCTAAGTACAGTACAATATACATATGTATACTGATTAATCTGTTGAAAATTACTGTTTGTTATTTAAATTAAGGGCTCCGAGGATTTAAAATTATCAGTAGGCCAGTCTGATTTTGTTCCAGGTCTTATTCCTATCACAAACCAATAAAAAACGCTTGTTAGATTTCTCCCATCATTGAATTTTATTTAAAATTCAAACTATTTTTTTTGAAGGTTCGAATGGTTGCCAAAGTCGTGTGAATACAGTCAAATAGCATACTCGTACAATATGCAAAATGCTAATCTCAGATTAAAACTGGATCAACTTTTTCGGAAACTTGTGGATGTGGAAGGGAAGCACTTATCAGAGCAAATGGCGACAGAGAAAGATTGGTGCAGAAACATTGCTTTTTACAGAGTAAATTTTTTGTAAAGTCTTTAGTAATCACACATATTCACAATTGTTCAAAGCACGTTGATCAACCTTGCGATTACTTATTTTCTCGCTAGAAACGATAATTAGAATTCAGATCCATCAATTGATATAACAATATAACAACTTTTTAATACATCAATGGCGTCTTTTGTTCAAGATGCATTTTTATCCTGCATAGTTCCTCCGTGGTAAAAGACAGTTTCTTGCTCGCGGTCTCCATGAACTTGTCCAGCTTTTGCGACATATCGCCCAATTGATTTTTGATGAGCTGAACCTCGGCGCGTACGTCCGAAATTCCATTGACTTGTGACTTCAGCTTCACGGCGAGATCATTTTCGAGCGTGAATTGGACGGGCACGTTTGTAGCTGATCGTGGTCGTAGAACATCGTTTTCACGGGACACCCCAAGCTGTTGTGTCAAGTTGTTCTTGGGCGTTTGACGTAGCAACGGTTCCTTCGAAATGTCGGCGGCGCATTGACGTTGAAGGCTTTGGTTGAAAATGCTGTAGTTATTCTCGAACTTGCGCCGACGTATACTTAAATTACGATCTCGACGCTCAGCCACTAATTTGTAAATATTCAATTTGATCTCTTCCGGTAACTGATTATCGCGGGGGTCGTTCGGGCGCGTGGCGAATTGCAGTTTGTTGCGTGAAGTGCGTAACAGAGCCGAACGCTTACACAGCTTGAGTAACTTGGTGGGCGCACCACGGAGCAGTCGCGAGAAGAAGAGAGATTCCAAGCGAGAGACGAGCTCTGCCTGACGGACAAGCCGATCAATACTCGCCGATACTTGCAAGCCTTGTATATCGCTAACCGCCAGGCCGACCATGAGGTTGGTTAGTATGACAGTGACTAACAGAACGAAGCAGAGGAAGATGACGTGAGCAGTGACGGGGTACTTCACCGGAGTGGAACCGTAGAAGATGTCTTCAAATTCCAATTCGCCAGACATCATAGTGATGGATTTTAATAAGGACCTAAGAGAAATTTTCACTTAACGTACTTAACGGAGTCAATAGAGGATGATGCGCCGTGCATCCGTTTCGTACGCGCTACGCACCAGGTTATGTTGCCAAATGCCGGATAGTCATTAAAGAGCACAGAGAAGCTCAGGCCAAATGCGATGAGCAAGCATATGTACGCCAGTAGAAACTTCCCAAAATTGACGGCAACTGCACAGAGGGCGTTTGCGGCGATAAGTTCTCTCTCTCAGCAATCCCTTCAAGTACGAGTACTTACCTTTGGTGAACATCTGCACGTAAATGCCAAAAATGGGAAATCTTCCGACTAGCATCATCAGTTCCAACCAGACCAGTAACACCACTACAGCGGCTACGTGATGTTGCCAACTGGGAACCGCAAGCAGATCGGACGGCACAAGTGTTTCCGGCGTCTAAGCATGTAAATTGAAACACATGAGAGAGCTGATGGACTGCGGTTCACTTAGTGCGACTGACTTAGAAAGCCCCTCTTTTTCGCGAATCTCGTCTCGCAATTAAAACAACACTAAGACCAATCGTTTAGACTGAATTTCTTTCATGTTTCGGAACAAACAGAAGTTGTCAAGTAATCTTAAAAATAACGCCTTCTTACCACACAAAGGAAGACTCCAAAAATAATCGACCACTGTAACCAATTCTCCCAATATTTGGCATAACCCTTGAGGCCATGAGCCATCTAGAATGAACAAGAAAACCGAAGAGACACAGACGTGGATGCTCTCGGATATTGAAGGCTAACCCACCTGGAAGAACTCCTTACCCAGGAGTAATACATTCAACACGATCACAAAATAACCCATCGTTACAATATCGGAGGATACCGCGCACTGCGTAGCCAGCCTCTCGCAGTTTCTGACGTAGACACCGATAATATACATCGTGAAGAGCAACACGTACACCGCATGGTGGATGAGACTCATCAGAAAAAATTTACGTATACGCTGCCATTTCAGAAACAGAAATGTTTCGCAGAGCGGATGCATCAGCAAGCGCTTCTGGCCGACCTCGATGAAGGAGAGAAGTAGCTCGGTCTCGCCACGCTCCATCGAGGCTGGCATAGGCACCAGCGGACGAAAGTCCAACTTAATTTCGCAGTCCACATCGCCGATCTCATGCTCGTTGACCTTTATGGACGCGTCCAATTTCGACATAAGTTTCGGTATGATTTCGGGCGTGCGCCGCACAATGAAGGAAAGCGCCGAGACGTGGCCATCCGTGCGGGCGGTTACGTCAGCGCCATATTCTACCAGCAGGAGAAAACAGGAGTGAACAGCTCTTGAGCGAACTTCGATATTTCAAACAAACCAACCAATGAAAATGTGTACGCAGTTACTGAACTCATTGAGGGCAGCAATGTGTAGCGGTGTGTAGCCATAATTATCCGCCTTGTTTACATCCGCTCCGGCTTTAAGCAACGCTGTACAGCACTCGAGACAACGGGATTGCTTGACGATGGCGGCATGCAGAGCGCTCCGCCCGTCGCGATAGACCGCATTGACATTGGCATTACGCTTGATCAGGAGCTCCGCAGTTTCTATGGACTGTGAGAGGCAGGCCAGGTGAAGGGGCGTCTGATGACTGGCGTTGCGACTTTCAATATCAGCCCCGTGGTCAAGAAGTAGACGCACGCAGTCCACATAGTCATTTTCGGCCGCTATATTTAACGAGAAGGATTGAACAAGCATCACATCTTTGGATTTGAATATCTCTTTGTGGTGCGTAGAATGAGAGTTTTTACAAACGGTTTAGATGGTCCCGATCTCGGTTCCGTTCCCGTTCCGACTAAGAAACTCTTTCGGTCTATTGATATTTACCCAAATGCAAGGCAGTTAGTTTTCCTTCGCCGAACTGCGAACGCACATCAGCGCCGTAGTTTAGCAGCAGTTCCACGCAGCGCGTGAATCCCAAAGCGCAGGCGGTGTGCAACGGGGTCTCCGTGTAGACCTGAGGCGTGTTCGGATCAGCACCATATTTCAGAAGACACTCCACACATTCTACAGCGTCGCGATCAATTGCAAAATGAAGAGCTGAACGCCTCTCGATGCCAATGTTAATATGAGCCTTGCGTTTCAGCAGCAACAGAATGCATTCGACGCTCTTGGCGCTGATTTCGAAGCAGAGTAAAATCATTAATTATATGTATGTATATATGTATATATCCAGTTGGTTTTTAGTGGTGCACACGATCAAGAGATTACGACCTACTCTCGAACCACGTCTCGAATATCTCGACTAAAAATGTCTGCCTCAGTCTCGCCAATCGCCTGAACTACATAAAGGGTCCTGCTTTTTTCTCGTCTGTAAAGGATCTTCCTGTAAGCTATCTTTCTCTTTTGTAAAGTGTCTTTAAAACACACATTTACAGTACTTCTGTCGGAACTCTGTCTAGTTCTGGTGATCACGTTTTGACCCGAAAAAGCGTATCGCCTATCCCGCGACTCGTATCGCGTCTAGTCTTGATTGAAAAATTGCTTGTCTCCCAAACAATATCGTCTCGCCTGAAAAGGCGTGTCTTGTCATCTCGACTAAAAACCTTTATCTCTTTCTCAGACACGAGGATGAGAATTATCTCATCGCGTGCGCAGCACTAGTTACTCGTAAGTATTCGTAACTTAACCGTACCTGGAAGCACAATGCAGGGGCGTTACTTCCTTCTTGGAGTCCCAACGATTAGGATCGGCACCGCGATCAAGCAACACCTTAGAGATTGGTGCACTGCCCTGGCAGCACGCGAAATGGAGCGGAGTGCGACCGCAGCCGTCCGCACAGTTGGGATCAGCTGAACAATGGTCCAGCAGGAACATCATATTATCGGTGCAACCATAAATGGACGAATAGAGCAGAGCCAAATTAACATCGCTGGAGCCCGGTATCAGTGCTGAATGTTGACAAAGAGACAACAACAAGAGAACAACATGAAGCGCCCACCGTGCATACCACCTGTTGGAACGAACCTAAAAAGACACCCGTGTTCACCATGTTCAGCACTTCGAGAGCGTTAGGCACCGAGCTGCTGAGCGACTCCTCGATCTCTTTTGGGTCCCAAATGTTTTGATTCTGCTGCTGCCAAATGTAAATCTCACGCGCTTCGTTGCTGAAGACCGTGTCGCTGTGGCTCTCGCTCGATATACTACGCTTATCGTACAACTCATTTTGATCGCTCTCCGAATTCCACTTGAGGTCGTTTTCCTAGAATGTAGAAAGCGAAAGTGCGCGAGAGTATGGCTAAGTCGCGGGCAAGAAGGCGAAGTTCTGATGGATGATCGATGATTAGCAGATGGTTTGGATGGACGAATGCATGAATGGAACAACCGCAATTAACTTACAATAATTGAAAATCGGACATTCTCCATGGCCGCCTACTTCCTGCCGCCTACTTCCTGCCGCCAAGCAGTTAACGCTAAAATGTGTACCCAAAACCAAGAGATTTCTGTTAATATACATACATATGTTGAGTATGTACGTAGTACGTACGTTTGATGTGAATACGTTTGTACATGTAAATATATTTTCTCTTAGAATAAGATCGTATTTTTAGCAAACTTGTTAGTTTGTGGTAGTTTTTTCTCGCTAATTAAAATTCTTTCGGCACAAATAGAACAATTATTAGGACAGATATCCGGCCTCTAGGCCAGAATCAGACGCTTTGTAATGCACGATAGAAATGCATAATAAAAATTAGTAATTTACTACTAACGTTCGCCTTCCTCTTTCTATTTAATTATTTCTTATTTTTTCCAAAAGCTTATGAACCGATCGCGGCGATGTGTTAATGAAAACTGTTCGAGTTGTCCAGAATGGTCTAAGTATAAAACGATATTTGTCGGTATTACCTCGCGTCGGAGTGATTGTGAAACAACACAGCAATCACACCCCTTCCCCGCCGGATCAACATTTGTCGATTCCAAATGCTGAAGCAATAAACAATTAGGGTTTGTTTATATAAAGATCGACCATTTTGGCAAAAATTAATAAGTTTTAATTTAAGAAGAATAATTTGTTCATTGGGTGCCAGTTTTTCACACTTTCCTATACTTTTGATATGTAAAATATGTTGAACATTTAAATATACTAACAACAACAACAACGACTATAATAACTCTTACAAAACAAAGCTGTTTACTCACAGCAAACAATTTGAATATTTGAAGACTATATAAAGTGTATGTATTTTTTTTTGTCCTACTGTCTAAAAAGGCTCTTTAGTAAAACAATATATATATCAAATGCAACGAGTTTCAATTTATTTTCCAAATTTGTTGTTGTTTACTAGCAAAAATACCGAGAATAATAAAGAATTGTGAAGATTGTGCTGTTTTGTGTATACCGAATAAGCAGGAAACAGTGATTTCTATAGAGCCGTTGTAGTTCTTTTTAGAGCCGTCATTAATACCTAAAATCGTACAAGAGCTTATACTTTTAATGTGTGGCTAAACAGCAACGACAATACCGACCAGCAGTAAGATAGTAAAGAAGCTCAAGACTCATGACTCCTCAATGTAAGGTACTGATGAAGAGTCAAAGTGGTTTAAAATGTAAAGTTATAAACACAGAGAAAGTCGTTCGCCCTTTTAATACTGATAGCTAATAGCTGAGGTCATTCCTTAGCTAAATTACTTCAAAAAGCCACTCCGAACAGCGCATTAAATTAGGCCACAGCGACCACACTTATTCTTAATTTTTTTCTTACTTCATTTTCCTTTACAGTCCATTCCAGTGCTGTTAGACTTGCTTCGATCGAAGTATTTTAGTACACTTTCAGCACTACGGAACCTGATAGACAGGGATATGTTTTTTACTTATAATTAATAAGCCAATAAACAAAATTAGACAAAAATTGCAATTTTTTTTTGCTAATATGGTAAATATGGCCAATATGGTATGATATGCAATTGTATAATCTTTGGTAATACTAAGTACTTGGTATTTTGCACTAAGTACTTTGTTAATACTAAGGTTATCGGGTATTTTCACTACCCTTCAAAGTTAAGAAACGACAGCACTGCTTCATTAGCTCATTGCCGCACAGTGGGAAATTTATTTATATGTACATATGTACATATGTATATAAACCTCAAGCCCTTTTTCAGAGCTACGACCGCATATTTCTTTTAAATAGAAACACGTTTTTTACAGCGTTATAGTTTTTAAAGAAAGTTTCTAAAATTCTAAAAAATTCAAAAATTAAATATGACAATCAATGCATCAACCAATCAATCACAATACATATAGGAAAGACAAGATAACGTGCTTGCTAGTACTACAAAGCACAAACTTTTACTTTTTTTTACTAGAACTCGTTCGATATGGAACTAGAACTGAGAGAATTTACGCAAGTGAGAACGAAAATCATTTCCCCTTCGTACTATTTTTTACTGGCAAAATTTCGACTAGTAAAAAAAACAGAACTGACCATATTTCATTTGTGAATAAAAAAACATTAAATTTTTTTTGTACTTTCAAATGTAAATTTTGACATTATTCTATTTTTTACTAGAAACTTGTTCGATAACTCTTCAAGTAAAATTCTCTCTGTTTACAAAATTTTAAGTTTTCACTATTATTTACTAGAAAAGTGAACGAGCAGATCTAAAACAAATTCGATTTTCTCCGAATCCGAAATTTGAATGTTTTTTGAAAAAGAATGACGCAGCAGTGTGAATTTTTGAAATTTTTGTCATCAACATGCTGGATGCTTAGGAACGCCTGTTGCAAAAAAAAGTCCCGGACATATTTTGCTACCAGAAAGATAAACGACTCAGGGATTCTATATATGTACATATGCATATACAGATTATATGTATGTTCTCTAATACACACAAAACAGGACAATCTTCTGAATTCTGCTTTGTTATTTTCCAAATTTGTTGTTGTTTACCAGCAAACAACCTTAATTGTTTTGTATTATTTTAGTAAGCAATTTACCTTATTTTACCTTTTTTTCAACATTTTATGTAAACTAAATTGGCAAATCTCTGAAATTTATTAATACCTACTTTTAGTGATTTTTATGGTTTATACAATTCATCATTTAAAGTATCTATGGCTTGTATTTACAATTATATATGTAAGTATGAACTTACTTAGGAGTACCCTCCTATCAACGAGTATACAATATATTATTATATACTCTTTGCCCTGTGCTTTTGCAACATTAAAACCTGAATATGTATCTGCATGCATTTGTAGATATGTATGTACATATATAAGCTGTTTCTACAATATAATCGTTAGCGTATATATCCGTATCGATCTATTTATACATAAATTCAATTACAAGTCAGGTATATAATAAGAATCTTTTTTATGTCACAAAAGCAAGTTTTAGCAAATATTAATTTTAATTATGGCTATCCCTGTATATAAATATATATTTGTATTTGCATATACATATATATTAATGTTAAAAACAAAAAATGTTTCGATTGGAATGAATTTAATTGCAGTCAATATAGCCAAATTATTTCCACAAATTTCCATAAAATTCCATTATATACATACACTTTCTTGAAAAAACCTTTTATATATTTATCAATTTCTCCTTCATGTGGTATATAAACAAAAGCGAGACAGCTATACCTACTTGTCAAATTGCCAGGTACAGAAGAAAAATCATTGCACGTTTTTAAAAAAGGGTGCAGATTTGAATATCCAAAAGGGATGGTTTTTTCCTGCAAATTCTTAATATTTCGTACTCCAGGAGAAACTAACCCCGTCATATAGGCTACAACAATGCGATTCAAAGAAAGCCCGTTTTATATAATAGCAAGAATAGCAATCTGGGTGCGTTATGCTTGCAAGCATATGGCGTAGGAATACACAACGCAGTGAACTTTGCGACTATAAATAGAGGGATTTCTACCAAAAATTTCGCAGTTAGTCGAGAGCAGTTGTGTTGAACGGATGCATTTTAAAGTTATCAGATCGTTGGGCAGACCTTGGAGGATTGGAAGGTGTGTGTTTTGAGAGGCATTATTGACTATACATATATATGTATCTGTTCAGAAAATATCTTTCAAGAGTAGATATTGTAACTGTAGTGAATTATATATTTACTTAAACTCATTCCAAATTTAAATATGGTCGCAGTGATAAGAGATAGCTTTTGTAACGGCTCAGATAATTTGTGTGATTGGGTGCAAAGCTTTCGTACCAAGCAGAGGATAATGAAGCGAAGACTCCGCGACGGTGACCTTCGAGTGCGGGCGTTACTTACCATGGCTGTTCTCAATGTGGAGCGTGAACTCCGTCAAAGACAACAAGAAAGTTATAAGCGTTGGTACCAAATACAAGCTAAACCAACAGATCTTAAGCCCGACCCTTGTGATTGTACCAGAGAACGTGAAGAAATTGACGACTTGTGGAAAAATGAACTGAGTGATCTCGATCAGTTCATGAAAGGCCTTAGTAAGGCCCAAACTACTAACAACCAGCAAAATAATAGTTTCCGTAGACAAACATCAGCGATCAGTTGATCAATAACTTTATAAATTTAAAGAGAAGCAGACTAGATTTTAGGTTTTAAGTCGATTATACTTATATTTAGGGTACAAGTCGTATTTTATTTCTTGTACCTTGTGACCTTAAAATTTTAATTGTTCCGTCAACCTAGATATTATGTAAGTTTTTCATTTACAGTCGAATACTAAGACTGCATACAGAAATGTGAACCAGACGACGTTGAATGCTGCCGAAGGTGGGGCAAGAGGAATTTGTATCACACAGAATATGCCTACCTTACGTTCGACCGCAACCCTGGGCGTTTCCAAAGCTTGGACTGCAAGGTTGATCGGTCGTTGGCGGCGCAAAGGTTCAAAGCTTAGTCACTCCGTTGTTAATCGGTTTGTACCCCAATTGTCATAGTTTTATGTAATCAATAACCTCGCAAAGCCTGAAATAATTTTTATGTATCTGTTGAAAAACAGCCAGAAAAATCGTATTATTTTCAAAGCGCGGGCGCATAAATAGGGCCATCATACGACGCATTTTTTTGGTTTCTGAGAAAAACCACTTTTCGAAGAGAAAATTCAAATATCGATGTACTTATTCGGTAAAAACAATCAACACAATTCTGCTTTGTAATTTCTGGATGCTTGCTGGTAAAAAACAACAAAATTTTAAGAATTCAGCAGAATCGGGTTGTGTTTGTACGTGATTAATACGCCGAACATTGATAAAATGGCAAGATATCACAACGAATAATAAAAGTCTGCTTTCGTCTAAAAATCGGGAGATTGTTTTCCGGGCTTCGTGAACTTTTGTTCGTTCGTCAGTCAGTTGCCTCTTATCACTTTGGCTTTCTTCCAAATTGCCGAATTAAATTGCGTTGTGTATGATCGGTGTGGTTTTTCTTGCTGTTTTCAGTACACATTTGAAAGTAGATCACCGCTAAATTATGTAAAAAAATTGGGCATAGCCATTTTTAGTACTCTTAAGTATTGTACTCTGTTATATTTCTCTGATCTATTTGAGTCATAAAAGTCCCAAAAATAAACTGTCGGAAAAAATAATGCATTTCAAATAGAAAAATGTTTGTTCTCTATTCCTAAATGAAAATTTGTTTTTTCAGTCTAAGACGAGAATAGACATGTCTTACGACACATAGTAGATGGAAAGAAGGCCAATAAACACGGAAAAGAATTGTCTGTTGAGCCTCATTCTGACCTTATTATTGTGAAAATAAAAGGGTGTGGCCTTCACAACCGAAGAAGCGGTATTGTTCGATCAAAGGATGCAACAGCAATAATAAGCGGGGAGAAGGCGAGTTGCTCTACCAGGTGGAAAACCCCAGCAAAAGGAACAACAGAAGTGCAGAATCGTCATGGGTTAATGTGTGAACGCATGGCGTGGCGTGGCGTGGTGAAAACTGGGATATTTTTTTCTATATGTTCTTGATTTTTCGTCATAGAAAATGTTTAGTACGCAAACGACCATCGAGTACAAATATATCGGAAACTTAGACAAAAAGGAAAATGGATTTCGGTCCAAGGAGAAGTGTGTGCGTGTGTGTGTGTGGATTCAATGATCCACAATTAATCTGTGTCTTATAAAGGGAATATGGACTACAAATGCGAATGGAATGTCAGATATTTGCTAAATGTCTCGACGACTATTTTCATCGTAAGCCATATAAAATTTTCACGATAACGACTTGGTTCTTACAGCACTGAATTTAAACATACGAACAATCGAATTGGGAGGTGGTTAGATCAGATCTATTGTCCGATATATCTTCAAAATGGATAAGTCGTATATCGGAGGCTCAAGCTGAATAGACATGATCTGCGCAGGAATCCGATTCGACGGATATTTCTATCTGAGGTCAGAATGTTTTTCTATTTTCGTATTGAAATAGGTGACTTCACTTTGCCGCTGTCCTATGCCTTTGGTACATGAGAAGTACATTCTCTGAAATGGAATATCAAACCATAGACACTTAGGAGATTTGTTAATGCAACATTGTGCTGGATTTGGCTTTCTTCGCTCACCAAATTCGCGTCATCCGCAGGCCAGTGACTTGTGTTGCAAAAATTACCGATGATGTTGTAAACGGCCTTTCCCTAACAATTTCCTTTAAGTAAGAAAATGAATCGTTACCGTAATGTTATTTTCCAGCGAATTGAGCAGACGATCCTTCTGCTGCATGGTCCCACAGATGAACATTTTTCACTTCTAGACGGTCGAAACCACTTATTCCTTAACCTTAGCCTAGCTTCCAGTTCTCACATACATCCATTCTCGTATGCAGCGTGAAATCTTTACCATAATAAGGTCCTATTTCCAGCAAAAGTAAAAAGGAACAGGAAGGCATGTTAGGAAAGTCAAGTTTGCAAACATCAGCTGATCCAGCGCTTATTTAGCAGCAGACATTAGGTGGGCACCAGGATCGAGAATTATACATTTCGGTTAATATTTTCCAGCCACCGGGTCACAGTTGAGCAGTCCTATGGTCTAATGTACCCACTTCAGCTCTGCTATGTCTGAAAGTCGCAATAGCCAACCTATTCCACGAATTATCGTAAGCCACGTGCTTTTTTGGTCTTAATAAGATATTATTTGCAGCAGAAGGATTTCGAGAAGGAAGAAGACACATCTCATCTCAAATAATGAGAAGAGTTCGAAAACAGATTGGCTCACTCTACACATGCATAGCAGGGAGACATCTAGGTACGCACCAAGCTAAAGAATCGTATACATTCCGGTTAATATCTTCCAGCAGCCGAGTGACAGTTGGACTGTCCTGTGCAGAAAGGTCTAATGTGTTCCATTTCATATCTTCCCTAAGACTGAAACTTGTAATTTTCATCCTGTCCAAAAACCTTCGTAAGCCGTGTGCTATTTGCATCCTAAAAAGATGGTAATCCTAGCAAATCGGTCTGTGCAAAGTGGTCTAACCACTAAAATGGTACACTTAATCTTCCGTATTGGAATTTGATGCATCCAACATGTTGTATTTGTGTAAGCACATTCCTATTTTTACCATAAAAAGGCGTTATTTCTAGAAAATCATAAAGAGAAAAAGGAGGGTATTTCAAACCGGGAGGAGTTTGATAACATCAATTTTACCCATTACGTAGAAGGGACATGTTCATAGAGCGAGAGGTTCTGCGCAAACTGACCCCAGAGCAACTTCACATTCCTCTTCTGGATCATTTGCAATTCTTGGTAGATCTCATCAATTATATGTATCACGTAATGGACTTATTTACAGCAAGTCGAAATAAGTGGGCGTCTGACAACAAGCGAGCACGCAATACCCATTGCTTGTATAGCAGAGACAGTTATGGGCCGACCTACAGAATGGTATGAATTCAACAAGAGATTTTCCGTTGACCTTACAGCCAGTGTTGCTGCGCAAAACAGCCTAATGCGCTGCACCTCATCTCCCTCTTCTTGATTCGAAGCTCAATATCCATGTTGCTCGAAGAATTTTCGTAAGCCTGGTAATATTATTTTCCTAATAAGATATTGTTTCCAGCAAATCAGAAGGATTAGTAAAAAGGCACTTTCCTTGTTCGACTGAAATAATGAGAAGGGTTGCAAGCGACGTAGTGAGGAGACGTCTAGAATGATACAGTAATGATATGTTTAGCGATATTGTAAAAATTGCATTTCGGTCAATATTTTACATATGCTCTAAAAGTGTTCACAGTTGAGTGGTCCAAGTAGAATGTCACTTTGGATCACTTATATGGACAAGATCTGAAAGAAGGCGTGTGGTTTGGCTTGACCAACTTAAAGCTTTCGGGAACGACTTGGATCGACAACGCTCGCTTACGGTTGAGAATGGTATTAGGTATGAGCTAAAAGATGGTTTCTACTAATATTTTGCAGCGATCTAAACAAAGTTGAGCGTTCCTTTGTAAAGAGGTCTATGTGGTGGAGTCCTTGCACTTTGCTTCTCTTAACTTGATAGGATTTCATGCATCTAAGAAAGAGCTTGAAGTGTTGGAAGAAGGTTGAAATTTACGCCTTATGCACACATTGAAAATATCTAATAGATGCCTCTAGCTACATGGAGCAGCACTCCAAGCACGCTCGTAAGCTACGTGATATTCTTATGCTATACATATATCATTTCCAGTAAATCGTAACGTAATTGTTAACAAGACGGATCTCTGGCCATCTTAAGACAACTGTTGGCTCTAAACTGAACTCAATTTGGGCGGTTCTTTTTGGGAGGTCTTGACTTCCGCTCTTCTACATAAATTGGAGCTTAAAATTCTGTTATTGGAGAGTTGGCTTCTCTTTGTAAGCAGCGTGATATATTTACATGCCATAATTACATTATTTTCAGCAAAAGTATTAACATTGGAAAACAAATACTAGGATCTTGTGAGGGCTCAAACAAGACTGCAGTTGTCATATTGGGATGGTAACACAGTCTTCTTCGTCTTCATACATCGATTCTTATTATATAATGGAGTGCGCCATTCGTACTTTCAAAGTATACAAATTATTCTCCACATATATTTGGATCATTATGTTGCAGGAATTTCGTTGGACATTAGAAAAAATGTAATTTGTAAGCAAACATTTGGAGCTTTTTAGTGCATCTGCAGGATAATTTCGCCACAAGAAACCGCACTTGTAAGGTTAGACTTAGACCTACATATTTTATGTATATCTTTCCAAATAGATCACTTTTAATATCCACACACACAATGGAATGCGCAAAAAATTGTTACTGCGGTATAGATAGAAATCTAAGCCACGTAATGAGCAGTTTAACATGGCAAACTGTAGAAGAAGAAAAGCGAATTTAAATGGAATATGGGAGATTACGCTTGACCCGGGTTTACAGCAATCAAGTCTGAGTAAAATGCAATGATGATATATTTCATAAAAGTAATAATAACCTGAGGTTTACTCCAGAATAGCACTAATAAGCTAATGATCACCAGCAATGGGTTTCATAAATTATTCAGTCATTCACAAAGGTCTTGAACACAGCAGATTAATTTTAATACGCATCCAAAGCCTTTTACACCTGTTGGTGCTTGATTTTATTGCCTTAAATTAGACATAAATCATTCAATACTTTCTGGAATTGTAGCTTTTGAGGAATCATCGAGTTGCATCCGTCTTTCTTTTTTATACCCTACACCCGAAGGGATGAGGGTATATTCACTTTGTTCTTCCGTTTGTAACGCATTAAAGGAGGCGTGGCAGGTATAGAAAAGTATATATATTCTGGCTCAGAATCACCTCCTGATTCGATTTAGCCATGTCCGTCCGTCTGTCTGTCTGTCTGTCTGTCTGTCTGTCTGTAGAAATCACGATTACGGGAGAACGAATAGAGCTAACGCCATAAAATTTGGTACAAATATTCTTTGTCAGCGTAGGCTGTTTGGTATTGAAAATGGAGAAAATCGGTCCAGCGCCACGCCTACTTTTTATAGAAAGTATGAATTTTCGCATGCTTTTGCTCAATTTCTCAGCTTGTAGAGCGAGTTTAAAGCTAAAATTTCATTCCTGAATCCATGGTCTCAAACTTAAATACACTCCCAAAAATGGGCGTGGTCCGCCCACTGGTGACGAAAATCACGATTAGAGAAGAACGAATGGAGATATAGTCTTGAGATTTGGCACGAATATTCTCTCAAAAATATTCTAAAAAATTATAATAAAATAAAAAGTTATCTCACAGAAAGTGGGCGTGACACGCCCACTAGTATACCATACCATATAATGAGGTGTTTGTTGGGAAAAGCGGTGCTGTAAATAAGTTAATGTATCAAAATTTACTATCTGTAAATTAAATGAAAGTGGGCGTCACCCGCCTACTTTTTATCGTCACTTCGACAGATACGGGTGTAGGGTATATAAGCTTCGGCCAGGCCGAAGTTAACGCTCTTACTTGTTGTTTTTTCTTTCTTTTTTTTTTTTCTTACACTATTTT
Organism: Conops quadrifasciatus; assembly: GCA_949752815.1. Lineage (NCBI taxonomy): Eukaryota > Metazoa > Arthropoda > Insecta > Diptera > Conopidae > Conops > Conops quadrifasciatus. The sequence goes on from OX457079.1 coordinate 39,302,874, forward strand.
TCAGTTGCCCCCCAACTGGATATAGCACAGTGTTTCTTGGTACAAGGTACAAACGTGACGTGATGCAGTCATGCAGTGTTTTTCTGACAAAACGCGAACCTTGGAAGTGCATTTAGTGGCGAAAATAGCATTCCAGTTCACCATGCGAATTTCAGCAGAATTTGCCGACGGTCTCTCACTTTCTCTCTCTGTGCATTTTTCTGTTGCTTTTTTCCTTTTTTAGTAACGTATTAAAGTTGAATTCGACCCGACCTTATTTTTAACATCTGATGGAATATAATTACTAAATGCTTGAGACAAACTGTCTGGATTGCAGAATTGACAGCACGCGGCTTAAAAACCTTTATTGACTTTGAACTCCGATATGCATCGTACAACTGGACTATGATGACTTCTTTGAAAACCGAAATTTTGTAATAGTGAGATCTGTGGTTACATTTTTTATGTTTTGCGTTTGGGCCGTTAGTTATTACGTCAACCCAACGCCTTTTACTATATAGTTCCTTGCTGTCCTCCGTCTGCGGAAGTCAAGACCAGAATCGTAAAGGGAATCCATACGATGCACCATTGATACTGCGGAGGTAGCAAGGATCTTTCAGGGATTTTCCGACATCGTGTGAAGCTGCAATGTGCTGTATTTGCGCTGATTCTGCTGCACATTTGATGACGCGCTCTGCTTTTTTCATCGTAATCTAAAAATCGCGGCAATTTTTACCAGATTGTCGGGAAGTGTAAGCGTGATCATGTATCTCTGAAATTATACACTATTTTCAGGCTTAATGTTGGGTGAGATGCCAAGAAATTGGGTACCAAAGGAAGTGAGTGTCTGTTTTAGCATCCATTGAGCTTCGTGAAACGAAATTATTCAATCAAGGCTCACCTCTGCCGATATCGTGTAAGCAGGTTTATTTATAAATATGTATCGGGTCTGCCTATTCCAGATCGTATGGCGTTTTGATCTTCAGTATTCAAATTAGAAGGTTCCGATTAACCGCAACCAAACATTTCGCTGCCTGTACTTTGTTAATAGTTGTATTCCAGTGGGCAACAAGTTCAGTGAACGCGTCAGTATGTCTGCGATTAATCCTTGCGGAAAAATACTTTTACTACATGCAGAAGTTATTTCCCTCCTTATTTTTCGCCCTTGAAGAATGGTCACGTTAGTAATAATGAGCTCCCGAATGCTAACAACTCTTATTTCAGGGAGCGAAATATAATGCGGCTTATAACAAGGTACAGCTGGCTGCTGACAAAGGCAATCCAACGACCCGAACATTAGTTAACTGTTCTACTTTACAACCGAAAAAATGGCTTAGTCAATCAATTAGTCCTTAAAACGGCCAAATGACATTAAATCTATTTTAGACTGGTGCTGGTTGTTGCATGCAAGTAAAATCAACACGTCTTAATTACGACTTCATAACGCGACGGAACTACATCACACCAATCAGAGATGCACATTCTAGACGCTCCGGAGTAACTTGCAGGTTATTGTGCCGTACCACGTGCAAATCTTTCCGCAGTCTTCGTTCCAGTTAGCTATATTTCCTGTAGTTTCAAAAGAGCGGTGTTGTGCAGTGTCTGAACGCGTAGAACCTTCACTTCGGACATTTTGTTTCCCAAGAGTTGTCTGCATTTCTGCTTCAGCGTCTGAAATCCCCGAACAATGAATGCTTTCTTAAAGGGAATCACAAGAAACGCGCGTGTGGTGTAAGGTTGTCTGCATAGATTCAAAATAATTTATATATTTTCAGATGTTATTGCACCACAGTCTTTCACACAAAATTTTGGTTCCGCAGATCTGCATTGCTCTTTTTGTCTTTACTTATAAAACGCACTCATCTGGACCTTGTACTATTTGGAACAAAAAGGAATATATGCTAGCTTAGAAATCTGCCTGTAGCACAAACTTGAAGAGTTTCTGTTTTCACGACTTTGCTATAATTTATTACGAAGTTTTGGAGATACACGTATATATAACTTATTTCTTGTAAGACAAGTCGTCGTTACTGTTACACTCAAATTGTATGTTTAAAATTTTGAAAAAGACATCCCGTTAGCTTTCAATAAGACCGATTCAAATTTATCTTAATGTTCAAAAAGTCGGTTTAAATCTGTGAAAGCATTGCTTTAATTTATTATGAATATGGTCGACCAAAACTCAATTGTCAACATTATTCACGTATTTAAAATAAGATGTTTTAAATGTAACAACATACAATAACCTCGGAGCCAGTGTCTCAGTCGCAACTTGTGTGAGCAGCCCTGGAAAAGAGTGCTGAGTAATCTTCTAAGAACCAGATCCAGTAAATTTCAAATGGTCAATGTCAGGCTGGTTACAAGGTGCAGTCGTTGAGTGATTGAACGAGGGGACAACGCGCCTACTGCAAACATTGCCCATTTCGCAGCATCTCACATTTTCTCTGCGACATCTCACATCTTCTCTGCAGCCAGCTAACTGTTTTAAGCAATGGAAGGGCTGCAGCATTGGGAGTTCATTTATTAGACTACAAGAACAAGCTCTTTGCTAACATCTATACTTCCAACCCGAGTCTTCAAGTTAGTTTAGAGGACTTGCAGTTTTCATCCATTCGGATAAAGTGCTCTACAATTCATTCGTCCATCATTTTGTTAAAGAATGCTTAGTTCTTGTTAGAGTTTAACAAAAGTGATGAGAAGCAATAGAGGGTACTGAGTTTATTCCTCAATCAAAGGCATTAACGAGTTGGATTAATGTGCTAAAATTGATGTTGGATAACTCACAGTCAACTTCAAGTAAATACAAAAATTCATACAACACACAACAGAGAAATGTTACAGCTCTACGTTAAGATATGGCTGCGAGTCATTTCCATCAGGCCCTGGGCGGACAAGAAGCTGAGAGATTGAAAATAGCTTGATGTCTCAGCAAAGTGCAGAATCTCGGTTCCTGAATCATTCCTGAGTCATTAATTGCTAAAAGTGTATACCTAATCTCAACTGAAGAGGCTACTACTCCGTCTGATCGTTGAGGTGAAAACTTATTTTGGGTGTTCCTCCGCTATAGCGAGAGATGAGGGCTTTTATATCGAAGATTTTTCATGGGAAGCTTTGTATACCGATACGGACATGTAGTTTTTCAAAAAAAGTGTTGGCGGCGTGGGAAGCCAAGTGTGGACGGCGGCGTGGGAAACCAAGTTCTGACGGCGGCGTTGGAAACCAAGTATTGACGGCAGCGTGGGATACAAAGTTTTGACGGCGGCGTGGGAACCCAGTGCTGACGGCGGCGTTGGAAACCAAGTGTTGACGGCGGCGTGGGAAACCCAAGTGTTGACGGCGGCGTGGGAAACAAAGTGTTGACGGCGGCGTGGGAAACCAAGTGTTGACGGCGGCGTGGGAAACCCAAGTGTTGACGGCGGCGTGGGAATCCAAGCTTTGCTGGAGGTGATGGGGATTAATCGCGGGGATTCTTTGAAACTATAGTGGAGCCATGATAGTTCAATAGTTAGGTTTTTACTACATAATATTAAAAACAATTGCAAATTGGGATGGATTTTGTTGATGGCGTTAGAAACTATATTGTTGTGTCATTGCATCAAAAAGGATCTTTTAATTACTTTATTGGCTTGATTGGTATGAAATAAAATGATGGTTGAAAAAATTATTTCAAAGTTTGTCACTGACGTACATACGTATGGTAAAAATCAGCAAAGGCTGAATGGATATATTTATACTTGGAAATAAGACCGCTTTTGGCATCGCAGTCGTTTGGCAAATTATATTCTAATTTTGCACATTTCGCGGATGGCTACTTAATTTTTAGGTTTGCCCATTTGAAACGAAGAATTTCTGGAAATTCAGACACATCCGTTTGCAAATGGCGACCGATAAGTTAACGAGAAATTTGAAGTAAGCAGCGGGCGCAAATACAAGATGAAGTACAGCTTTTTAATAAAACATTTAATTAGGTCGCTTTCATTCATGTTCGGTTCCAATTTTGCAAATTGTGAAATTAATTATAAACTAGCTTCCAGATAGAGGCGCGTAGTTAAAGCGTTTTGGAACGCAATTTCGGTAACATTTTTTGTGCATAGTTTTAAGCAGAGATAATAAAGAGAAAAAAAATTTTTGTTTGGCCGCTCTCTGAAGAACTACATCAGTAATCAACTAATTCGTCGCGGTTGCTGCATTGATTGGCTTTCGGCCATAGTCTTACGAATGACGTAACACCACTATAGTATTCTCTAGTACCAATAGTATTCTCTGGTAATACGCCTAGATAGGTTGATCAAGGAAGGGTTCTCGAGCTAGATAGTAAGTTTAAGAGCCCATGGATATTTTGTGTTTGTTGTTCTGGTTGTAACCGCTAAAGATTTTAAGCATTGCGCTCTAGAGCTGTATTTCTCAACCCTGTTTTGGTTGACGGCACACTAAAAAAACTTGGAAATATCTTTGCGGCACACTTAAATATAAAAAATGTAAGAGTTGGCTGGTAAGAAAGGATTTATTATTTTCATTTACTATTTGCAATTTTAAATTACAATATTTCAGATCGTTGTTTAATTACGTTGTTCTAAATAGACATACAAATTTTTCAAAATACATCCAAAGAAATACGTATAAAAATTTACAAAAATTGAGTTCACTCATCATTTTTGCACTATGTGACAAACATCTAATATATGAACACTATATAGATAATATACAATGTTGGGAATAGCTCATTCGCACAGTTGAGTGCCCTCGAAGAAGAAATTTTTTAAAATTAGTATTGAGGATAATAATTGCCATAAGCGCTTCTTGCACCTTGAGCAGCAGCGAAGCTTTGTTGGCCACCGTGGGGTACTAAGGACGTGTTATCGCCGTTGAAATTGAAATTGCCATTGCTAGGGCTACTGGGTATCATCCATTGGTTTGCTGGGGACACTCCTGCGGATGTTTGTGAAACAGAAGCTAGATTACCGGTTTGAAAATGGTTCCATTGCTGGGTATACTCCCTAGAGGGTGCTGCTGGTGTGGAGTAAAACCAGTTGCCATTACTGGTGGCGGAGGAGCCATTGTCCATATCAGTTCTTCCACCCTGAGGCCAATTCCTGCTCGAGGTTCCACTCGAGGGCCAGTTGCTGTTCGAATTAAAATTAACCATTTGTGTGGCTGGGTGGATTATCCCGCCGGGCGGATTGAGTGGATTCAAAGTTTGTCCATTATTTATACTTGTACTGCTGTTCCAATTACGATTGGTAAGATTTTGTAGGCGCGGCGCATGAATCCCTGCCGTAGATGCAGTTATATCTACCCAGCTTCCGGCATTTGGGCCCCAACGAAGGTTGTTGGAAAATGCCGTCTCAGACTGTATTCTCGGGACCATATTTGCTTGTTGCCAAGTGGTATTTTGGAAATCATTTGTTAATGCATTGTATCCATTTTGATCATTCCTGTTAATTAAAGGCCGCATACCGGACGTGGGCTGGGCAGACATGGAATTCCAAGACCAATACCACGGTTGAGATCGTACATACGAAGCTTGATATGTTGTCTGATTATTAGACCCTGAAGTCGCGTCTTGCCCTGTGTTCCCAGTATCTCCATTTCCAGGTGTGTATGTACGTGAATTGTTGCGTTGTGCGAACCCAGATTGAAACTGCCGATTTACTCCAAAATTGCCTTGTAATTGATTCGGGTTGTTGTCAGTATTGTTGTGTATTCCGTCGTCGCACGTAATTGCGCCATTGCTGTCGCTGTAATGGCAGGTGAGCAGCAGAGCTAGGAGACAAACTAAGATGATTCCGAAACCTAAACGGTCGAATAATTCAATTCGCCTCACCACAAATTGTGAGACGTTGACGTAAGCTCAATTCAGATCCAGCTTTTTCTTCATTTTCTCCTGCTTTCATTTTCTAACACTCAAGATTTAAATCATCTAATCAGAAGGAAGTTTAAACGGCCGACTACCAAATATTTTGGGTATTTACTTGGAAAAATTTTGCCTTTTTTGTTAAAATTTTTGGTTCATCAAAAATAAAAATCTTAAGAAAGAAATTTATTTTTCCTGACACGTTTTTAGGGAGCAACAAGGTCTTTTGTTGTCACTTTTTAAACGAGTTCCTAAATTAATATCTGCGAACATACAATTTACTTGTGATAATTTTATCTTTCTTAATATTCATGGAGATTTAACGTAAGTCGGTCATTTTGAGAATACAGGTAAACGCCGTACAACACGGAACTCTTTAAAATGGTTTCAGATAGAATATTTCTTTTCTACATATTTCATTCCATAAAATAAAAATGTACACTTTGTCGTTATGTTTTCCGATAAATACTATAGAGAAGAACATACGTATGTATGTACATACGAGTATAGTAAAGTATGCAAAATTAATTAGCCTTGTAATAAATATTGTAGACAATTGAAATATTTATTGTAAATTAATAGTTAAAATAACATAGAGCTAAGACTGTAGAATATACACATACTCGTATATATGTATTGTAGTATTCTACGAAATTGTCTGGGCCGAATGATGATTTTAACACGAGCCTGATTGTATTATGAAGAAACAGAATAGATTCCTCATAAGAGTCTGTACTCTTCAACCTCTTCTCATTGGAAAGAGGCCTTCGCAGCTTCCTCTTCTTACGATTTGTATATCTAAAATGAGAAGTATTCTTATTCTTATCAAAAACTAACAGTAATTAAAAGAATAAGAAATAATTGTAGTAATTTTAAACGTAATTATTTCTTCTTTTCGGACGACAAAAAAGGACGACATTAAATATGATATTTATTCGCCATAACTATAGCTTCTTCAACGCGTAACCCGCGTAACCTTGCTTACATGGGCATAATAAAATTACGAGTAGAGAATCACCACCAACATGGTCAAAAATTGTCCATGGAATAGATAAAGGATAAACCCATTCAACTCCCGATTTCACTACTCACTTGCTCCACAACGTCGTGCACAATTGAATTTCTGTTCATTAAGATAACGTTCCATGTTGCTGGCACAAATTGGATTGTATTCTGAGGTCGTCGGGCAGGCACCGAAACATCCTAAAAATTCCGGCGAAGAGGTTGTTGGGGCTTGGAAGGATGGGACTGTCGCTACCGTTGGACGATTGTTGACAAAGACAACTGCGGCAGTTTGCGGTGAACTATTTGTCGGTGGACTTAATGTTGTTCTAAAGCTTCTTTGTTGGTGGTTACTGAAGATCAGTTCATTCGGTTGTGACTGCTGACGATTATTACTGAAAATCAGTTCATTCTGTTGTGGATTGTTATTAAAGAGAAATTCATTTGATTGCGGTTGTTGTTGCGTTTGGGGTGAGAAAAATTGTTTCTGTAAAGGCTGTCGATCATTTCCAAAGTAGCCAAAATGGTTGAAAAAGGTGTTTAATTGACGACCTGGACGATGTTGTGGTTGCAACTTTTCTCCTGCTATTTCTACAAAAGCTTCAATTGGAACCAAAAAACTGAGGACAGCTGCAAAATGATGTATACGAGTATATGTACATATGTATGTGTGCATACCATTTTTATGGAAAACGACTATCGAAAAATAAAAATATTACCGAAAAACAAAATTCTCATGATCACTTTTTTAGGTGTTTTTGATTTCTAGCTAGAGATACTTTTTTATTCTGAAGTGCTGAAATGCTTGTGCAGTTTCTGCAGATCGAGAGAACAAACTGCGGATAATGTGAATATAAATAAACTTGACTCAACGAGGTCGACTCATCGAATGAGCATTAATAATTTTAAGAATCTATATGAAGATAAATAAATTAAAGCCTTTATCGATTAAATTACTTTTAAACTAGTTTTACATTCCTCTCTCGATGCTTGCTAGTACTTAGCTTAAAGCTTTAGCTGAAAAACTTGAGGTTAAGTTAATTAATCACAGAGTAATGGATTTCTGGGAAGATGCGATATTTACTTTTCGGAAGATATTTAATATGATAATTATGAATATGATTCATATAATAATAGCTTCAGTCTTCGATAAATTTATTCGTGTTTGTTAGGTTCTTAAGAGTATTGCTGAGATGACCTTTCTGAAGTAAGTACAGTTAACTCCCACATAAGACAAATTCATAATTTGAACGTAAACAATACGTTCAGTCAGTAATCAGTAATGCACAACAGAGGCCAAAATTGTGAACATCTATAACTGCTATTCATTTTGAATAGGTCGATTGAATTTTAAATCAAATATCTGTTACGCTTTGTTCTTTGAAGGAACAGAAATGTAATTTTTCTGAACGTACTAAGATTGCGGAAAAGTTGGGACTGCTTTCGTATAAAACTCGCCGCCTCGTACGTCATTATTTTGACTTTAAAGCACTGCCAAATACCATGCCCAACGAATACTTTGCTAACGGATAAATTTGCTTTTGAACTATGAATATTAAGACCTTTAATCTATCTCTTGATAACCAGATCAAAAAGAGATTGTGGAGAAGCCTTTTCCAGGTTATCGTACTTTATTCCTATGAATCAAACAAAAACTTCGGCACTAACTAATCTATACTTCGATACTAATATTATAAATACGGAAGTAAGCCTGTCTGTCTTTTACCTTTTCACGGCTAAACCATTGCACCGATTTTGGTGAGCATAGGGTACATATTTTATAAAGAGTCTACCTCTAAATAGGAGATGAAGGATTGGAGGGGAATTCAATCTCAATTTTAAATTAAGTAAACATTGTGCTAGACAGAATAAATGTCAATAATAAATGTATTTATATCGTGATAAGACACAAACAAGCAAGAAGTATCTCTTGGGCCCTCAAGTTGTCAAGGCAACCGTCTAATGGGCCTCTTCTATCCAAATTAAAAAGTGTCGTGTATATCATATGTACGAGTATGTATGCAAGCAAACGACTGATGTGTACATATGTACATCATTCAATCAAACAAAGTTAGAGCAAGCACTATTCCATGCGAACGAAATTGAGGGCAACAGCTAGTACTTACTATTTCGACATGAGCAGAAAGAATAATTTCCAAACATACTTCGTATTCCGTAAATACTTTTACCTAAACGATACGCCCATACGGGTTAACACTGTTATGTATTGTCATTTAAGTCTGGCTTTTACGCCGAACTCAAAAGCGTTTGTGGGAATTTATCCAATTAACGTTCTTCATATCGGTACGCGCATGAGTCAAGTAAACACTAAAAATGTCATTACTTTAGAGAAAAATTACAAGTTTTAATTATTTAATGTCAAAAGTTGTATTTCAATAAGTAATAATGCAATACAATGCGTATTTAACGACCAGACAAGCTCGTACTCGTGTGGTAGCAATTCGTATGATTATTAACTTAACCAATCTTGATTACATTGTAAGGAACTGCTGTAATGCGTGGTACAAGCATGGTCGTAAGGGGTGAATTATATTTTGTGGACTTCTCCCATTCTTTGTAGCGTGACTTCTCGATATCATAAAAACCGATAACAGCTGTTGAGAAAATAAAAATAATGTGATCTCCATAGAGATTGCAATAGTGCAGTGATCGCGGACCTTTTTTCCCTGTGGGTCAATTTTAAATAATTTTAGTTTTAAATTTTACAGCGTGGGTAAAAATTATACTAATTTTATATTTAAATTTGACAAATTTAAATTTGATTTTAGGGAAATAGTTAAAATATTGCATGGGCCATATAAAAACGGGCCGTGGATCAGTCCGTAACCCACGGGTCAAAGGTTCGCCATTACTGCAATAGTGCATCATATACTGCGTATACCATTGCTAGTTTTTGGTGTATCAATCGTCCTTATCTTTGACCTCTGCTTGCCTTGTTCATACTTCTCCCCTTTGCCGACTCTTTCACAACAATCTGCAAAATAATTCCGGTCGGCGACGCCTTTTTGTAGGCATTTGAGCGTATGGATACCGCTACGTTGGCGTCCGCAACGACATTTTGTCATTAACATTTCGTATATATTCTTTGAGACGAAATATGAGTCACCATGTCCGCTATATTTGTAGGAACTGTCGTCAGTACATTCCATAGGATTCCTAAGGTCACTTCGTTGTTTCATCAGTTGCTGATTAATTTCATCCTGATGATATAAGGCCAGCAATTGAGTCCGAGGAATCACTTCCCATTTTTTGACATAGGAACGTCGTGCTTTTCTCTCCATATCGATTTGGTCTATCCTGTGTATATGCATATGTACATATATGAATATGTACGTAGTATATGTATGTATTTCAACACTTTTTGTGTTACTGCTTTAAAATTTTATATATTAATTTAAAATTTGTTTTTCTCAACGATTAAGAAATAAATCAGTCTGTAGTAATCGATTCATTAATATTCGGATTTTGTGTGCGCCGATGGTTGCAAACCTAAATAATTCTCTACTAAAGAAAATCGAAAAAATTCAATATTCTTAATCCTGACACCCTTGCGCGATCTTTATACCCTACACCCGAAGGGATGAGGGAATATGTATATTCTGGCTCAGAATCACCTCCTGAGTCGATTTAGACCTGCCTCTCCGTCTGTCTGTCTGGCTGTGGCAATCACAATAACAGAACGAATGGAGGTATCTTTATAAAATTTGGTACGAATTTTTTTTTTTATCGCTTCGCTATTTTCATATATCACGCCTCCTTGAGGTTCAGCGGAATCATAAAATGATTCGTTCCTTCAAATATCGTGAAAACAAAACCGCATATTTTAAGTGGATCAATCATAGTAGAACTGCAGCACTACACGATCTTTATAATTTCTTCTTTAATATTTTCAGAAGAAATGTTTTTGGACCAAACTCAGTCGCTTAAAAAAACTTAGGCAACTCCCAACCGCCTATGGCTAACTGTGATATTGAACTTTCATGATACTAAAGAATGCATCATGACAGATTTCTCTCATCAGGCCAAATGTGATGTTTCTACTTACATTTTACCAAATGCCTTACTAGGATCCATTTTAGGAACAAACTTAACAACCATTTACTTCTTTATTTGGTTTTTGACTAATTTTTGAATAACTTTTATATTTGGTGGAAAGTAGTTTAACATCATCCGAAACCTTACCATGACAACAGTAAAGGAAAACATTAAACGCCATGTAAACACATGACCACTAAAGCATAAACTGCCCACTGATAAACGTACCACTTGGATTTTACAACATTAGAAACAAACACAGAATAATGTTAAAATGGAAACAAGTCATATCGTTTAAAAATAAAGCTACATGAAAATTTAAAATATATTTGCGAAAAACTCATAAATTTTTTCGCGTAATGTAGTTTTTGAAGCCTTCGTCTCTTGTGTCCAAGTATTAGAAAAATCGAAGGGTTCCTGCTTTTGCTGCTGCATTAGGGTTTTATAAGTCCTTGCTTTCTTTCGACCATTCCTACTGATAGTAGCACACCGATCATGCATCACTTCACCGAACTTTACACGTTTATTCTGCGGTGGTAGTGATTTTTCCATAGATGAGTTTTCTTTGCTCGCTCCTGAAAATGATGCAGCAGGTAGAGGCCAACCAACATGATGCGAACCGCTTTTATTGCTGCCTCCACTGGAACGCAGGGGAAAGAGGGCGTCTTGAAAATGGTCGTTACTTACATTCCGCGCCAATAAACCATCATAAGTCATGGGCGCTGGTGTAGATTTATCCACATTGCGACTACGAAAATCAGATTTGGCTTTCGAACAGCAAGGAGTATTGAGGGGTTCATTTCCTACACGTGCTCCGCAACGGTGCGATGAAGTGGTTGTTGGGTCTGCAGTTCTGCCACTTCGAGTCGCAATATATTTATAAAGCCTGGATGATAAACATTTAGTGGAAGAGTCTGTATCCAAGGACTTATTATTTTGATAATGTTCAGCATTTTCCGGGGATGTTGCGACAGCTGCTTGTTTGCGACACATTTCTGAAGCTTTGTTGTTTTGAATTTTTAATGCCAAATAAGGCGATGATGAAGTGGTAATCTTGTGCGTCCGTGGAAGGCAAAACATACTGGCAGCCCTTTTATCTTCATCATCGGAGTCTGTGTTGCGATTTCTATTTTGAAATGTAGTCTCGTAGTCCTTTAAAAACATTTAATTTAATAAATGTTAATAATAATTTAATAAAAGGAAAAAATTGTAAGAAAATTTGACATGTCCAGTATGGCCACCAAAGCAATGCAACTGATGAGTTTCATCTAATGCAACAGTCGTAAAGCAAAGTTGTATCCATCAAAGTCTAATACGATTAACTGATACGAGTACAACAAAGCAGTTGAATTTTGTTGTTATTGGCTTTGAACTTTCAGAGAAAATACATCAAATGACATCTATCTCTTAAATCTCTTTTTCGTGCACCCACAGAATTTTCCGTTCTTTAAATTCACCAATGAACACTTAGCATTCTGTTCACTGAATGGCTAAAGTCAACTTAATCGACTTAACGACTTTGAATACTTTCGTTGAATGGCATCTGCCTTATTTAGAGCGACTGTTACGAGCCCCCATTAGACGACTTTCAAATATTATTTAGGCCACACTAGACTGATAAAATGAAATTAATTACCCATTTGCGTTTGGGACTAAGAACGTAGTCCAACTCGAAATTTTTAACATCTCCTTTCCTAAATGAAACATAATCAAATATTTGTCTTAATTATGTAAATAAAATCGGCATTTTCAACCTTATGGGCTTCCGTTTACTCGACTCCTTCCGCAGGGTTTTCCGACATTGTATATGCATATCAATGGCATCACGTATGAAGGTCACCCAAACGCGTCCCAGCTGAACTTCAGAAGTGCAAAATATTATGCCGTCTCCTTGGCACGTTAGCTTAAAATTACCCGGAAACAGCTCGTAGACTTTGCATTTTTTTAGTGGAAAAATACAACAGCATTCAAGTGAATTTTCCACTACCGCGTTGGGTGTACGTTCCTTAAGGATTTTACAGTACATGAAGATGTCAGACATTAGCACACAGTAGCGTTTAATTTGTTCACCATTGCGAGCTACTTTGTGGAGTACACCTTCTTTTATTACCTTTCGCGAAGGCTTAACAATGCTGGGTGAATGATGCAAAAGTGAGTTTTGTAAATTAATGAGTAGTTGTGTCACCTCCTGATCTTCAATGCATGAATTAATGTGTGAAACTGTGCTTTCAATTTGTTTGATAGATTCTAAAATACATAAAATACGAAAGATGCACAAGAACTAAACCTTCGGCCTTGACCTGTACTCACCTTTTAGAGACTTAAAGTCCGCATCGGCTGGGCTTGTATATAACAAAACCTGTTCGAGCAATAACTTATATCGAGGTAAGCGTTGTATAGGTGCAATCATCAGGGAGTTCAACTTCCGCTGCACCTCTGGCCGAGTTTCACTCAGTTGCAGAAATTTACGAAAAGCAGGATTCTTGCAAGTCAATTGCTGCACGAGCAATAATGAGTTCCGATAGTCGAAAGCGTACACAGAGTATAGTTTAAGAAATGGCGCCATTTTCAGGAAAGCATGCGCTACATTCCCTAAATCACATTCCAACTCACGCAGCAATTCACTATTCAAGTTATAGATCATTTCAAGTTGGCCAAAGAGCGCTGTATGACTAGCGTCATCTATTACCGATTGCTCCTTTAAGGGCTCTACAAAGTACTGCATCAATGTTTCAAGTTGTTTGAGGTAAGTCTTCTCAGAGGTTACTATTTCGTGTATGGCTTGAAGCCGAAAGTTTCGGCGCTTCTCCATTTCTGTATTGGGTGTACTTATTTGGGATCCACTGGTGTCCAACATGGAACCAACTACGGAATTATTGGAACCAAATATAATTTCTGTCGTCATCATATATTGGATGGAATTAATCGGGGTACTTACTTTTTTTCCTGGTTTTGGCTGTTAATACATTTCTTTCAAAGAGCACTTGTTTCAATTCCTTGCTGAAGTTTATGGGCGTATGGTACGCCATTTCATTAGTTTCACTAACATATTCATGTTGCATTGGAGAAAACATGGTTTGGAACTCTATTCCCTGGATATTTTTCAGAAATGTGTGGTTGGAAAGTAATTACCTGGTAAACAAACTGGCCAAAAAACAGATGTCAGATATCTCTGACAGATGTTCAAACAAGACAAACCAACGGCATTTACTGACTTACCAACTGTATTAGACAAAACACATTGGCTGCGTTCAGAACCAACAATCTGTGTTCGCTGTTTCTTGTCAGCGTAAATCATGTGCTCTGAACGCGTTGCTGAGTCGTTGATGATAGTATATAGAAAAAAGTTAAACAGAGGTAAACAAACAGTGAAATGAATGACAGAAGGAATGAGCTGAGCAGATCCAGCGTAAAAATTTTTCGCTAGCAAAAATGGCGACCGTTTTGTCAGCCCTTCTGACCTTTCTACCCTCTCAGACAAAGAACAAGAAATCAGCGTTAATAGATTGTCGATTCTGAACGCAGCCATTGTGGCAGCGGAAGTACACAGAAATTGTAGAGCAGCTTATTAGCATGAACACATAGCTGCATCTTGTCTCTGCGGCAAGCAGCAGGAGTTGTCAAATTCTGAGAGTTAAGCATAATTAAATTTCAATAGATACAGCTACAAGCGGCAAAGCTACAAGGTAAAACGTAAACAAACAATAAAAAAACAATGCAAAAAGTAAACAACAACAAACAAAAAAGAAGAAAAGCAGCGGCAAGGACACCCTTGTCACTTAAATGCAAGGTCATATTCTGTATGCCCTTATTTATGAGTAATAAAGTGTCGAACTTATTTTTTTCCAATTTTTTTTTGCATCCCATAAGAGACTGTGTAATTTTCACATTAGCAGCGACATTTTTCGTGAAAGTAATTTGATTGGCCTGTCACACACGAAAACAATTATGCGTGCACAATTTTTGTTTTCGTCGTCACACACGAGATGAACAAAAGTTGTGGAAAAAATGTATACGTGAACACTCGTTTGTATGTGTTAGTGAAATTTCAGAACCATAGTGAAGTAAAATCGTGTATGTGTTAGTTTTGTGCACAGTTTATGCAGGTCCGAGAGTGAAGATTTTTAATGCACGAATTACCATGCTCTTCATCTCCCTCGCACACAAGTGACAGTTGTGCATGCACAATTGTTCTCGTGCGTGAAGCTTCAGTGTAATCAGACTGTTAAGCGTTAATTGCAACCCTGGTTGGCATTTGAATTTACATATGATTTCCGTTTTCTATACGGAGCCGGTATAAAATTTTGTTTATAAGAAATAATCTTTGATAAGAACTAAAGTATAAATAATGGCAAATTTTAAAAAACCTGGTAATAAATTCACAGTGATTTTAAAATAATCTCTTTCCATGATTGGCAAACTATATTTCTAGATGAAACTTTGCATTTTCTAAACAACATGCCCATCGAAATCAATTACAGGAATACTCAGTTCTATGCCAAATGTAAAACCTATGATTCCAAGGCAATGAACCAGGGCTCAGTATGGCATCAAGTGGTAGTATTACACAAGGGAAAAGTTCAGGGAGTTGAAGGTAAACGTATTATACTCGAAGCGATATTCGAAGTGGTCGAAGGGATCGAATTTTATCCGGTGGCTTATAGGGTGAGCGAACAATTATCGCCTTCTGATATATCTTTTTAGTAAAACTAATTTTGATTGATTAGCATGGTGCTCGTGAAGATAAATTTCTGGTGCGTCAGTGTTTTGCGGCATTTGATAAGCTTTTCGCACAAAATCTTCGGATTCAGTTATCGAATGGTGGATTTGTGTCGTTGCAAGTACAACTCAACGTGGCTGATTTCAAATTCGGTCAGATATCGCCCTTTGTGAAGATAGAAGAGGCTTTGAGTAGTCTTTTTGAGCAGTTAGAGCAAAGGAATGGTCATGGTGGTATTTTAAATCTCTGCCATTTTCAATCAAATCAAGAATTAGTTGAGGTTGTTGTGAATTTGGGAAATCGTGGAGTGCTTGAACGCGTATGTGAGCGGATATATCGCAATGATGAGATGTTTAGAAAAATTAATGGTTTGATTATGAGTAAGAATGGAATAACCAGTTTGGCACCACTGAAAGGCTTTAATGGGGTGCCATTTGCTTTCCTAGACTTGCGGGATAATCAGGTAATCATGGTCATGGATTTTTGATACGAAATGAGTAGAATTTCAATTCCTCTTAGTTAAATTCTTCTATGCGTTTGTGTCGTGACTTGAAAAACATCAAATCGGAAGAACTGTTGCTCGCGGGCAATCCAGTGACAAGATTGCCGGCCTACCCGGAATGCTTAAAATCAGTATTAAATAACTTCAAATTAATTGTAAGTCCTAAGTATTTACATTTCGCTTCGAAATAATCATTACAACCTAATGGTTTTATAGGACGAAATCCCTGTTGAAAATTTATCTAAGGACTACACCCCAATGGATCATGATGTTGATGTCGAATGCGACGGCTTTCGTATTGATTGGACGAATAAAGTCGACCTAAGAAATTTTGAAAACAGCGCGGATTGGCATGCAATCATGGTATATCGGTTTTTACGTTTCATTTGTTTTCGAACGAACTGATAGCTACGTAAAAATTTTCATATTGAAGATACACGACGCAGAGCAGGAATACTCTAAAGAAGAAATATTCGATTATTTCTTTACCACGATTTCCTCCGAATTGTCCGATGTATATCCATCATATTATAAAGTAAGCCCTTTTTTTGGTTTCATGCTCTTGTTTATTTGACATGTTTTTTGGTATTTTAAATTAAAACCGAAAAAAGTATGCTGGAGGTGAACACCAGTTTTTAGTTCGGAATTGCTACGATCAATTGAAGCATTTAGTTGAGGTCTGCAATATGGAAATCAAAATCCCAACCCTAGTATCACAAGAGCTGCAATTTGATGAAAACGGAGATTTGGATTTAGAAGCCTTACCGCAGTTGGAAATCGAGAAAATTCTAAATTATTATTTACGTATGAATATCGCCCCTTTTAAAAAAGGTCAAGTCGATCCCTTGGAATGCATTGAAAATGCCATTAATAGACGATTTAGTGCTATGGATCGTTTACTAAATTTGGACAATTTCCAAGAGGTTGAAGGTAAGTAATATACATAAATAAAGATATAAAAATATATATATATACATATATATGCGCGCAAGACATGACTTCCTACAAGACCCTTTAAGAAAAGTGCCCCTTCGGCACAACCAATTATAACAAAAATCGGAGATACACTCTTAGAGGGTATAACAGTCCAAAATATAAATTGTCAACTCTCTACGGCTAGCCGTTTTTAAACTATGCGAGATACGTACAAGCGTCACGACGAAACTAATCAAAATAGTATATTTCCGCTGAAATCTGGAATGCGAAATTTTCCGCACACTAAGAACAGTGCGAGGTCTGTTTAAAAAGTATCGCAAATTTTGAATTCCCGCGGGTTACGTACAGGTATATTCGATTTTCAATTTTTTTGTGGCGTTATGTTAAAGCTACCTCGGACTAAAGCAACGTTTATCTTTGGTACCAAATGTTTTCAGAAGGCCGAGAAGATGTGAACGACGAAAAGCGTGTCGGACGCCCGAGCACGTCACTAACAGACAAAAACATTGATGAAGTGAAGAAAATAGTATTGGCCGTCGAATCACCGTTAGAGAAGATGCTGACCTAAACATATCGATTGCCTCGTGCCATTCGATTTATACTAATAATTTGGCATGAGATGGGTCGCCGCGAAATTTGTACGAAAATTGCTCAATTTCAACAAAAAATAGTATCACATTAACATAATGGTAGCATGGTAGCTTCACCATATGCCACAGTCAACATTCGGAATGCGTCCGCGCACTCAATTTTGTTTTTCACAAAAAATTTGATACAGATTCTTTGATCTATTTTATGGAATAGGCAAAAATCGAAGACGAGCCAAAACACGTCCAAGCAAAATACTGTCAAAATAACTGGATAATCAAATTGGCCAAACTCGTCAGCATAAGTAAGGGACATGAGTACCAACATAACGCCACATTTATGTGCAAAAAATTGAAAATCGAATATACGTAACCCGCGGGAACTACAAATTCGCGATACTTTTTGAACAGACCTCGTATACCTATAAAAATTTGACGTGGTGAATAAATTCTGAATGGTTACGAATTTAGCTCAACAAAAACTTTGGGAAAAGAGTAGCTTAACTTTTGAGTTAAAATATCAATGAATTGATTGATCAGCCGAATCATTAAGTTTTCCCTTAAAAATGATGTATATGAGATTAATTTCTTCCAGGTTTGGAGAACATTATCATCAATTTGAGCTCACCGCGCATCCTTAGTCGTGTTCTTATGCAGGCTGCACGTAAATTCCTGAGTAGTTGCATAGAGCTGCGTTTGTCCAACAACAAGATTTTGAGTGCTAACTTTCCGAAGGTGCTCGCACTAATGCCCAATTTGAAAGCTATTGATTTGGGCAATAATTGGTTGCACGATTTGAACGACCTCAAGGAACTCGACAAGCTAACTATAAAATCTTTGAGATTGGATGGTAATCCGTTATGCTCAAAGTATGGTTTTGCGGGAGAATATATACGCGCGGTAAAGAACTATTTTCCAGACCTTCAAAGATTGGTGAGTCCATGACGATATCGCCATGGGTTAAAATAAACTTTTAAGTGTGCGTATTTTGTATTTTAGGATAATGTCGAAATCACATCTCAAGGCTACTTAAGCACGCAGAAGAATTTTCTCTGTAATATTGAAGGTTACGATTTTGTAGAGCAATTTGTTACGCATTATTTTAAAATATTCAGCTCACCAGAGCGTGCAAAAATCAAGGGTACTTCTCGTGACTTAAGTTACACCTATTCGCCGATTTACGCGAATAGACTTTAACAGCTAGGCTTCACGGTTTTCTCAGGAGCTTATCTGCCGCGGAAATCGGGAAATAGGTATAAATTGTTGAGTTCATTTTTATTAGCTATTCCCATCTCCGCCTAGATCTGTATTCCCCGAATGCTATATTTACGATGACGTGCAGTTTTGCTGCCACCTCAACCCATGGTGTAAAACGTATCTCCAAATATGAAACTTCGGCGCGCAATGTATATAAAATGTCCGATTTTTCACGCGCTTTCACCACAGTGCACGCAGGCCCAGATGCGATCTGCCAAGTGTTTTTGCGACTGCCCAACATGGATTTCGATATGTTAAGCTTCTCAACGGATACGCCAGTGTTTAATGTACTTAAAATAATTCTAACTAACTAGGAGCAATTTAAAGATATTGTTAATTGCAGGATAAAATGGTTGTAATTATTGTGCACGGTGTTTTCATGGACAGACCGAGTTTTGTCGACGTCGATATTTTATTGGCCTTCACGCGTACTTTTATCTTAACTCCAGTAGAGCGAAACTTGGTTGGGATACATCTTGTGAAGTTTGAAAAGATTTGCTAATCCTTTCTAACAACTTGTTGGTGTTTGGTTTTTTAGGGTATTTTGAAACGTGCTACATCTTACAAAATAGTCAATGAACAATTCAATGTTTATAATCCCACGAGTGCGCAACTGAAATCAGCCTTCAAATTTACCAAAAACGAAGATAATAGGAAATCGGATGAGATCACTGTAGCTGATAAAGAAAGTTTTCTAATCATGTTTCAAGAAATTACCTCACTAAAATCTATTTGGTGTACCAGGCAAGACAATGAGCCTTGATTAAAAATAATGGAGTAATGCTTTATTAATCATTAACCCTTAATAATTAATTGCAGATGTTTGGAAGATGCTAAATGGGATTTTCCAGCTGCTTTGGCAGTTTTTTTTAAACTCTCTCAAAATAATGAGATACCAGATGCAGCTTTTATTTAAATAAGTACTTAATAGAAGTGATATGTGTAAAACGTGTTCTATACGAGTATATATTGCTGAATTCGAATTATAAAGTTTATGGAAATTAAAAAGGCCGATGATGAGTTTTGGAACGAATTTCTGCCATTCCTTGCCAAGTTTGGTTTGGGAAAAAATCTGTTCTGGGACACTCAAAGTATTCCATATAATTTCAAAAGCTGACATAATTGCCCGAAAACACAATTTTCCTTTATGTCTGAGGCTATGTTATCGCGGGCTATATATAAAAAATATAAAGGCAGGCAGCACAAGAAAAATATTACTCTGATCTATTTTTGTGCTGTAATTGTTTGCGATATTCCTTCTAATTTTTAAGCGATCTATTCACAGTAATACTATCCTCTCTAATTCCTTGCTTTTCAATATCTTTTATACTGTGAATACTTAAATTGCCAGTTGTATTTAAGTGGAATTGAATTTAAGTAGATCTTAATTTTAATTAAATCTTTAAGCTATTAAATAAGAAACTTGAAAGGATTTTCATTTTATTCTAAAGTACCAACTGTACAGATTTCTTCTGGACTTGTAGTAAATTTAAAATAGCCTCGGCTTCATTACTGCAAGGCCAAATAATGAGATTATTGCATTGCTGTACAGATAAGAATAATGGCTGATGAAGATACTCTGGACCTTGCCATGGTTTGACTTATATTTCTTTCGACAGATTGATGTCATTTACAAAGTTAAGATTAATCAGTATGTATTAAAGCATCATATTTATAATGTAAAATTTAAATATCTAAATACAATAAAGATTGATATGTCTGTTTGTACAATAAAAAGAAATAAATGCCAAAATATTTGAATGTATAAGAATCATAAACTGGTAGTAAAAAAAAAGAATTAAGTGACAAATTTTGTAGGAAACTAAATTTGTCCTTTTCATTCTTCTTAGTTTCATATCAATTTCCTCAAGGCACAACTCTATACGGGCTGGCATTTGCGTTGGCTTCTCGCACTCTGGGTAAGGTACGCCGAGGGCGGCAGCAACACTATCGGAGGTAAGCATTAATACTTGAACGCTTGCTAAATACATCTCTAAACACGGCTGTCATTAGTATAGAAATTGTAGGTCTGGTTTTGATTAACACTTGGAAAAATCTCAAACAAATCTCAGTGTAAATATGATTCTTATTATTTCCTTTGCCAGGCAAAGCATAGAATACTTTTAATTGTCCTAGCATGGACAACTTATTTTATGTAGTCTTCATTAGAAGAGTTTCGACCGGACCTTATGGAAAGAGTCTAAAAGGCATGAATGGTAATGTCGTTTTTAATTAAATTATATAAATTTGAAGTTGAAAAATTTGTTAGTTATTGATGAGTTTCTAACTAGTTTGCTTTACTTGAATCATAAAAGTTTTAAAGTTAATAAAATTGTTTTGAAACTCAAAGGTATAAGGAACATTTTATATCTTTTTATATTTTCATTGCCTTTCGTTAGTCATCAACACTTACATTATTCTTTATATCGGATGCTTAACATTTCTCTGTAGATACAATTTAAAACATTAAATTTATCGAATGTTAGATTTTTCTAACGAATTACGAACATACATATGTATGTACTCGTATTTCTTCGTTCATCTTGTTTAAAATTGTAGTTGTAATTCGAATGTTGACCTGAGTGGAACGTACTAATTCATTGACACAGGTTGTTCTGTTGTTCTATCCGTTCGCTCGTTGCTCGGTTCGTTCGTTCGTTGTTTCGTTTAACATTTTAGTTGTGTTTGGAATATTGACATATGCGGAACGATTTAATTCGTTAGTGATTAAAACTCGTGTGGTGAAAATTAAATAAAGAAAAAGTGCCCCCAAAAACGTTTGCAAGTAGGTTTTAAATATTGTAATAATATATCAATTTAAAAAATAAATAAAACAAAAAAAATCAAATCAAACAAAATATTAAACAGCACAATATTTGGAAAATTACAGAAAGTCTTCTAATATGTGTGTTGCTCAAATCAAACATTGAGAGACATTAAAACTATTCGGATTTGGTTGTTTAGTCTCTGTATAAAATATTTGTCAAACAAAAGCACAAACAATGACAAAAATATTCATTATTAAAAACTGAAAAAAAACAAAACATTTTCATTGTTTTTTAATAACAGATAGCAAATATTTGACTACTAGCAAATATTCTCCTCACAAAGTAAATTGGCTTACTAATTTTTCTCTAATAAAGTACAATAAAACTGATAATGAGCACAGAACCACTTTTGATTTTGTTTATAAAAGCATTTTTGAGGATAAACTTCTGGAATACTCGTATTTTAAAAAAGTTTGTGTTATATCTTTTAGTTTTTTATAAAATACAGATTTACTGTGTTTTATTTTTATAAATAAGTAACGTAATTTTCTTTAGATGTTGAGGTTATTGCTCCGAGTTGTTAACACTAGAAATCATTTAAAATACGAGAAAAGATAAGATAAGACAAATGCTAATATGCATTCTATTATTAAGTATTATGAATTCTTGTAACTGCTTGATGGCTGATTAATTTTATGGAAATCTATTATTATCTTTTAAAATATGATAATACGATAAGATTTTTCGAGATTAAATAGCACTTATTTCTTTGGACAGAATTTCCGTCTTCCGCAATAAATACGGTTTCTTCAGTGTAAATTTGTTATGCGCATAAAAGCATAAGCATTTTGTTTTTTCCTTTTTCTTAGCAAATTATAGTAGCTTTGTTATATTTTTTCGTGGAGCACTTGCTACCTTCCCACGGAAAGCTTGGACAAGCCGGTACTACGTTATAAATTCTGTAGAACCAGTATCGTCAAAGCATTCCCTTCATTAAAACATACATAGCTATCTAGAAATCTTCTCCCATGAAATTTGACGCTTGACCTTCACAACAATATAAACATTTCAGAATTATTTACAATTAATAAAAATACAGATCCAAGCAATTTTGAAGTCGGCCATTCGTTTGTTAAAGCGCACGGAAGTTGCATACAAATGCATTATGAATACCAGCAAAGACTATGTAATCACATATTCACATTCCTTCATGCGAGTAAGAGAACCAAACTGTATGCAAGTCCTCTTCTGTATGTACTTAGTTGTGCCAAAAGTGTTCAGTACGAAAATCGAAAAAAGCAAAAAGAATGAACTCAACAATGTATAAAGTATCAGACTTTACTTAAAAAATGTGGGTTTCTCATATATCTGACGTCATAAAAAAACAGCAGACTGATTGGTATTGGTCTTCTTAAGTGCAGAACGTGGTTTCTATGAATGCCAAAAAGTGAAATAAAGATCGTATTCTAAAGATGTTATATATAATTAGTATGACATAATCAAGACTTCTATAATGGATTATGTTGTAAAGTATATGCTGATAATACCATAGTCAGTTTTAATATCAATGAATACCGCCTTTTCTAATACTTCAAAAAATTGGTGGTATGTTTTAACAAAATATGATAAAATAATACAAAAAATATGAATAACCTCAAAATTGTGTTGAACAAAATGTCAAAAAACCAAAGGAGTTACTTCAGAATAGAATAATCTTTTTCCTCTCTGCGTTGTCATTGAATCAATTGATTTTAAATAATCTTCATTTATGTTGAGTTTCCCTGATAATGGATCAACGGACATATCCATAAACTCTATATAGTATAATAGAAAGAAAATAATAGTTCTTTTTCTATAAAAGGAAAAACGGATGGGCGACTAGCAACATGTTCTCATCTCAGTTGAATGACTCAATTAATGTCTCCGTCTAACTATCAATTTCCATGATGCACCTCAATTTAGATTGTAAAAATGTTTATGTCACTTAAAATGGCTTTGCAAATATTGTACCTATGTATGTATATGTCCGACATGTATGTTCATATGTATCTTTGTTTGTATGTATGCAACACATACAATCAAAACAGACTGTGGGTAGTGGTTAGAGTTCAAACAGGGTCAACGCATTAGAATCTGTACCATTCTAGCAGTGCGTTTTTGTGGCCTACTCTCGAAAATATAGTCTGGGTGTGATCCGGATCCGTCATGGACAATACACACCTACTTTTTCATCATCGATTCGGCAACTGGAAGAGCGTGCGGTAGATTATCATCGGTCAGACCAGAATTGACTTGCTTTTTTGTCATGTTTCTGATGCTGACGATTTGTAGATCAGATTACCAAAATTAGATATTATTGTATTACAAAAATATGAATGCATAAACAATAAATTGTTAAATGCTTAATTAATACTTTCGCCATTGGCCTAGAAAATTGGCCTAGAAAGTGTTACAAGTATGAATTAAAATTTGAATTTTTTTTTATTAGCGTTTACCGATTTTTTTATAAATGTTACTGACTTGCAACTATTTGAAAAGCCTTTCCTTAACGTTTAAAATGAAAATTTACTACTTGAAAATTTAATCAAAAGTGTTCAATATCAAACAAATTTTATTGATTGCACAATAAGCATTCTCAATACACATGTGAAAGAAAGTACCTACAATTATTACGTCCTCCGAATTTCACCCAAGCATAAACAGTCATAAACAGTAAAATGGATCTAAACAAAAAATACTGAACAAAGTGTCATAAATTTATATATTTTATGCATGTACACGTCAAATAAATGTCTGGGCAAACAGTAAAAACATTATGCATAATTAAATGTAATACTCTTCAAAGAAAACTCTGTATACCTAAAGATGGCATTCTCTTATCTGTTATCTCTTTAGCTGACATTGTACAAAGGCTTTCTTTAGAATGGTCAATGATCAATTCATAGATTAAATAGTTGTCGTCCATTGACATTAAAATGCTTATTGGCAGTTCTCTGTAAGAGAACTTACAGATCCCTGCAAGAACTTGCTTGGGTTCATAATGGACGAATCAAAAATAATATTGATTCAGTGTCATCACAGAATTTCGAGAGCGACGCGTCGCTTTTAAAGTTTCGTCTGTAATCTGAAAAATCTTTAAAAAGTATCGTATGGAAAGAACACATTTTTTTAAAGCTCGATTATTTAAAATTTCTCTTTTCAGAAACATTCCAAAACCGTATTCGGTGTTAGTTAGGTATTAAATTGTCTCCAGAAATTAATAAACCAATCTCATTCTTTCCATGTTGCGTGTCTAATTTTACAAGGTTATAATGAGTTTTCTTTATTTTCTTTAGATCGATTTTCACCGTTTACAGTTTAATTGAAGATATGTCTCCTTCTATTTGAGATTGCTATTTTTACAGAACCATACCTATCTACCGTGTAAAACGAGGAGTTACTTCGTTAAAGTTAAACCTATGGTTAAACCAACAACCTCGGAATTGCTTTCGAGTAAAACGGAATTATTTATACATATATGAAAATTGTTTTTGTAGCGCCCGTTCAGAACTAGTTTCTCAGTAAGTGGTCGCTAAAATATTATAGGGACATAATCTATATCGCGCATGGGTTTATTTGTTCTTATAAACATTTTGGCACTCGAAAGTCAAACGAGATTTATTCATCTTCATTATTAATTCTAAATGCATTCGGCGTTGAAGGCCTCAAATGAATTCATAATAAGTTTGACGATCTTCCAAGAAGAAGAATACGAAGTACCTTCAGTAAGTATTCATATACACGCACACCCTACATATACATATAAATAAAGAGAGAGAGAGAACGAAAAGACCGGAAAGAAGTCAATTATACAAATAAGGAAAAAAAAGTGTAAAGTAATCTTACTGAAAAGTCATTCTGGTTAAATTGTTAATTTTTTATTTATATTTTTTCAAATGAGACTTTCAAATGAGACTTAAAATAACGAGAAATTCTCTTATTGATTGACTAATTTTTTAGCAGATTACTTTAATCTAAAAATATATATTATAAACGTCATTTCATTATTATATATAGAATTATTACATTTGATCAGGCGTCGGACACCTTTTCTGACTCCGGTTCGAAATCAACCAAATCATGACTATTTGGTCTACTCTTTACGAAAAGCTCTTTATTTTAACTCATATTTTGACTTAGTATTTATTTTCAATTACGTAGATTAATTTCTATTAATTATTTTATTTAGTCATTGATTACTTTTTATAATTTTAAAATACTAAACACATATCTATAAGTCTAAAAAAATATCTATAAGTCTATCTAAAATCTATAGTTTGCCGGCGCCTACAATGGATCTCACTTTGTAATGGATCTCGTTGCCAACATCACAAACATACCATATGAAAATTTCCTAATGATCTCTTATTCATCGTTAGTCATGAAACCATTTGCTAACAATATTTTTTATAGTTTGTTTCTATTTTCGATTAGTTTGTTGATTACATTTCCTTGAGACGAAGCATTTCCACCGAAATGTGAATGTATGTATATGTACAAATATTAGATAATTTTCTATTTTCAGCAAATTTCAGAAATTATTTTGACTGTAAAGGTTAAGTGCACAATAATTTGTTCTATGATAAACTTGAGCGAGAATATTAATTTTTCTTATTCAAAGAAATTAAATACAATTATTTTTTTATGAAGCAAATGAAGACATTATAAGACATTTCAATCTTTTAAAAACTTCGTTAAACAGTCAACAATAGAGAAAGAAAATAAACACTGAGGATAGTCCATCGCCTAAACCGGTTTGTCCACAAATTAGATCCATCGGGGAAGGGCGGAAATTAGTGCAAAAGCGATAAAAACAGACATCCCACAATTGGTTTCTTAATATACTCGTAGCATTTACAGGCCTTCTTGTACCGAATTCTTTTTCTTACACGATCCATTAAGAAAATCAAAACACCAGTCAATCAATCGATCCAATTCATTTATGCTAAATAATAAACATCTGTTCACTTTTTTCATAAGTTAGACTTCGTACGACTTAGTTGAAAGTCGTAAATATTATATAGTACATATATTTTGAATAAACTACAAGAAGAAAAGTTTATTAACGACTTCACAAACCTTGTTGAAAATTTCAGTCAGAGAAAATACATTATTGAAAGGTTAGTATCGACCTTGCTTTAAATTTGTATGCTAATTATTAAGATGAGTATCATGATCATCTGCTGTTTTGAGGAAAGTGGAATGTGTCAATAAAATGAAATCTTTTGAGATTTTCAATATGAATTTAAAAATCGTTTCAAATTAAAATAACTCACCTTCGAAAGGATTTACTTTCAAAAACAAAAAAAAAATTCATTTAAAAAAAACGAAAAAATTGTTGAATGCTCTCTTTAAAAATATTTTACATATAAATAATTTTATATGATAATATATGAATAATTAATAAGAAGAATTGTTGATTGTAATTGGTTGGAAATTAGTTTATTAATTTTTGCAGACAATTTAATCAGTATACATACTTGTAATTAACAACGAACGATTTTCGAATGTTTTTCAAAAGATAGCTTTAGATTTTATACGATAGTCTCCTTTTCTTTGGCGATAAGATGTTCCTTTCTGAAATGTTCAGTGAATGAGAATTCAAGGAGCCTTGTCTGTAAAACGGCGTGGTAATGGAACATCTAAAATAATAGACAAATGTCAATCTTTATTGAAACTGGTGAAGAATTTATTACTTTACAGTTTCCCAAAATTTACCCGCATGATCGAATGCGAGCAATGACATTGGTGTTGTCCTTGATGCCATTTATAATATTCTATTTCGATTACTTTGATGAAATATTTTGTTCAAAATATTTAAAAAAAAAACGATTCAAAAAAGAGCCTATGCTGCAATAAAATATACTTTTCTTTGTTTGTCTTTCTTAACTTTTAGCAACATTCTCAAATTCTCATTTTCGGAACAACACAAGTATTAATTATATGTACATATATTAAACTTACGTTTTTTATTTTAATCAACTTTTTTTATGAATCTTTCACTAAAAAGATGCGGAGGTCGGGCTTTTATATAAGACGCCGCGAACGAGATCAGTCACGAATATCTACTAATTGTTCAAACAACAACCTGCTAAAATTGATTACTCGCGAAGCGAATTAAAAAATTAAAAACAAATATTTCTAAATAAAAAAAGAATGTTGGCATGTTGCATAATCTGCACGTAGAATTCTTGTTAGTTTTAAGAAAGACTGTGCAACTGTAACTGCCAGGCCCGTCTCGGCAATATTAAGCGCACGTAGGCATAGCAATGTGATGCAGCCCTTTCGTATATAAAATAAGAAATCTTAAAAATCCACTAAGTAGGTTTTAGCATACGAGTACGTTATAATGATAATCAGGATTTGGTATTTTCTACCATTTTTCTCTTTCGGCTTTCATCAAAAGTACATACTCTTATGTTCATGCATACATTTGTATATGTATGTATATCATATTTGTTAAAATGGGTATTAAATATTAAATATTTTGTAAATAAAATTAGCTTTAACTTTAAAGTGTTCACTTTTTAAAATTTGTTGACTTAAAACTACGAAGCGCAAATACAATATCCCCAATATTTTTATTAGGAGTACATATGTACATTAAATGTATTTAATTATCAAATATACATTTAATGATGGTTTGCATCAATTGACAAACCAAAGATTAGTTTGGGGCGCCTTTGTTTCTGTGCGTTAAGACTGCCCCTGGTTGTTGCCGTCGTATTTATATTATTATTTTACTATGCAAGCGTCGTCGTCGTTGTTGCGGTTTATAAATTTTAATTATTTACAGATGCCGGGGATGTGTTTGTCAGACAGAACTCATGACAGAACTCCCGGGGAGGAAGTGGTGGTGGTGGTGTCACCCCTATGCAATTTTTTACCATAGCAATTTTTATATTTTTTAGTAAGTGTAAGTAATAGGTGTGATGCAAGACGCTTGAATGAATATCTACACTCGGTTGTGGAGGAATCTACAGGCGGGTCAGACAGACCGGAATTTTCTGGGGAATATGGCAAAATATAGGGCGTTTTTTTTGCTTAGATAGAACTTGATCTAATAAGTTTGCTTTAGATAGAAAAAAGAGACGAGAGAGAGGTTCAGAGTACTCTTGTATTACTTTGAACCGACCAACTGCTATACTCGGGTTATTCTGAAGGATGTCAGTGAAAATATTTACATATTTTTAAATGACGAATTTTTGTTTTAAAATTAAAATTTTTAAAATGATATTTTTAACCCCTTTTTTAACGGAACCTATGGTGTAAAGTTTGCCAGCAGATTGCTTAGATTTTTATAAAAAATTAAAAGAAAGCGCTAGCATTGATGATATTGATGGCTTCAATAAAACCATTAAATTATGTTTCTTTAAGCCTATTTCAACAGGACCTGTGGTATAATTTTTCTGCTCGGGTGTCACCCCTATGGACTATACGTTGGGTCAAAAATTAGTTTCCAAAATGGTGTCAGCCAGGGCGAACCGGATTATACAATAAAAATTCTACTATAAGATGTTTCACCTTTTCTACAGTTTCTATTTTTACGAGTAAAGCTTACAGTTTTGATAGTTGCTTTACGACTGTGTTCGCTAGGTCCAATTTTGACCAATAACTCTTTGAGTGTACATATGTATGAGCTTCGGCCAGGCCGAAGTTTACTTGTTTTTAATAAAAATAAATTTTCGACCGTCATCATTAAAGCAGCCAGAAGTTTTAAAGTTATCATGCATTTCTATCGATGTTGGTTTTTTCGTTTTTACGACTTTTTTTGTACACGACATAATTTGCACACGTATAGCTATTACAAAGCTATTAGCCTAAATTTTGTATAAAAGGGAGTGTGCGCTCCCTCTCTCTCTCTCTGTGACGGCCCTCCTACTTCAACATTATTCAAAATCATGCAAACTTTGTTTTGGTTGTGTCGAAGCCTTCGTGAAAGTTACATGCTTTGATTTACAAACAACAAAAGTGCTTCTTTTCCATTCACGCTTCTTTTTGCGGCCAACATTTCATCGTTTCTTCATTGCATTTCCGTTTTGAGGGCAGCGATGTCGACAATATCACGAAGTCTATTAATTTTGTACTCATATCTCAGCAAACATTTACAGGAGCGTTCATATTTACGAGTTCAAAAAAGACTCTTTTTGGGAAGAAAATATTTGTGCTCCCAAAAGCGACTTCGAAAAGTCAATATTTTGAGCCTACTTGATTTGCCTTAGATAAGTATATAATAATAAGTAAATAATAAGTACATATGTAACTTATTACTTTTATTTCAATTGAAAAAATATCATTTTTGATAAATTCACACTCTTTTTGTATATTATCTTGAGTTATCAATTATGGGCCTAGAATCATAATCATAAAAGGCTCAGAAAAGAATTATAACGGTTCGAAAAAGAGTCCCAAACAGTTTAGAAAACAATTATAGAAGGCTCCGAAAATATTAATAAAAGGCTCAGAAATTATTTTTTATTAAAATTTTTAACTCACAAAACGCACAATTTTATGAGATTTTTCGGACTCTTATTTAAGACTCTTATTTTAGCGAGCCGTCTATGAAGGAAAAAACGTTTATTTCTGACTCTTTTATGTGTTCATAAAGAGCGTATTTGCTCAGAAATATGAATCTTTTCTGAGTCTAAAACCACTCACATTTTTTGCTGGGATGTATATGTATGTACATACATAGTATATACCAGGACTTATTAGTTTCATTAATCGGATACTCGTTATTATTAAATAAATTCGTAAAAAACAAAAAGACCTATAAAAAACTTACATACATATGTAGAGTTTCTCAGTGAATACAAAGGGATAAAAATTGATCCGATTTTTTAGTTGGACCGAAGCAAATGTACGCTACACTTTTTAGAAAGAAGTATTTATATTTTTTAATAGGTTTAGTATGGTAATAAAGCAGAAGAATAGACGCTACGCATTCCAATCCGAGGTCCAGGACTTACCTAGTTTTATAATATCTAGTTGAATTCATTTAAGAGTTTAATAGAAACGTCCTCAAATTCAAATTTTCAACAACCCAATTAATTCTTATCTCTTCATTTGCAGCAATGAAACTTCTTCTTTACACCGCTCTACTTCCCTTTTTCCAACTTTCGGTACATGGTTTGGACGGTTACTGCTTCGGTAAGGACAGCGAACGTCCACAAACACGACACTTTACCTCGAAGACGGCGTATCAAATCATCAAAGGAACTCATATGGAGAAGCAATATATAGTACCTGGTAAGAGGAAATTCACTGCAGAACCTACAGACTGTATTTTCAAACAAATGAATCTGAATGTCGTATGTTGTACATCATCTTAGGTTGTACCGCACAGAAAATTTGGATCCTGCACAGGCATGGGACAAGATTACCACCCAAGAATGTTATACAAAGGGCGCCGCGATTGGAGCAGGTTGTTGTTATTCTTGGCGGTATTTTTCACAATGTATATGGTTCGTTTACTAATATATCTCTCTTTACATTTCTCTAGTTACGTGATGAAATTGTGAAAAATTACAGAATCCGAAAAACCAAGCCCACGGAAGGGGCTCTTTGCCAGGAAGACCTGATCGCATTGCAAACGTGGAAATGGAATTCAAGCATTACACCCGATCAAGAGAATTACTTGACAAGTCAGGTGAAGTCAGGTAAAACTGATCTGAAGGTTCCTCTGATAACCCCCGAACTTTCTTTTCTTTAGGGTTATGATGATTTACGAGGAACGGCCAAACTTTATCAAAAATTATATCCCAGCGTAATGCCGAGTGAATATAACACAAGTGTTTATTTGGTAATTTCTTTAATTAGCGATTTAAGTATTAATTAGCGTTTATCACGCGATACAAAAAATTCTTTCATGTGCACAGTTTCGTCATACGAATATTCAACGGACTATTGAGAGTTTTAAAGCCTTCAGTGAGGGCCTTTTTGGTGTCAACAACGATGCCGCTGCTGAACCAGTGCCGGAGGAGGACCTTTTGTTGCGGCCCTACGATTACTGCGACGCCTGGAATGCGCTTGACTATAGTGGTCCTGATTCGGAGTCCCACAAGTACAGAAACTCAATCTTATGGAACTCTACGATTGCAGATATTTCAAAACGCTTAGGGTGAGTTTACCTTAAAAGAGTAATTTCGCAAAGGTCTCTAGTTCAAGTTCTTCATAAGAATAGTTACGTTTTTTATTCCAGGTTCCTCTATTCTCTGAACTCTTCTGATGTAGAAATTATGTATGACATGTGTCGCTATGAACAAGCTTGGCAGGTCGATCGTACCAGTGTATGGTGCTCGGTATGTTTGTACTCATACGAGTGTAATATCGGCCAAACCGAAAGAAACTGAATCATTCCGCTTTTTAGGCCTTTTTGCCCGCTCACGTCACGGTCTTTGAGTACGAAGACGACCTCAAGTATTATTACAAATCCGGCTACGGTAATGAAATCAACGAACGCGTGAACTGCCGCGTCGTGAAGGACATGCTGACACATTTGGACACCGAATCGCTACTACCCAAAGCTATTGTCAATCTGGCTCATTCGCTGGGGCTGCAGACGATGATGACCGCGTTGGGTTTCTTCAAGGACAACGAGAAATTGACCGCCACGAACTACAACGAACTGACCGATCGACGCTGGATGATGAGCAACGTTGATCCCTTTGCGGCCAATTTGGTCGCCGTCAAATATCAATGCAGTGCAAATTCGGTGGACAAAGAGAAAGTAATCTTCTTCCTCAATCAGAATGCGGTGGACCTCGACTGGTGTCAAGTGGGCCTGTGTAACTGGTCAGACGTGAAGGCTCGTTATGAAAGGTTTTTCTCCGCCAATTGTGATGAATATTACTGCCAATCGAGTGCACCAACAGTGAGCGTACCTGCAATGGTCTTTTTACTAATGTCCGTCATAATTTACGCGATGTCTTAAAAAGGGATTGTTTAATTTCTGCAAACAATTTTAGAAATCCATTAATATAATTAAGGATAGTTAAGATAATTATTGCACTTTTAAAGTTCAAGTACAAATGTAATGTTTGTACTTTTATTATCGAGAAAAACTTATTTCTCAGCATGCATCAGTACCTTTTTCCGTTGCGTTTCCGTGATGCAGTTTTTAAAACAAACAGTTTATTATAAAAAAAAAATGTAGGTTTAAACAAAATTAATAGCTTTGCCATTTATGAGAACACTTATTTGAAATTAATATAGTCAAATTCAGTATTCCTTAAATCTTAAAAATAATAAATCTCTTTTAATCTAATAAAAAAATTTGTTGTTATAATTTTTGAATATTTGAAAAGTAGTAGTAAGTTCTTAAAGAAGCATTGCAAATATCAAATGAATTGAATTGAATAGAGTCAAAAAGAAAAACCGTTTTGATTCTTCTCAAAGTTTTATGGAATAGAACGTGATTTCGCTCTCGCTTCTCAGCCTAACCTTGAGCCCACTAGGCCCATGCCAATATTACACGTGCGCGAAAGTCAGCCCCATGCTTTGTATTCTACACGATTCGCAGAGAAGTCTCCCAACTCCGCCATTCTTCCAATCCACAACTGAAATATGTATATAAAGCTCCCAACAATGAAGATTTCATATAAGGATCTACCATTAACATTGATCTTGCCGTTCGGCGATTTTTTAAAAAAAAAAAAAAAAATCTTTTCTTGAAATCTTGAAATATAAAATCTTTTTAATTTCACTGAAGCTGTATTTTTTTTAAACGACTTTTATACCTAACGGTATGTATGCTTTCATCTTCTTAGTTTATGTCGTGCTTTCTGATTTGTGTAAATTTAATAATTATAGAAAAAGTTGTTAGATTTGATTTCTTTGAAAACCTTCGCTCTTCGAAAATTTCCGAAAGTACTTTTAAATTTGCAAAATATTACTCTTGTCGTTTCACTATATTGAGGAGCTGTTTAAAGATTTCTTCTTAGTTTTCAAAAATCAATCGTAATCACGGTACGGGTGAGTTTGCTCTCAAGTGGTGAAAAGGAAGTGCAACAATGCTCCTACAAAATCACGCAGTCGCGTGATTTATCAAATTTGTACTTACATTCAAAATTTTTACGATTTAATGAAGTTCAATTTTATCAATATATAGAGAAAGCATTTTATTTGTTAAAATAATTTAATACATTACAATAATACACACATTATACAAGTATTTTTTATAAAATGTAATTAATATATTACATGTAATCAATATTAGCTTACAAAGTCTATTGTTTTAAGTACATATTTGCCTATTAGTTTTATATTTGATTAATTATTATTGCTTACACTAAAAATGTTGGTTTCAAATTAAAAAATCTTTTCAAAGAAATAATAAAAATACATGAAATTTTCAAGTTTTTAATCTTAATATGAAAAATGTTCAAATTTAAATTCTAGTTGTAAATTCTATATGTTTTAAAAAATAAATTATATATTTTTTTATATATATATAAAAAAATTCTATATGTAAAAGCACTTTCCGCGTGAGCATTTGATAGTTTTTGATGGAACTGGTATCGTTATACTTTATTGAATACTATTAAATTTGAATTTCTTATAAACGCTTCAAATATTTTCTTTCCTCATTTTATTTCGAGACTTAACGTGTAGGTGTTTCTTTATTATTAATAACAAACATTTTACTTCAATTTTTAAATACGGCCGGTGAAGGAAACATAATAAAACTCTTGTTTGTTGGAGACCAATCATCTGACTGGAGATTGGTATCACGGTATTGGTATCATTGGCTCACGGTATCTGCTTGAATACCTTCAAGCTACGCCATTCAAGAATGTGGTGAAACGTGAAAGTATCCAAGACTAGTATCCATACACGCATTTGTTGTTAAGCACAAAATAGCCGACTGAAGATTTTGGCAAATTGTTGTTATCTTAATTTAATAAAAATAGAAGCCAAACTTTTAACTTTCATTAATATTCAAACGATTTCCCCTTCTTCTAATAGCAGCGTCTAAACGGAATTATGGCAACTACATCCAATATGTTATAGTTTTAAATGTCGCTGGGAGGAATATCTAGCCTTCTATAATAGAATTCGTTGTAGACAAAGTCTGTGGTATAACATCTGTGGTCTGTGGTATATGTTCGAATATGGGAACACTTGTTCCTAATTTCACAAGTAAAGCAACATGTATCTGCTTTTGTTGAAAAGTATAAATATTTATACATTCTACATCTTCTTTGAAAACGTAAGTTTAGCGGGAGGGAAATTAGGGTGTTTTGAATCAGTGTGATTCTTTTCCTTCCTGACGTGGAATGACGTGCCTCTGGAAATTAGTGTGTCGTGTGAGCACCATTGCTCGTTGGCGGGGCCAGTATGAGCCATAAAATTCTGTTTTATGTGTTGGTTTTTCCTGTTATTTTTTATGTGTGAATTTTGATGAAGGTGAAAGGCTGTCTGAGGTGATGTTTCTCTAATTAATGGCGCCTGAGGCTTTTGGCTTTTTTCCGAGGTCTGTGGCGATGGTGTTTTACCTAGTTCGTGATGCGAACTATCAGCAAAATAAAAGCGTGGAATCAAATCTATTAAAACATTTTATGAAAATTTGCCCTCAAAATATTCGTATATTTTGTCTGTTTGCTGCATGATTTTTTGTCATTTTAAACTTTCGCTTGAAAGTTCTAAGCTTAATATTGCATTTCTCGTTTACATTGAGCTCCAAAAATATTTCAGTAAACTCTCTTATTTGTAGCTAGCTGGTTTGAATACAGGGCAGATGCGAAAAAAATGGAATTTCGGCCACTAGTCAAATGGACTTGATTGCATTCAGAAAAGAATTGGCTCAAACATTTCTGTATGTGTCACCAGTACCCAAAATAACTAACAAACGCCTTCAAAAATAAGCTGGAACCCTTCAGATGTTTAACTCAAGACGTGTGACTGTCGGAAGCGCTGCTGAAAACATTACCAAATACGCTTCCGACAGTAACGGCTTGATTCGAAATCAAATGCAAGCACTGCGAATAAGGTAGCGAGCAGAACAGGCAAATCGATGACGATTAGTGGAACGATTCAACAATTTACAAAAATTAAATGTAGACCACGCAAATTGAGTTTTAGCCTGCTGAATCCTTGAAAACCAGAATTCTGATATATTCATTTTGATAAGACCTGAGCCATCAGATCTTTTTCTTGAGACCTGAGGTTCCCGTTGGAGAGGTCATGCTGAACGTATAAACGACAATGTTATTAATCATCAATTCTTATATTAGATATAAACTTTTCAAGGCTCCTCAATCTGTTCAAAAAGTATCGCGTATTTTAAATTCCCGCGGGATACGTATATTTCATTTTCAAATCGAAGACGAGCCAAAACACGCCCAAGCAAAATAGCTGTCAAAAATTAACTGAACATTCAAAGTGGCCGAACTTGTCAGCATAAGTGAGGGACATGAGTACCAACAGAACGCCACAAAAAAATTGAAAATCGAATATACGTAATCTGCGGGAATTCAAAATTCGCGATACTTTTTGAATAGACCTCGTATATTGCTGCATTGGATTTCATTGCTATTGTTTTAAAGAAAGTTTACTTAAGTCAATGAAAAGGCTCACTATTATGTTCAAGAATACTCAAAAATATTTATATAGTTCAGTAAATTGTTTCGGTTCCTTACATACATACATATGTATGTCTTTACTGCGCTCCCAAAACTGTCCTACATGGCTTTACCAGAGTTGATGGCTTTACCAGAATGTAGTGTAGTGTAGGTAGCAGACCACCAAAAGACATATAGGAACATATTGAGTGACAAGTAACACCGCATGGCCGACATTCTTGCACTTGATACTATTTCTCCATCAATATGTGACGGGCAGTTCAATATACGTTAAACAATGCTACATGCATTGCTACAAAGTTTTACATGCTACAAACCAACAGCCGTTACAGATAATGGTAATTAATGAAGTATGAAAGCGAATAACTTTATGTAGAAATTAAGATATGTGTAAGAAGTAAAAATAGTTGCTTACAAAGCATTATGCTAACGTTTTAGCATTGTGTTCAAGAATTGGTCTTATAAAAAGACCAGAAATACCGAAATAAAGCAGAGTCTTGCCAAAACGTATTCATTTCTCTGGAGATACCTCTACGTTCAACCAAAACGTCAATCAAGTGAATATATGGGTCTGCTTTAAAGACAAAACAAAAACAAACTTGGCCTTGCGGTGAGAAAAAGAGGGCGTAATTGCTAGATAATAAGTAAATTTCTTTTTAATTAGACAGGATTTAAAAAATCAATTTTTTTTTTGTGGAGCTCTCCTGTGTAAGGATACCGTTTACAAGGAGCTCTAGAATCACTTTAAAAGCTATTGCACAGCTGACACAATGCTAATTAGTTAATTTCTAGAGCTTGGTTTTTGCTGCATATGAGAGTTTTCAGTAGTTTAAAGCTTTAAAATAATACCGAAGAATACACAATGTATACACGGTAAGAAATCATGGATTAAATTTTAATACAGTGAAAATATTACTGCAATTTTTAATATTTTTAGGATTCAATTTTATAACATGAAAAATATTCCTGCAATTTCTAATATTTTGTGGTCTAAATTTAAATAAAAAAATATTACTGCATTTTCTAGAAACTTCGAGTTGACGCAAAATTTATCATAGGTATTTGAGGTGATACTTATTATCAAATGCTACGTTCGGACTTCGCCGCGGTTCGATGCAGATATCGCGTCTTCCTTTTTCTCACATGAGCGGAACGAGAGAGCGAGCTCCGTAAAGTGGCGTGATATTGCGGAAAATTGTTTTTCTATGAACTTTAAAATCAGGCCACGTTGCGGAACCTGCAGAAATCGCCGATCTCATGTGGGAGGAAGGGAGACGGTGGTGTCGTTCAGAGCATAAATGGTCTTCACAAATAAATGGTTTTGATACTCAGATTTAAATTAAAATTATACATAAAGTGGACAACTGCATCTACTCCTTCCCCCCCCCGTAGGGGTTTGCTTAAGTTTCTATCTCAAACGTGAAACATTTTCATACTTGTGAATTCAAACTGTGTTTTATTTTTCAGTTCGAGGAGATTTTCCAACAATCTAAAGAATATTCAAATTCCTGTTGGTTATTCTCTCTCGTTTTGTGGCTATCTTATAACTTTTTAATCAGTTTTGCCAAATGAAATTTCAATTTTTGAGAATGCCCATAATGAAACATTTTCTCTCCACCCTAAAAAAACCACCGAGGCAGGTCAAGTTCCCTTTCCACCTTTTCGAACAGACCTTTTCCCGTCGTTCAAAAAAGGTGAATAACGTCAAGCATGACAGAACAAATAACATAAAAGCAAACAACCTCGTCACCGCCAAAAGAACACGCCTGAATAGATAACGTACGCCTGTAGAAGTTATCCACACACAATAAATCCTCCATCTAAAACATTTTTGGCACACAATTTCATCTGCAAATAATTTATATTGAGCTCTGACTCTGGCTCTCAAATATAACTAAACATCATCCAAACTACTGATGTTGGTATCAAGGAAAAATATCAAAAAATCGCCTAAAAGAAAGTAATATATCTCCGAGCCCCACTATTCATTCAAGCTCCAATCTCATAAAGAATGGTCTCTAATCAGCAATCAGCCATCACAATCAGTAATCATTTTAGGAGTTGATAAATATCCAGCACACGCATACATAAT
Source organism: Conops quadrifasciatus (assembly GCA_949752815.1). Classification (NCBI taxonomy): domain Eukaryota; kingdom Metazoa; phylum Arthropoda; class Insecta; order Diptera; family Conopidae; genus Conops; species Conops quadrifasciatus. The sequence continues at coordinate 39,341,248 of OX457079.1, forward strand.
AACAATAGGCAAAAAAAAACGCATACTAAAACTCCGGCCCGTTTTTGCCTCCTCCAAGACTATCGAAGATTGCATCACAAAAACGTTTTGAGCTCTGCATATTGTGTGCTCATGCCACAGACCAAATATATAATGGTCTCCAATCAGCAATCAACAATGACAATCTGAATTCAAACAGGATTTGATACATATCTCCCTTCAAGACTATCGAAGATTGCATCACAAAAAAGTTTTGAGCTCTACATATACTCATGCCATAGATTTATAATAATGGCCCCCAATCAGCAATCAACATTAACAATCAGTAATCAAACAGGATCTGATACATATCCAGCACATGCCTGCATAAAAATGCATTGCCAATGGATACATATCCACGCCTACCAAAAACGCATGGCCAACTCCGGCTAACAAGGTTAGGGTAAAAAAACTCTGGCCCGGTGGCGAGTCTGGTTGAAAAACTTTTCAGATTGCCATAACTCGAGAGAGAATAACCAACAGGAATTTGAATATTCCTTAGATTGTTGGAAAATCTCCTCGAACTGAAAAATAAAACACAGTTTGAATTCACAAGTATGAAAAAGTTCCATGTGTGAGAGAAAATGTTTCATTATGGGCATTCTCAAAAATTGAAATTTCATTTGGCAAAACTGATTAAAAAGTTATCAAAATGCCACCAAACGAGAGAGTACCCGAGAACAATCGGGCATATATGTATATGCCCAATCGAACAATATATATAAACAATCGAATCGATATGTTCAGAGAAGATTTCGAGAAATATACCAGTTTAAATGTGAAGTTGTAGGAAGTGAGGCAAAAATGCCCGGCGATACATCTTTTGGGTTATCTCGGTATGTCTACAGTTTTAACTGCCATATAATGCGTTTCCCATTATATTGTAGTGTACCCACTGTACTGCACCCCTCAAATTTACCAAATTGACCTAAACATATGCATATGTTGCCCACCGTGAAGTATATTGAGTGACACTAAGCTGACGCTGCACTAATTTTCACTCAATGCACTTCACAAACTGTTCAATAATCATAACCAATCACAAAAAGGTCAAATGTAAACAAATAATGAATTTTAGAATGTAAGTAGAGTAATAAGGAAAGAAAAGCGAAATGCTTATATTCCAAATAGTGTAAGTAATAAGAATATATGTATTAGCATAAGAACTAGTATGTAAGAAATGATATAAAAAGACGGCACGAGCCACGAATAAACCAGATCTTGACAGAACTTCTTGGAGGATTCTATCTACCAAAGAAACGTAAGTTCGGCCTGGTGGCCAACACTAATTCAAGCTTGGCTCGCTAATAAGCCAAAAACAAACTAAGCAAGGCCTGGTGGCCAGCCTAAGTTGGCGTGACTCGCCATATAATAAGTCAAATTTTGTTAACAAAGGAAACCTTTTATTTCATTCCATGCGTACGTAATTACATCGCGTGGTGGACCTGTTCATAAACCCTTTACAATATGTCTGTTTATAATATGTACATATAGAGATGTTGAGCGAATGAGACAGCACTGTCATTTTAGTATGGTTGTTAAGATGTAGAGTGTGTATGTATGTTACAGTATTAGCAACCAATTGTGTTCGGCGGTCATGCTTTTTTATTCATCTAATTGTCTAGTACTTTCCTTTTGTTGAAGATCTTGGTCGGATGTGCACCGTGCAGAGCGTGTCGCATAAATTAATTGGAAAATAGAGTTATATAAAAATTATATGAAAATTTATAATCTCATGTAATCCAGGTGTGTAGAAATTAATTTTGGATTTTTAGAAGTTGTAATACATTGTCGTACCCTGCACATCAAATTGCAGTTTTCCATTTATTTGTTTTGAGCGGTTTAATAAGTAAAATGTAAGTTAAAAGTTGGTAAATGGAACTTAGTGGATCTGCGTAATTAAAGAGGATATGTGTGCATAAAATTTTTATGGCGCATAATCATTCATGTGCAATGTTTATCATGTAGTTTTAGCAGGTTACCAACTATTATATTAATCTGGGGCATTAGAAATTTTCAGTATATTCTTCACAAAAGATATCTAAGGTATTTTATATTCTTCAAAAAAGGTGCTTATTAAAGGTTCCTATTTGAAAAAGTCAAAAAAATTTAAAAGTATCTTTTAGATCTTTAGTTTAAAAAATTCTTATTAGAAGAATTAGGATAAAAAGATTTTCGAATAATCCAAAATAGTAGAAGGATCAATGAAATAAAAAAAATACATTCCAAAAGTGTGAGACAAAATATAGAAACTTTTATTTAAACCAGGAAGAAGAAGCTAAACCCTAAGTTCAAATTATGAGAGAATAAAAAAGTGAAGATGTTTTACTGAAATCATACATCCTGACTTTATGTCTCAATTATAAGAATGATGAGAATGATGAGAGTAATTTTGTTTTCACTGCTTAAAGCTTTGAAAAATTCATACAGTTGCCCTAAAGTATGGCATTTTCAAGAGAAAATTATTAGAGAAAACCCATAAAGCCAGAAGAGGAACCGAAAGGAATGGTGAGAGAAAATGCTCATATCTCTTTTAGTGGAATCGAGTTCAGTAGCAAAGCATTGTGTAGAATATAAACGAATAAGAAAAATGATAGGTTCCGAAAATGGAGTGAGTATGATTCGTTTAATCACACTGAGACTTGTGGAAAATCTTTAAAAAAACCAAGATATTCCGAAAATATAAAGAAAAAAAAAATCTATCCGGAAGGTAAGGATAAATTAGAACGAATGGTAGGAGAATGCGTATTATTGGAGAAGTGTAAGTATAGAATTTGATATATTCAAGGTTTTTCAAGATATGGCGAGAATATTTGATATTCGGAATTTTCAAAGAAAAAACTTTCAGTAAGAGACTTTTCAGACATTCTAAGAAATATTAAAATTTCTTAATAATCTGGACACTTTTCCAACCAGATTCGCCAAATAAAAACTTAGTAACATGTGTCGGTAATGTAAATTTGTACTGCGTGAATGCGTAAAGGATATGTATTCGTAAAATACGATGTAGTGGATATGTACACCAATATGAACAAACATGACATTGTTCATTGTGTTACCAAATTAGTTCAGTCTGTTGATTTTCAGGGTGCATGCGGGTTGGAACCCTCGTTGTTTTTGGAGTGTTTGCATCATTGTTTGTTTGAGGCTAGCTATCTGTCATATGTAGTACCATATAAGCAGATATTTGGTTTGGCACAAGGAGCTTGTGACTCCGGAATGTTAGCTACTATTTTATTTGATTATTTGCTAGACGACCATGACGCGTTATTCACCCAATTCTCCATTGTACACATGTGGAAGTACATGGATGACATGTTGGTGTACATGCCTGAGGAATATACATAGAGGGAAATACATGGAGGTTTTTAAAGTTTGTACCAACTTGGATCTTACAGTGGAGAGGGAGTATAAGGGTATTAGGTCGGATTGTACCGGTATATTAGAACGTGAATATTCTATTTCATTTTTGGATGTATTGATTGTACGTTATCATTTCCTGAAAGAGAATGTGGTAAATGTGAATCATACCGTGGCCGAGTTACGTCACGTATTGATATGTAAGGGATATGTGTTCGTAAAGTTTGACATAGTCGACATGTACACAAGCATGGATACAAGCGGTATCATAGAATGTCTTGAGACATTATTTGCAACCACATATTTCAAAATCAAATGTGCCTTCCCGGCCGATCTACTATTGTCCATAGTGCGTTATTGCTTTGTGGATGCCAATTATTTCCGATTGGGCGAAGTGATATTACGTCAATTGTGCGGCTTGCCACAGAAAAGCTGCGACTCAGGTTTGCTGGCAACAATCCTGTTGGATTTTAAGTTGCAGTTTTATGAGCTTTTGTTTAAAAGGTACAATACATACCATTATTGGAAATATATTGAGGATTTCTTAGTCTATATGCCCGAGGACAATATCGATATGTTCAGGGAAGATTTCAAAAAAATATACCAGTTAAAGTTGACCATAGAATGTGAAGTTGTAGGAAGTGAGGCCAAAATGCCCGGTTCTACCACAGGAACATGTGATGTCATTCCTCGATGTATACATCATACGTGGTATAGATGGGAAGTTATATTTTACAACGTATAATACAGTACACTAATACATACAGTTGCCCTAAAGTCTTGGCATTTTCAAGAGAGTCCAAGAAGATTTTTATTTTTGGTCAAAAAAATGGGAGATTGTCCGCACATGTCAGAAACCACTTCTTTTTATGGTTTGGGTAGAGTTTGTTTCGCTCATGTACACTTAATAATAATTGTAGAATTATATAAGAGTAGAATACAGGATGAAAAAATATCGTAAGTAGAAAATCACAAAAAAACCATAAAGCCAGAGGAGGAGCCGAAAGGAATGGTGAGAGAAAATGCTCATATATCTTTTAGCTGAATCGAGTTCAGTAGCAAAGCATTGTGTAGAATATAAACGAATAAGAAAAATGCATGTGTATTAGTGTATACGTGTCTCTTTAGCGGAGACGAAGATAAAGATGTTCACCAAAGGTACGAAGATTGTACGCAAACGAACATATGTACATGTCATTAGAAGTGAACATCAATAAAGGAAAAGGATGTGATATAGAAAAATATTAAAGAAGTATTTTTTTGGGAAATTGGTGCAATAGACAGAATGCTCACAATGAGACACTGTTACATGTATGTAATTAGGAATAAGTGGGAGCGAAGAGGTAAACGCGAAGCGTCGCGAGGGACGCAAAGCGTATAGCAAGCGATGCGAATGTTTCACATGGACATTCTCAAATTAAAATTAACATACATATATTAAAGTTAATTATTAACTTTTACTAGTTAATTTATTAACTTTTTTATAGCTCTTTTGGAGTAGAGATAAAGGGAAGAAGTGTCGCAGCCATGTTTTGTTTTGGTGTTTTAATGCTTAGCATTTCCTTGCTTTGAACGATTCCGGTTGTTTTGCAGAATGTATTTTAAAAGTTTCTGAAGCATCCAGCTTGTCATATTCAGATATTTAAGATCTCTTGGGAAATTTTAAAAAACGTTTTGTTCAAAACGCGTATCTTGATTTTGCTGTGCCCATAGTTGTTTCTGGGGGAGCTGCGGAATAAATCATTTGGAGGAGCCTGCAAACGAGGCATCGTCGCAGCGCTGTTTGATAATTTGGATTGTGGATCCGTACTTGGAGGAGCCTGCAGCACCTCGCTCAGTTTTTTAGAAGAAGTGCGACATTCGATTTTACAGCCACATCGCCCGATTCTTTATTCTTTTTATTTTTTTGATTCTTTTTTATAAATGTTGTGGCAGGTAATAGTGTGTGCGGAAGTTGTGACAGTCTTGGAGACCATCGGTTTCTTCTGAGAGGGCTATTGGTTGCGACAGTTGAAATTAGAAAATTAAATCGGAGCGCCGCGGAGCGCGGGGAAGCGAATAAAATGATGAGAAAACTTGCTCATGCTTTCCTCAGTCGACAAAGCTCGATAGCAAAGCGTCGGTAGAGTAACCTAAACGAAATAAGCGATGCATATGTGTTGGTGTATATGTGTGCAGAAAAATGTCATTCATACGCACTAGAAGTTTTAACTTTTTTATGCAGCTATTAGCAAGGACAATACCCCTTAGCAGAGACAGAAGCGGTAAAATTCTATGTTGGAGAGGCAGTGTATGGGCAAATTCCTGAATGTCGTTGAATATTAAGGTGCTACTACAGGGATTTGTAGGCGGCACTTTATATGGAGATAGAAAATATTTTTGATGAATCAGGTGGACGATTTTTTGTTTTTTAAAAGGTTGAAAATTAGAGTAAAGAAGAGGATATCACTTTCAGAAAACAAACGCAAGATGGCTGCACATGCCATACGGAAATGCGTTCAAAGCGCCGTATTATATTTATAAATATAGCTTCCCGTGCTGTACTGTTTTTTGAAAAAAAGACGAGAGAGATAGAGAGAGCGCGAGGAGGAGAAAGGGAGGAAAACCGTCTCAGACGTTTCTTCCGCTCCCCATCTTAGAGCAGAGCATAACGCTCTTTCAAAGAAAAAATCAAAAAATGCAAGATGGCTACACATGCCATACGGAAATGCGTATGGCTAAAATTTATATGAAGTACAGCTTCCTGCGCTGTACTAAGGCGAGAGAGAGCGCGAGAGGAGGAAAACAGACGAAAAAACCGTCTCAGACGCCTTCTCCGCTTCCAACATTAGAGCAGAGCATAACGCCTTTTCAAAGCAAGAGTCAAAAATGCAAGATGGCCACACATGCCATGCGGATATGCATATGGCTCAAATTTATATAAAGTACAGCTTCCTGTGCTGTGACTTATTTTTGAGAAGAGAGAGAGCAGAAAAGGAGAGCACTCAAGCTGGCATCAATTCATAGCTCTGTTTGCAGAGGTTCTCCTATTATGGTCTGACCGATTTGGACAGAAAGTATAGTTGCCATTAGCGATTGGCATGTCCATTTAGATAGATGTATCACAAAGTCGTGTAACGGAATTTTTTAGTTTTTTTGAAACAAAAAACCAGATGATACCAAAGAAAAGTTGATTGAGTAGCTAAAAAAAAAGTTAAAAGTTAATTGCAAGGCGCTAATTAAGTGTGCTGTTTGAAAAGAAGTTCTGATCTAGAACAGTGCCCCATCTAAAAAGATTCCATTACAAAAACCTGAAGGATTTTTTATATATATATATATAAAAAGGGGGTAATTTTACTAAAAGAAGAAGATCATATAAAAAAACCGTGTCTGGTAAAAATCGTGGAGAGGAATTCCCTGAAAAACAATAAAGACTCCAATTCTAAACTAGAAATCCTTTTTGTTAAAAGGAAAAAATTAATTAAGTTCACAAGTCGATCAAAGAAAAAAACTGATGAAAAGTGTTTTGTCAAAGTGTGGATTGAAAAGAATTGATCCAAATTAGTGACTGTCCAAATTCTTATTGCGAGAAAGATTTGGATTCTTACCGAAAAAAAACGTATCGAACACAAAAAAAGGCGCGTGAAAAAATTCCAGCTTTTTCTGGCCATATAAAGTGTCTGCCACAATTCTCATTACAAGAATCGAAAAAATCTTCTATTAAAAATCTTCAACATATAAGAAATCAGGACAGCAAGATTCCCTTTTAATTAAAAAGTCAAAGGAAGAGAGCAACGCACAAAAATCAAAGGAATCGTTAAAGATTCAAGATAACCAACATAAAGATCCACAGAAGGCTGCAGAAACATCCGATGGTTGATGTATTTAATTCAAAAAAAGCCAGTGAGCAGTCGATCCGTCATCCGTCCGTTTCTTTGTAGGAAACAAAATAGAATTGATCGACAAATAATTTTTAATAATATATTAATGTTAAGAGTTGATGATGATGATGATGTTGAGATTGATGTTTAGATTGATGTTTAAGATGTTAAGAATTAATTATTTACAATAACTAAAAATAACTAAAAATAATAAATAAACTGCTTAGTTAGCTAAAAAGAAAGGCTAGCTAACTGACTGACTAATTAATTGTTAAATGACTAACATGTTTTGAGAAGTTATAAAACGCTATTAGAAAATAGTGTTTTACAGAAAAATATTTACAACAGTAGATAATGCTAGATAACATAACATTAATCTTTTTAGTATCTTAACTATTAAAAACGAAAAAACAGAACATAACAGAACATTAGATGAAGCAATGGCGAGCTAGAACTGATGTTAAAAATCAGCATCATTTGGTACGGTCACTCGATACTGCAACAACAAGACCAGTGGTCATACAACATCCCATAGAAAAAATGACCGATCCAAATAAGTATCGAAAATTATTGATATTGATATGAAACATTAAAATCTTAGAACTATGTAGATGAAATTATTGACAATTGTTTGAGAAATTTTTATATTGAAAATGTACATATTTAGAGAGAAAAAAATAATTGAAAAAGGCTGATTTAAAAATAAATAATAATAAACCTAATATAAATCTAAAACTAAGAACTGGAACTTCACGTTTCAGGTATTTTTGCCCTTGAAGACACAACCAGCGTTGATATAGCGATCAAACAGCGTTGATCAAAGCGATCAATAGAGAAGACCCTCCGATCTCACTACCTCCGTAGATTAGGATTATTTTTAGAAGCCTATTATTTAGTTCTAGTGAGTGGGTAATATTTCCTTAAGAGAAGGATTAGGTAGATAGTCAAAATTATAGAATAAGAGAGATAAGATTAAAAACAGTCGAAGCTCGGTGAGTTACCAGAGTGTTTGAATGATGATGATGATGATGATGATGACAGCGATGGTGACCAATTAGTCGCGGCTAGAAAGAAAGGCCATTAAATTTTTAATATAATATAAACGCGTCCATAATTGGAAAAATAAAACAGGATACTTATTTGCGCAATTCCGATTCTTATCGGAATCATAACAATTGGTGACAGGAATCCGTGCGGGAAAAATATCCTATTCGGGATATATAGTTAGTTACCGGGAACACACAGAAGAAGAATAATGAGAGCGTCCGGCCTCACCGCTCAGAAGCCAGAGCGGGCTGGTGCACCCGGTGAAGTGGCCGCAAATGTACGGGCGCTGGCTGCGACAGCGTCTAAAAGTCAAAGCAGCGACACGTTCATTTGGCTGGTTGAACAGTCGCAGGATCTGGCCACAGATTTTTGCCAAATGAGATTTCAATTTTTGAGAATGCCCATAATGGAACATTTTCTCTCACACATTGAACTTTTTCACACATGTGAATTCAAACTGTATTTTGTTTTTCAGTTCGAGGAGATTTTCCAACAATCTAAGGAATATTCAAATTCCTGTTGGCTATTCTCTCTCGTTTTGTGGCTATTTGATAACTTTTTAATCAGTTCTGCCATATAAAAACTTAATTTTTGAGAATGTCCAAAACGGAACATTTTCTCTCACACACTGAACTTTTTCACACTTGTGAATTCAAACTGTGTTTTGCTTTTCAGTTCGAGGAGATTTTCCAACAATCTAAGGAATATTCAAATTCCTGTTGGTTATTCTCTCTCGTTTTGTGGCAATTTGATAACTTTTCGATTAGTTAGTTAGTTATCACATTTTCCTTGTATGATAACACTCGCTGCATGGATCATTTTCTAACCATAGAAACATTCAGGCCATGGTGCGGTCAAACGATGCTTCGCATCGCTTGCCGTACGCCTCGCGTCACTCGCGTCACTCGCGCCGCTTCGCGTCGCTTCGCGACGCTCCGCGTTTGCTTAAGTTTCTATCTCAAACGTGAAACATTTTCACACATGTGAATTCAAACTGTGTTTTGTTTTTCAGTTCGAGGAGATTTTCCAACAATCTAAGGAATATTCAAATTCCTGTTGGTTATTCTCTCTCGTTTTGTGGCAATTTGATAACTTTTCGATTAGTTAGTTAGTTATCACATTTTCCTTGTATGATAACACTCGCTGCATGGATCATTTTCTAACCATAGAAACATTCAGGCCATGGTGCGGTCAAACGATGCTTCGCATCGCTTGCCGTACGCTTCGCGTCACTCGCGCCGCTTCGCGTCGCTTCGCGACGCTCCGCGTTTGCTTAAGTTTCTATCTCTAACATTAAAATCTTTAGACGTCTTTTTAAAAAATTGTCCCAATATTAACCCTCTAATCTTTTGTTTTCGAAGAACCGGGTACTCTTGTTCATGCATCTTTTCTACAACACTGTTCAATAGCATGAACGTCTTGCATTTGACAGATGTATAGATACCGGAAACAAAAAATGACACTCACTCCTTTCGGCCATTGTGTCCGCGAATTGTCTTCATTTTCGCATCAGTTTCAAAAAATCACAAAATTTCTCACATTTTTTTAAAAAAATCTCGCCGTTCTGTAACTATCGTATAAACGATTCGTGTCTAACAATCAGTGTCTTCGGTCGGTTCGCGGAGGTTTCTATACTATGCTATTAAATCCATTGTGTGAATATTATTAAACAGAAATTTTTGTGAATAATCTGTGTAAAAATCCAAACATTGGGTTGAATTATGACATTCCACAGGCAAAACTATGCCATCTTTCTGCATTCCACGGTTGATAAGGACAATTCTGGCCCAAGGTAAGTCACGGAAATTATATAAAATTTTCCTTTTTTTCTCTCAATTCAATTAATACCAGCACAGTTCTATACATCTGGTGAAAATACATTCTCGGAATAATTCATTTTTATTCGTATACTCCAATAATTCTCAATTTCTCCTTATCTCCTTACCTTCTGGACTGATTTTCATTTGTAACTCTTCGGAATATCTTAGCAAAAGTTTTTCCACAAGTATCAGTGTGATTAAACGTATCACACTCACTCCATTTGCGGGACCTATTGTGTGACATCCTGTTTTTTAAAATATAGGATGTCCCATAAAAATACAACAAAAACCAACTGATGAGTTCCTTGGCCGGAACGAAAAGCTTCTTGGAAGCCCATGTACCTTAACGGTTATATAAAATGACGACTCTTTATTCTAAAAAACTGACCATCAAACCTTATATATATTTTCTTTAGGTATTATACATATGTACATAATAATTCTTTATTTATATTGCTCATAATAAATCTCATCACATATACATATGTACATTTCAAATGCATATATCATTTTTCTCTCCTGTTTTTTTTTCCTTCTTCTACAGCAATTTTTCAGAAAATGGAACAATTTTCGGAAACAGTTTGCTGAGGCTGTCACACTTCGGCATCTCGTCTGACGTCCGTGATGTGATGGCCTGCCTTCTGTTTTCATTTTTCTTTTCGTCGCTCGTGAAATTTACATCCGTGCCTTCTGTTTTCAATTTTTCTTTTCGTCGCTCGTGAAATTTACATTCGCGCCTGCTTGCTTTTCTCGTGTTGCGCTCGCGTTGTCCACTTGCTATAAGCAGTAAGTAGAATATTTTTAGAATGGAATATATTTTTTCTTCTATAGAAGTATAGGAGCCATGGTGCGGTCAAGCGATGCTTCGCATCGCTTGCCGTACGCTTCGCGTCCCGAATCGACGCTTCGCGTCGCTTCGCGACGCTCCGCGTTCACTTAAGTCTCTGTATCGGACGAGATTTTCCTTATAAATTCTTAATTATACTCAATTTCTCTACAGTACATCTATCTTTCGACCTGTGTTTTGGGTAAGAAACTTTTTCTTGCCAGATTTTTTAAGATACTGATCTTGAGCTGTCAAAATTATGTTTAAAATAATCTTACTTTCTATCAACAACAATTGTCATTTCTTTATCAAGATCAATGACTTGCCAAAATCGCGGTTCGGAAAATATTTACTATAATGTTCTCCTATGTCTTCATATTAAGCGCTGCCCAAAAGTTTCTATAGCAGGACCTTAATACTCTAAAAAGACAGACAAGAATCTGCCCACACACTGCCTCTTCAACCAAAATCCACTGGTTTTACCTGCCTCTGCTAAGGGATATTGTCTATGCTAATAGCTACAATCAGTTGCTTCTTCCAGTGCTTCTCACAATGTCTTTCATATAAATCACATTTTTCAGCACACGTATACACTAACACTTATGCATTTCCTATTTTGTTTAAGTTATTCTACACAAGGCAAAGCAAACGAACTCGAATCAACCAAGGGAAATGTGAGCATTTGTTCGCATCATTTTTTCCGTTTTTTTAGCCAGAATCTTTCGTGACTTGCTATATTTTCTTTACAAAACTCTTCCATTTTATAATAAGTGGATATATTTATTTCTTCTCATCCACAGAACAATCTCATCCATTGAATACTCTTTCTCCCATAGTAGTATAGGGACCATGGTGCGGTCAAGCGATGCTTCGCATCGCTTGCCGTACGCTTCGCGTCCCGAAACGACGCTTCGCGTCGCTTCGCGACGCTCCGCGTTCACTTAAGTCTCTGTATCGGACGAGATTTTCCATAAATTCTTAATAATACTCTATTTTTTTCTTAATAATTCTTAATAATACTCAACTTTTCTACAGTATATCCATCTTTCGATTTGTATTGGTCTGAAAGTTCTTTATCCAGATCTTCAAGATGTTTCATTTTTGTATTCGATCGTGAGAATGTCCAATTGAAACATTCTCATGTCGCCTCCTATATGCTTCGCGTCCCTCACGACGCTTCGCGACGCTCCGCGTATACCCGTTTGCTCCTCTTCTGACTTGTCTTTGATTTTTCTCTTTTTGGATATCCTCTCATCTTATTATCCTACTCTTACATAAGTTTGCAATTACTATTAAGTGCATTCACTATTCTATCAGTATATCTTAAGTAGAATAACAACACGAGCGTAACAAAGCTCTACCCAATAACCATTCAAAAGAAAATGGTTCCTGACTTTTGTGGACAAATTTTTTTCTCTCATTCTTTTCACCAAAATAATATAAATCTTCTTGGACTTTCTTGAAAATGCCAAGACTTGAGAGCATTTTTTATTAATCTCGCAAGCTTTAAGTAGTGGAAACAAAATTATTGAGCGTCTCATCATTTCAATAATTAAGACATAAAAAGTCAGGATGTATGACTTTTCAGTAAAACATCTTGACCTTTTAGTCTCTCATAATTTAAACTTAGGTTTTAGCTTCTCCTACCTGATCTAAAAACAATGTTCTTGACAGATGTCTCTGGTGCTTAACGTGGGTGCCTGCCTTAAAAAGGCTTAAACCCACGGTGTGCCATCACACTGGAGTCGGATTAAGCGCCGACCACCGCCCCAATCAGCAAAACAAATGGGAATCAAGATACACAGAGTACACATGCAGAACATATGCACTCCATATACCCATCTCCCATCCATTCAACCAACAGGTACCAATTCAAAGTCATACATAAAGGGCATGATTTGCCCTTTGGTTGAGGGTCGAGGCCTATCTAATACCTCTGCCGTTCTATGGGTCACGGCACCCGGTTGCAGTGCAACTCCACATCGAGCCAGGCTCTCCCCGCGTACATTTGGGTTTTAACCACAGCCACCACGACACTCCCACAAGGGGGCCTACCTCATGTCAGCTCGGATATAATCCGGGGGTTACTGACATCCCGTGGTACCAGAAAAGAAGCCTCTGGTCAGACCTCGTAGTCAAAACTACTACCAGTTGAGCTCCTTTATAGCTCCGGACTGGTTGCCGTTACGAAAAAAGTACGATAGGAGATTGGAACAAACGTGTAAGCAGGGCCTAGTAGGGGCAGCCCCTTTTACGCGTGATGGAGGCAGTCTAAAGTTCGCGCACATGGTCGCGAAATTCCTCACTGCAGGGAGCGAGGCCAATCCCAACCTCTTCCGCTCAATCGGGGAGCGGCACCCAAGGTCCAAGGCAAAAGCCCAATCGTACCCCCAACAAAAACCCTAAGGTCTATAATGCCGAGGTGGAGCGTTGAGACCAACTCCAGTTCTCCTCGGCACCCGTGGTACCGGAAAGCCTCCGGTCAGACTTCGTAACCAAAGTTACTACCAGTGAGTCCATGTACTCGAGGACTGGTGACCACAGGTATCACCGGCAGGTGATTTTCTAGGTTTCTAAGCCTAGAAAATTTTGAAAAATATCAGAATATGTTTGCTTTTGATAAGGTTGATTGTCAAGAACATTGTTTTTAGATCAGGTAGGAGAAGCTAAAACCTAAGTTTAAATTATGAGAGACTAAAAGGTCAAGATGTTTTACTGAAAAGTCATACATCCTGACTTTTTATGTCTCAATTATTGAAATGATGAGACGCTCAATAATTTTGTTTCCACTACTTAAAGCTTGCGAGATTAATAAAAAAAGCCCTAAAGTCTTGGCATTTTCAAGAAAGTCCAAGAAGATTTATATTATTTTGGTCAAAAGAATGAGAGAAAAAAATTTGTCCACAAAAGTCAGGAACCATTTTCTTTTGAATGGTTATTGGGTAGAGCTTTGTTACGCTCGTGTTGTTATTCTACTTAAGATATACTGATAGAATAGTGAATGCACTTAATAGTAATTGCAAACTTATGTAAGAGTAGGATAATAAGATGAGAGGATATCCAAAAAGAGAAAAATCAAAGACAAGTCAGAAGAGGAGCAAACGGGTATACGCGGAGCGTCGCGAAGCGTCGTGAGGGACGCGAAGCATATAGGAGGCGACATGAGAATGTTTCAATTGGACATTCTCACGATCGAATACAAAAATGAAACATCTTGAAGATCTGGATAGAGAACTTTCAGACCAATACAAATCGAAAGATGGATATACTGTAGAAAAGTTGAGTATTATTAAGAAAAAAATAGAGTATTATTAAGAATTTATGGAAAATCTCGTCCGATACAGAGACTTAAGTGAACGCGGAGCGTCGCGAAGCGACGCGAAGCGTCGTTTCGGGACGCGAAGCGTACGGCAAGCGATGCGAAGCATCGCTTGACCGCACCATGGTCCCTATACTACTATGGGAGAAAGAGTATTCAATGGATGAGATTGTTCTGTGGATGAGAAGAAATAAATATATCCACTTATTATAAAATGGAAGAGTTTTGTAAAGAAAATATAGCAAGTCACGAAAGATTCTGGCTGAAAAAACGGAAAAAATGATGCGAACAAATGCTCACATTTCCCTTGGTTGATTCGAGTTCGTTTGCTTTGCCTTGTGTAGAATAACTTAAACAAAATAGGAAATGCATAAGTGTTAGTGTATACGTGTGCTGAAAAATGTGATTTATATGAAAGACATTGTGAGAAGCACTGGAAGAAGCAACTGATTGTAGCTATTAGCATAGACAATATCCCTTAGCAGAGGCAGGTAAAACCAGTGGATTTTGGTTGAAGAGGCAGTGTGTGGGCAGATTCTTGTCTGTCTTTTTAGAGTATTAAGGTCCTGCTATAGAAACTTTTGGGCAGCGCTTAATATGAAGACATAGGAGAACATTATAGTAAATATTTTCCGAACCGCGATTTTGGCAAGTCATTGATCTTGATAAAGAAATGACAATTGTTGTTGATAGAAAGTAAGATTATTTTAAACATAAGTTTGACAGCTCAAGATCAGTATCTTAAAAAATCTGGCAAGAAAAAGTTTCTTACCCAAAACACAGGTCGAAAGATAGATGTACTGTAGAGAAATTGAGTATAATTAAGAATTTATAAGGAAAATCTCGTCCGATACAGAGACTTAAGTGAACGCGGAGCGTCGCGAAGCGACGCGAAGCGTCGATTCGGGACGCGAAGCGTACGGCAAGCGATGCGAAGCATCGCTTGACCGCACCATGGCTCCTATACTTCTATAGAAGAAAAAATATATTCCATTCTAAAAATATTCTACTTACTGCTTATAGCAAGTGGACAACGCGAGCGCAACACGAGAAAAGCAAGCAGGCGCGAATGTAAATTTCACGAGCGACGAAAAGAAAAATTGAAAACAGAAGGCACGGATGTAAATTTCACGAGCGACGAAAAGAAAAATGAAAACAGAAGGCAGGCCATCACATCACGGACGTCAGACGAGATGCCGAAGTGTGACAGCCTCAGCAAACTGTTTCCGAAAATTGTTCCATTTTCTGAAAAATTGCTGTAGAAGAAGGAAAAAAAAACAGGAGAGAAAAATGATATATGCATTTGAAATGTACATATGTATATGTATGTGATGAGATTTATTATGAGCAATATAAATAAAGAATTATTATGTACATATGTGTAATACCTAAAGAAAATATATATAAGGTTTGATGGTCAGTTTTTTAGAATAAAGAGTCGTCATTTTATATAACCGTTAAGGTACATGGGCTTCCAAGAAGCTTTTCGTTCCGGCCAAGGAACTCATCAGTTGGTTTTTGTTGTATTTTTATGGGACATCCTATATTTTAAAAAACAGGATGTCACACAATAGGTCCCGCAAATGGAGTGAGTGTGATACGTTTAATCACACTGATACTTGTGGAAAAACTTTTGCTAAGATATTCCGAAGAGTTACAAATGAAAATCAGTCCAGAAGGTAAGGAGATAAGGAGAAATTGAGAATTATTGGAGTATACGAATAAAAATGAATTATTCCGAGAATGTATTTTCACCAGATGTATAGAACTGTGCTGGTATTAATTGAATTGAGAGAAAAAAAGGAAAATTTTATATAATTTCCGTGACTTACCTTGGGCCAGAATTGTCCTTATCAACCGTGGAATGCAGAAAGATGGCATAGTTTTGCCTGTGGAATGTCATAATTCAACCCAATGTTTGGATTTTTACACAGATTATTCACAAAAATTTCTGTTTAATAATATTCACACAATGGATTTAATAGCATAGTATAGAAACCTCCGCGAACCGACCGAAGACACTGATTGTTAGACACGAATCGTTTATACGATAGTTACAGAACGGCGAGATTTTTTTAAAAAAATGTGAGAAATTTTGTGATTTTTTGAAACTGATGCGAAAATGAAGACAATTCGCGGACACAATGGCCGAAAGGAGTGTCATTTTTTGTTTCCGGTATCTATACATCTGTCAAATGCAAGACGTTCATGCTATTGAACAGTGTTGTAGAAAAGATGCATGAACAAGAGTACCCGGTTCTTCGAAAACAAAAGATTAGAGGGTTAATATTGGGACAATTTTTTAAAAAGACGTCTAAAGATTTTAATGTTAGAGATAGAAACTTAAACAAACGCGGAGCGTCGCGGAGCGTCGCGAAGCGACGCGAAGCGGCGCGAGTGACGCGAAGCGTACGGCAAGCGATGCGAAGCATCGTTTGACCGCACCATGGCCTGAATGTTTCTATGGTTAGAAAATGATCCATGCAGCGAGTGTTATCATACAAGGAAAATGTGATAACTAACTAACTAATCGAAAAGTTATAAAATTGCCACAAAACGAGAGAGAATAACCAACAGGAATTTGAATATTCCTTAGATTGTTGGAAAATCTCCTCGAACTGAAAAGCAAAACACAGTTTGAATTCACAAGTGTGAAAAAGTTCAGTGTGTGAGAGAAAATGTTCCGTTTTGGACATTCTCAAAAATTAAGTTTTTATATGGCAGAACTGATTAAAAAGTTATCAAATAGCCACAAAACGAGAGAGAATAGCCAACAGGAATTTGAATATTCCTTAGATTGTTGGAAAATCTCCTCGAACTGAAAAACAAAATACAGTTTGAATTCACATGTGTGAAAAAGTTCAATGTGTGAGAGAAAATGTTCCATTATGGGCATTCTCAAAAATTGAAATCTCATTCGGCAGAACTAATCGAAAAGTTATCAAATAGCCACAAAACGAGAGAGAATAGTCAACAGGAATTTGAATATTCCTTAGATTGTTGGAAAATCTCCTCGAACTGAAAAACAAAACACATTTTGAATTCACAAGTGTGAAAAAGTTCAATGTGTGAGAGAAAATGTTCCATTATGGGCATTCTCAAAAATTGAAAACTCATTCGGCAAAACTAATCGAAAGGTTATCAAATTGCCATCAAACGAGAGAGAATAACCAACAGGAATTTCAATATTCCTTAGATTGTTGGAAAATCTCCTCGAACTGAAAAACAAAACACAGTTTTGAATTAACAAGTTTGAAAAAGTTCAGTGTGTGAGAGAAAAAAAATGTTCCGTTTTGGACATTCTCAAAAATTAAGTTTTTATATGGCAGAACTGATTAAAAAGTTATCAAATAGCCACAAAACGAGAGAGAATAGCCAACTATGAGAAATTTTGTGATTTTTTGAAACTGATGCGAAAATGAAGACAATTCGCGGACACAATGGCCGAAAGGAGTGTCATTTTTTGTTTCCGGTATCTATACATCTGTCAAATGCAAGACGTTCATGCTATTGAACAGTGTTGTAGAAAAGATGCATGAACAAGAGTACCCGGTTCTTCGAAAACAAAAGATTAGAGGGTTAATATTGGGACAATTTTTTAAAAAGACGTCTAAAGATTTTAATGTTAGAGATAGAAACTTAAGCAAACGCGGAGCGTCGCGAAGCGACGCGAAGCGGCGCGAGTGACGCGAAGCGTACGGCAAGCGATGCGAAGCATCGTTTGACCGCACCATGGCCTGAATGTTTCTATGGTTAGAAAATGATCCATGCAGCGAGTGTTATCATACAAGGAAAATGTGATAACTAACTAACTAATCGAAAAGTTATAAAATTGCCACAAAACGAGAGAGAATAACCAACAGGAATTTGAATATTCCTTAGATTGTTGGAAAATCTCCTCGAACTGAAAAGCAAAACACAGTTTGAATTCACAAGTGTGAAAAAGTTCAGTGTGTGAGAGAAAATGTTCCGTTTTGGACATTCTCAAAAATTGAAATCTCATTCGGCAGAACTAATCGAAAAGTTATCAAATAGCCACAAAACGAGAGAGAATAGTCAACAGGAATTTGAATATTCCTTAGATTGTTGGAAAATCTCCTCGAACTGAAAAACAAAACACAGTTTGAATTCACAAGTGTGAAAAAGTTCAATGTGTGAGAGAAAATGTTCCATTATGGGCATTCTCAAAAATTGAAAACTCATTCGGCAAAACTAATCGAAAGGTTATCAAATTGCCATCAAACGAGAGAGAATAACCAACAGGAATTTCAATATTCCTTAGATTGTTGGAAAATCTTCTCGAACTGAAAAACAAAACACAGTTTTGAATTAACAAGTGTGAAAAAGTTCAGTGTGTGAGAGAAAAAAAATGTTCCGTTTTGGACATTCTCAAAAATTAAGTTTTTATATGGCAGAACTGATTAAAAAGTTATCAAATAGCCACAAAACGAGAGAGAATAGCCAACTATGAGAAATTTTGTGATTTTTTGAAACTGATGCGAAAATGAAGACAATTCGCGGACACAATGGCCGAAAGGAGTGTCATTTTTTGTTTCCGGTATCTATACATCTGTCAAATGCAAGACGTTCATGCTATTGAACAGTGTTGTAGAAAAGATGCATGAACAAGAGTACCCGGTTCTTCGAAAACAAAAGATTAGAGGGTTAATATTGGGACAATTTTTTAAAAAGACGTCTAAAGATTTTAATGTTAGAGATAGAAACTTAAGCAAACGCGAAGCGTACGGCAAGCGATGCGAAGCATCGTTTGACCGCACCATGGCCTGAATGTTTCTATGGTTAGAAAATGATCCATGCAGCGAGTGTTATCATACAAGGAAAATGTGATAACTAACTAACTAATCGAAAAGTTATAAAATTGCCACAAAACGAGAGAGAATAACCAACAGGAATTTGAATATTCCTTAGATTGTTGGAAAATCTCCTCGAACTGAAAAACAAAACACAGTTTGAATTCACAAGTGTGAAAAAGTTCAATGTGTGAGAGAAAATGTTCCATTATGGGCATTCTCAAAAATTGAAAACTCATTCGGCAAAACTAATCGAAAGGTTATCAAATTGCCATCAAACGAGAGAGAATAACCAACAGGAATTTCAATATTCCTTAGATTGTTGGAAAATCTCCTCGAACTGAAAAACAAAACACAGTTTTGAATTAACAAGTGTGAAAAAGTTCAGTGTGTGAGAGAAAAAAAATGTTCCGTTTTGGACATTCTCAAAAATTAAGTTTTTATATGGCAGAACTGATTAAAAAGTTATCAAATAGCCACAAAACGAGAGAGAATAGCCAACAGGAATTTGAATATTCCTTAGATTGTTGGAAAATCTCCTCGAACTGAAAAACAAAACACAGTTTGAATTCACATGTGTGAAAAAGTTCAATGTGTGAGAGAAAATGTTCCATTATGGGTATTTTCAAAAATTGAAATTTCATTTGGCAAAACTAATCGAAAAGTTATCAAATAGCCACTAAACGAGGGAGAATAGCCAACAGGAATTTGAATATTCCTTAGATTGTTGGAAAATCTCCTCGAACTGAAAAACAAAATACAGTTTGAATTCACATGTGTGAAAAAGTTCAATGTGTGAGAGAAAATGTTCCATTATGGGCATTCTCAAAAATTGAAATCTCATTCGGCAGAACTAATCGAAAAGTTATCAAATAGCCACAAAACGAGAGAGAATAGTCAACAGGAATTTGAATATTCCTTAGATTGTTGGAAAATCTCCTCGAACTGAAAAACAAAACACAGTTTGAATTCACAAGTGTGAAAAAGTTCAATGTGTGAGAGAAAATGTTCCATTATGGGCATTCTCAAAAATTGAAAACTCATTCGGCAAAACTAATCGAAAGGTTATCAAATTGCCATCAAACGAGAGAGAATAACCAACAGGAATTTCAATATTCCTTAGATTGTTGGAAAATCTCCTCGAACTGAAAAACAAAACACAGTTTTGAATTCACAAGTGTGAAAAAGTTCAGTGTGTGAGAGAAAATGTTCCGTTTTGGACATTCTCAAAAATTAAGTTTTTATATGGCAAAAACTGATTAAAAGTTATCAAATAGCCACCAAACGAGAGAGAATAGCCGGGTTTTGGTGGCTATTAGTTCCTTCCTATTACAAGAAAGACCTAATAAAAGGGTCCTTCCATTTTTTAAGTTGGCGGAGAAAGGAATCTCTGAGATTCGGCCAAGAACGGACTCCTACCACGTATCCAGTGGCAAGTCACAGGAGCAGGCTTTTTGAAAGAGCAGAAAGAGCCACTTTGGCAAGTCCATCTGCAATCAGTCACTCTGGTCGAATATGCGGGCAGCAGGAGGTGAAATAGTTAAAGCAGGAGGTGATAGTTAAAGATGAAACTGAGTCCATCGCAGAAAGAGCCACTTTGGCAGGTCCCTCTGTAATCAATCACTCTGGTCGAGTGTGTGAGTAACAGGAAAAAACTTTGGGGCTTTTTTGACCACAAAGGCTGCAAAATAAATTTTTAATGTTTAGCCCATTATGTGATGTAAAATGTGATCGAGTTAAGACCAGCTCGTCAGCTGCGACATCATCGCCGAGTATGTGGTAATGTCGCTGGGTCCTTCCATTTTTTAAGTTGGCGGAGAAAGGAATCTCTGAGATTCGGCCAAGAACGGACTCCTACCACGTATCCAGTGGCAAGTCACAGGAGCGGGCTTTTTGAAAGAGCAGAAAGAGCCACTTTGGCAAGTCCATCTGCAATCAGTCACTCTGGTCGAATATGCGAGCAGCAGGAAGAAGCTTTAGGGCTTTTTATTTAGGGCTTTTTATTTCGATCACAAAGGCTGCAGAATAAATTTTCAATATTTTGCCCATTATGTAATGTGAGAATGTGATCGAGTTGAAACCAGCTCGTCGGCTGCGACATTGTCGCCGAGTACGTGGTAATGCCGCTGGGTCCTTCCATTTTAAGTTGGCGGAGAAAAAGGATCTCCGAGATTTGGCCAAGAACGGACTCCTACCACGTATCCAGTGGTGAGTCACGGGAGCGGGCTTTTTTGAGCAGAAGCGAAGACAAAATATTTAAAGTGGCGATAAAAAGAAAAAGAAAAAAGGAAAAAACAAAAAATATATATATGGCCCGTACAGCTCAAGTGTCGAAATGCTTCTAAAAATTATAAAGCAGGCTGGCGTCGTTTGCTGAAACCGAGCGAGCGAAGCACATTCTCAAGGGCTCCGATTTCCATTGGCGAGAATGGGATAGCCATAGCATCATTTGAGGGTGGCTATTCACAATGTTGCATTTTTCAGGTATTAAAATGGTGTGGTGAGATTCTATTGTGAATGAACCGAAGTGGATCTTTGTATCACCATTATGTCGTGACATAATTTCTGAGCAACTTAGTAAAAATTGGGAACTATTGGGAAAGTATATATTTTTGCAAATATAATATGAAAAGTATATGCATATATGTATGCTCCGGGGCCACCCCGGTGATCGGATGATGATTATCGTCGTACGGCTTCCATTTGAGTTCGCCGATGGAGCGAAGTTTTTCGCTTTCATTGAGAAACATTTTTATGTATTCATTAAGGAAAAATTTATATAAATACTTCTTGAGAGTTTGTCTATGAATGTGGAATCTCAGGGGGTATCACACATATGGTCAACTTTTGATAAAAACTTATATTTGAAAAATTCTATATTTGAAAATGTCATGAGACCGACCATTTTTTAAAAGAATATAAAAATATATAAAAAAATATAAAAATATATATAGAAAAAAGGGAGAGGATAGAGGAGAAAGTGACAATCTGTGGTTCACGATATTTTGAGATTCCCTGAGTAGGACAAGAGACAACTTACATTCATCAGAGTTCCCTTAGGAAAAGAATCCTATGCCTTGATTATTCGATAATCAGAATGTTCATCATCAAATGATGTGATACCAATTAATGCTGTACCGTTTATTGGCACTGCCCCCTCCTCCCCCCCGCACAGAGAGCATCCGGAGAGATGGCTAATCTGCTCATTTTGATTATTTTTATATATATAAAGAGCCAACAACATCATGACGAAAATGGCCGCGTATACCGCACGGAAGTGCGTACATGAGATGAAACGTAATAATTAAAAGTACAGCTTCCTGTGCTGTGCCTTCATAACAAGAGAGGGAGAGCGCGAGAGAAGGGAACAATGTCCCGGCCATTTCTCCGCTTTCACTGATAAGGAAGAGCATATCACTTTCAAAAAACAAACGCAAGATGGCTGCACATGCCATACGGAAATGCGTTCAAAGCGCCGTATTATATTTATAAATATAGCTTCCCGTGCTGTACTGTTTTTTGAAAAAGAGACGAGAGAGAGAGAGAGAGAGCGCGAGGAGGAGAAAGGGAGGAAAACCGTCTCAGACGTTTCTTTCGCTCCCCATCTTAGAGCAGAGCATAACGCTCTTTCAAAAGAAAAATCAAAAAATGCAAGATGGCTACACATGCCATACGGATATGCGTATGGCTAAAAATTTATATGAAGTACAGCTTCCTGCGCTGTACTAAGGCGAGAGAGAGAGAGAGAGAGAGCGCGAGAGGAGGAAAAAACGGACGAAAAAGCCGTCTCAGACGTCCTCTCCGCTACCCAACATTAGAGCAGAGCATAACGCCTTTTCAAAGAAAGAGTCAAAAATGCAAGATGGCCACACATGCCATGCGGATATGCATATGGCTCAAATTTATATAAAGTACAGCTTCCTGTGCTGTAACTTATTTTTGAGAAGAGAGAGAGCAGAAAGGAGAGCACTCAAGCTGGCATCAATTCATAGCTCTGTTTGCAGAGGTTCTCCTATTATGGTCTGACCGATTTGGACAAAAAATATAGTTGCCATTAAAGATTGGCGTGTCAAGTAAGTTAAACGTGCCCGCGTAATCGTGCGAAAATATCCCGATATTCAAAACCCGATTTGTGTATGCGAACGGGGAATAAAAACCCCTTACTAGAGAAAACGGTTAATAAAGCTGAATAAAGTTAAAAATAACCCTAACAATAGAGCTAAAGCTAATTAAGTGCCAGTAAAAGGTGCCAATCAAAACACAGTGTGGAGCAGATTCCACCTTCTTAAGTGAAAAAATTTTTATTTGGTTACAACTAGAAAGCTTAGTTTAACAAAAGAAGTTTAACCAAAACTTCCATCAAGGCTTTACTAAAAGTAAAGGTGAAAGATCCAATTTCGTGATCAAACCATCCAAGAAGTGTTCGCTAAAAAGGTGCCAACTGAAAGGGTTGCTTCAGCAAATCAGCGTCCGTCCAGAGCATTCTTTTAACGGAAAAAACTGAGAAGAATCCTCCAAAACTCCTGCAAGCTGTATTGAAGTGCAGTTCCGCCATTGAGGAGGAAACTGGAAACCTCGGGCAAAAACAACATGGGAAACAACGGTGTGGCATAGCCGACTCCGCTACCTTCTCTGCAAACACACAGAATGTGGCGGTGACCGGATGCGCTTCACCAATAACGTCTAATTCATGGTTCTGCTCGTGACCGGCCTACCATCCCCACTCCAACTTAAATCCAAATCTCAGCCTCACACAAACACACTCTATAGGTTACAATCCACACTATGTATCATACTTAATCCAACCTAATATATAGGAAATATATGGTGACACGGTGTTAATCCTGTTGTTAACCCTCTACATAAGTATACACTGGCGAAGTGTTAAATCTCCTACCAGTACATACCTTATCGTGTATACGTATATATAATATATGGTGACACAGTGAAAATTCTGTTGTCAACCCTCTACATAAGTATACACTGATAGAATGTTAAACTCCCTATCAGTATACACATATAGTCTTTTAGTAACATACACGGACTGTTGGACACCAAAAAACTACGCTCGCGAAGCATAGCGGAGTCCGATTCCCAGGGCTCCTCGGGAACAAAAAGTACGGATGGTGGGCGGGGGTGAGCTCGTGGATCTTCCGGGGCCGCTGATCGCGAACGAAAACGCAGGACTTGCACTAAACCTGTGCACAAAACACCAATAGTTTGTCAATTATTATAATACACATAGTATGTAAACACCCCCCAAAAAATTGGGCAACAAAATCCACAAACTTTCGCACACGTCGTATAAGCACCCCCTAAAGTGGACACTAAACACATCTGACAGAAGACAAGCAAGCGAACAACAGAAATCGGCAAAGCAAGCAAGGATTAATTTGTGCCACGGGATTACACCGGATAATACGCGCGGATAGTACTCGCCGCGAATAAAAACGCACACAATAGGAGTGTTTAAGTGAATGTGCCACGAAAATGTTCAACCAGTGCACAATGGGATGGCGGACGGCCACATGTGAGCACTCACAGGAATTTTCATCGGCAACAGGCGACCAGTTGTACGAGACGGCGTGGATGTGTGGCGGGAGAGGACCGAGCGGCGCCTACCAATGGCCGCGCTTGCTGGAGCCCAGATGCTGCAAACAACAACAATGCATGTATGTAATTTGTAAATTTGTAAACTTGTAGTATGTAGAGTTCTTATTTGTCGCTGTTAGTTTATGCTAAGTATATATAGTCTAGGCTAAGTTTATACATATACGCGCAAGCCCACTGACCCATACCTGCATACAGCACATACATACGGACACTTACCGACAGATTTCGTGTGTTGCATTACACACATGAGACAGTCAAAAAGCCCAACTGATGAGTCCCTCTGGCAAGGGACGAAAAACGTTTCTTGGGCAGCCTTGTACTAAGCCTACACGGCAAAAATAACACACACACAACTACGCTTACCTCCTTATCTTATATTTTTAGTAATATTTATTAATATTTATCGAATATGTATAAACTTATGTATTACTTAAGTATTTAGTGATATTTATAAAACATGAATTGTATGTGATAACGCGCTGTTCAAGCGATGTTTTGGTCCTTTTTGCTGTACGCGTACTTCCTCGGTGCGGTGTGCGGCTTGGGAGGGTTCTGATAAGACTCATCCCTGGCAGCTCACCAGTAGATAGGTAAAACTACGATTACAACAATCACTTACAACATGACTTTAGACACAGGAAACCTACTGACGATACATAACATACTGGGACCATAGATTATCTAACACACATGTATTAAAAAATCCACTACCAAGGAGGCAATACCAATTTAACGTAAAATTCCTGCCCTTACACATACACATACACACACACAATCTTAATTCTAAAGTTAAGCTATTAGTATTAGTATAAAAAACGCCACAAAGCTTTAAGCAGGAAATTATGAGAAGGTCCTGGAAACAATCAAGACAAAAAAATGGGTTAAGGGGTACCCCCTCACCCCTTTGGCTTCTCATAATCAATACTAGCATAGACTTAGAAAAACTCTTGGTTTGTAAAAAGGAGGTATATAAATCCTTAAAAAAACAACGTAAATTATCAAAATTGTTAGTTCAGCTAGGAAAAACAATAATAATAAAATGTCTAACTTTTTACTTATATTTTTTTAACCAGGTAGGCGAGAAATCTTCCGCTTTTAGACGTAGTTTATCACTGGCTCTCTCTAACACTTTCCATCTCAATTATAAACAAGGGAAGACTTAGGGAAAAAGCCATTCGTCCCGGGGCAGGGGGTAGAAATATAGCTATTTTTAATACAACTAAAGCTTAGCACCTCCTGATGGGGGTATTTGGTGAAAGCCAGCCCCCATCACTACCCCATTACCTGTGGATTTTCTTTCTGAGATGGGCTCCAACGCCAGGTTTCCAGAACCTGACATGTAGTGAATGCTGTAGTTTAACAGCCTACTGGTCCCCAACCCGGCATTATCTCGTTAAGCCGCAGAGTTGTAAGGGCTGGCGGGAGTAAGACGGCAGAATCAGCTGCATGTCTGTTCCGATCAAGCCAATGGCACCGGTATCACACCTCGGCGAGTGCCACGGGGAAGGGACTGCCACCGGAAGATATTCCAGCTGGTGGAGATACAGATCCAAAAGCACTATGCTCGCGGGGAATCGGAAACCACTCTTATGTCTTCCGGAGCATCTCTCACAATCCCAGCTATTATATATACTTCTATACTAGTAAGAGCCTTTCGTGAAGGAACCCGAAACCAGGCTCTTGTATGCTTTTCTATTCAATACCAACTAGGTAAGATACAACACAAACATAGATACACTACACAAACACAACACAAAAGACGGTTAGAAGTACCTATAGTGATTCGCAGTGGGTAGTCCAAACCTTGTGCTCCCACTGTGGTCTCTTGAGGGTGCCTGTGACGCGTGATGACGGTAAGCACTCCTGGCCTGTGCCGGTGGGGGGTTTTGTGAGACGTCACTCAGCCCGTTGTCGACACTGGTTTTCCTGCATCCGTCTCATCCTCGAACTCTCAGTTAAGTGAGAAGTAGAGTTTGATGTACCCACTGTCACGCGTGTTACACAGTGCCACCGTCCTCTGTAGTGAAAACAACCTAGCGGTAAACCAACGGGGGACCAATAGGGTTGGCACTAACGGTGATGCCGAATAACACACATAAAACAATACAGACTTGTAACACTATCCTTAGCTCATACACTAACACTATCAACCAACCCCTTTTGTAGGAGGTGGGGGGCGGGGACATCCTGTGACGGCAAGCGCTTGTCTGGATACGGGCGCGAATATTCAGCGCAATGTATTCTTGCACTAGGCATTATAACCAGAACATTGAAAAATATCTCAGCTGTCTCTGTTCAGACAACTTTGCAATTGTCCTGCATGAGGGATCTACGCTGGCTCCCGTTGATAGAACCAGTGTGACCCGTATGCTCGAAATAGGAACGTCATCCTATGTCCTTGACCTCTAACCCTCTCTCTCTCGTTTTCTTTAAAAATAACCACTGTAGAGACCAACGGGCTCAAACATGCACTGACGATGTCTTCCCGTTTAAACCCGGGTACTAATCCTTTAGTACGGTGCATTCAAGCAGAAAGCACTTCAAACTGAACACCGTCTAAGGTTAGTCATACCAAACCTCGGGCAAAAACAACATGGGAAACAACGGTGTGGCATAGCCGACTCCGCTACCTTCTCTGCAAACACACAGAATGTGGCGGTGACCGGATGCGCTTCACCAATAACGTCTAATTCATGGTTCTGCTCGTGACCGGCCTACCATCCCCACTCCAACTTAAATCCAAATCTCAGCCTCACACAAACACACTCTATAGGTTACAATCCACACTATGTATCATACTTAATCCAACCTAATATATAGGAAATATATGGTGACACGGTGTTAATCCTGTTGTTAACCCTCTACATAAGTATACACTGGCGAAGTGTTAAATCTCCTACCAGTACATACCTTATCGTGTATACGTATATATAATATATGGTGACACAGTGAAAATTCTGTTGTCAACCCTCTACATAAGTATACACTGATAGAATGTTAAACTCCCTATCAGTATACACATATAGTCTTTTAGTAACATACACGGACTGTTGGACACCAAAAAACTACGCTCGCGAAGCATAGCGGAGTCCGATTCCCAGGGCTCCTCGGGAACAAAAAGTACGGATGGTGGGCGGGGGTGAGCTCGTGGATCTTCCGGGGCCGCTGATCGCGAACGAAAACGCAGGACTTGCACTAAACCTGTGCACAAAACACCAATAGTTTGTCAATTATTATAATACACATAGTATGTAAACACCCCCCAAAAAATTGGGCAACAAAATCCACAAACTTTCGCACACGTCGTATAAGCACCCCCTAAAGTGGACACTAAACACATCTGACAGAAGACAAGCAAGCGAACAACAGAAATCGGCAAAGCAAGCAAGGATTAATTTGTGCCACGGGATTACACCGGATAATACGCGCGGATAGTACTCGCCGCGAATAAAAACGCACACAATAGGAGTGTTTAAGTGAATGTGCCACGAAAATGTTCAACCAGTGCACAATGGGATGGCGGACGGCCACATGTGAGCACTCACAGGAATTTTCATCGGCAACAGGCGACCAGTTGTACGAGACGGCGTGGATGTGTGGCGGGAGAGGACCGAGCGGCGCCTACCAATGGCCGCGCTTGCTGGAGCCCAGATGCTGCAAACAACAACAATGCATGTATGTAATTTGTAAATTTGTAAACTTGTAGTATGTAGAGTTCTTATTTGTCGCTGTTAGTTTATGCTAAGTATATATAGTCTAGGCTAAGTTTATACATATACGCGCAAGCCCACTGACCCATACCTGCATACAGCACATACATACGGACACTTACCGACAGATTTCGTGTGTTGCATTACACACATGAGACAGTCAAAAAGCCCAACTGATGAGTCCCTCTGGCAAGGGACGAAAAACGTTTCTTGGGCAGCCTTGTACTAAGCCTACACGGCAAAAATAACACACACACAACTACGCTTACCTCCTTATCTTATATTTTTAGTAATATTTATTAATATTTATCGAATATGTATAAACTTATGTATTACTTAAGTATTTAGTGATATTTATAAAACATGAATTGTATGTGATAACGCGCTGTTCAAGCGATGTTTTGGTCCTTTTTGCTGTACGCGTACTTCCTCGGTGCGGTGTGCGGCTTGGGAGGGTTCTAATAAGACTCATCCCTGGCAGCTCACCAGTAGATAGGTAAAACTACGATTACAACAATCACTTACAACATGACTTTAGACACAGGAAACCTACTGACGATACATAACATACTGGGACCATAGATTATCTAACACACATGTATTAAAAAATCCACTACCAAGGAGGCAATACCAATTTAACGTAAAATTCCTGCCCTTACACATACACATACACACACACAATCTTAATTCTAAAGTTAAGCTATTAGTATTAGTATAAAAAACGCCACAAAGCTTTAAGCAGGAAATTATGAGAAGGTCCTGGAAACAATCAAGACAAAAAAATGGGTTAAGGGGTACCCCCTCACCCCTTTGGCTTCTCATAATCAATACTAGCATAGACTTAGAAAAACTCTTGGTTTGTAAAAAGGAGGTATATAAATCCTTAAAAAAACAACGTAAATTATCAAAATTGTTAGTTCAGCTAGGAAAAACAATAATAATAAAATGTCTAACTTTTTACTTATATTTTTTTAACCAGGTAGGCGAGAAATCTTCCGCTTTTAGACGTAGTTTATCACTGGCTCTCTCTAACACTTTCCATCTCAATTATAAACAAGGGAAGACTTAGGGAAAAAGCCATTCGTCCCGGGGCAGGGGGTAGAAATATAGCTATTTTTAATACAACTAAAGCTTAGCACCTCCTGATGGGGGTATTTGGTGAAAGCCAGCCCCCATCACTACCCCATTACCTGTGGATTTTCTTTCTGAGATGGGCTCCAACGCCAGGTTTCCAGAACCTGACATGTAGTGAATGCTGTAGTTTAACAGCCTACTGGTCCCCAACCCGGCATTATCTCGTTAAGCCGCAGAGTTGTAAGGGCTGGCGGGAGTAAGACGGCAGAATCAGCTGCATGTCTGTTCCGATCAAGCCAATGGCACCGGTATCACACCTCGGCGAGTGCCACGGGGAAGGGACTGCCACCGGAAGATATTCCAGCTGGTGGAGATACAGATCCAAAAGCACTATGCTCGCGGGGAATCGGAAACCACTCTTATGTCTTCCGGAGCATCTCTCACAATCCCAGCTATTATATATACTTCTATACTAGTAAGAGCCTTTCGTGAAGGAACCCGAAACCAGGCTCTTGTATGCTTTTCTATTCAATACCAACTAGGTAAGATACAACACAAACATAGATACACTACA
Source organism: Conops quadrifasciatus (assembly GCA_949752815.1). Taxonomy (NCBI): domain Eukaryota; kingdom Metazoa; phylum Arthropoda; class Insecta; order Diptera; family Conopidae; genus Conops; species Conops quadrifasciatus. The sequence continues at coordinate 39,371,280 of OX457079.1, forward strand.
CAAACACAACACAAAAGACGGTTAGAAGTACCTATAGTGATTCGCAGTGGGTAGTCCAAACCTTGTGCTCCCACTGTGGTCTCTTGAGGGTGCCTGTGACGCGTGATGACGGTAAGCACTCCTGGCCTGTGCCGGTGGGGGGTTTTGTGAGACGTCACTCAGCCCGTTGTCGACACTGGTTTTCCTGCATCCGTCTCATCCTCGAACTCTCAGTTAAGTGAGAAGTAGAGTTTGATGTACCCACTGTCACGCGTGTTACACAGTGCCACCGTCCTCTGTAGTGAAAACAACCTAGCGGTAAACCAACGGGGGACCAATAGGGTTGGCACTAACGGTGATGCCGAATAACACACATAAAACAATACAGACTTGTAACACTATCCTTAGCTCATACACTAACACTATCAACCAACCCCTTTTGTAGGAGGTGGGGGGCGGGGACATCCTGTGACGGCAAGCGCTTGTCTGGATACGGGCGCGAATATTCAGCGCAATGTATTCTTGCACTAGGCATTATAACCAGAACATTGAAAAATATCTCAGCTGTCTCTGTTCAGACAACTTTGCAATTGTCCTGCATGAGGGATCTACGCTGGCTCCCGTTGATAGAACCAGTGTGACCCGTATGCTCGAAATAGGAACGTCATCCTATGTCCTTGACCTCTAACCCTCTCTCTCTCGTTTTCTTTAAAAATAACCACTGTAGAGACCAACGGGCTCAAACATGCACTGACGATGTCTTCCCGTTTAAACCCGGGTACTAATCCTTTAGTACGGTGCATTCAAGCAGAAAGCACTTCAAACTGAACACCGTCTAAGGTTAGTCATACCAAACCTCGGGCAAAAACAACATGGGAAACAACGGTGTGGCATAGCCGACTCCGCTACCTTCTCTGCAAACACACAGAATGTGGCGGTGACCGGATGCGCTTCACCAATAACGTCTAATTCATGGTTCTGCTCGTGACCGGCCTACCATCCCCACTCCAACTTAAATCCAAATCTCAGCCTCACACAAACACACTCTATAGGTTACAATCCACACTATGTATCATACTTAATCCAACCTAATATATAGGAAATATATGGTGACACGGTGTTAATCCTGTTGTTAACCCTCTACATAAGTATACACTGGCGAAGTGTTAAATCTCCTACCAGTACATACCTTATCGTGTATACGTATATATAATATATGGTGACACAGTGAAAATTCTGTTGTCAACCCTCTACATAAGTATACACTGATAGAATGTTAAACTCCCTATCAGTATACACATATAGTCTTTTAGTAACATACACGGACTGTTGGACACCAAAAAACTACGCTCGCGAAGCATAGCGGAGTCCGATTCCCAGGGCTCCTCGGGAACAAAAAGTACGGATGGTGGGCGGGGGTGAGCTCGTGGATCTTCCGGGGCCGCTGATCGCGAACGAAAACGCAGGACTTGCACTAAACCTGTGCACAAAACACCAATAGTTTGTCAATTATTATAATACACATAGTATGTAAACACCCCCCAAAAAATTGGGCAACAAAATCCACAAACTTTCGCACACGTCGTATAAGCACCCCCTAAAGTGGACACTAAACACATCTGACAGAAGACAAGCAAGCGAACAACAGAAATCGGCAAAGCAAGCAAGGATTAATTTGTGCCACGGGATTACACCGGATAATACGCGCGGATAGTACTCGCCGCGAATAAAAACGCACACAATAGGAGTGTTTAAGTGAATGTGCCACGAAAATGTTCAACCAGTGCACAATGGGATGGCGGACGGCCACATGTGAGCACTCACAGGAATTTTCATCGGCAACAGGCGACCAGTTGTACGAGACGGCGTGGATGTGTGGCGGGAGAGGACCGAGCGGCGCCTACCAATGGCCGCGCTTGCTGGAGCCCAGATGCTGCAAACAACAACAATGCATGTATGTAATTTGTAAATTTGTAAACTTGTAGTATGTAGAGTTCTTATTTGTCGCTGTTAGTTTATGCTAAGTATATATAGTCTAGGCTAAGTTTATACATATACGCGCAAGCCCACTGACCCATACCTGCATACAGCACATACATACGGACACTTACCGACAGATTTCGTGTGTTGCATTACACACATGAGACAGTCAAAAAGCCCAACTGATGAGTCCCTCTGGCAAGGGACGAAAAACGTTTCTTGGGCAGCCTTGTACTAAGCCTACACGGCAAAAATAACACACACACAACTACGCTTACCTCCTTATCTTATATTTTTAGTAATATTTATTAATATTTATCGAATATGTATAAACTTATGTATTACTTAAGTATTTAGTGATATTTATAAAACATGAATTGTATGTGATAACGCGCTGTTCAAGCGATGTTTTGGTCCTTTTTGCTGTACGCGTACTTCCTCGGTGCGGTGTGCGGCTTGGGAGGGTTCTGATAAGACTCATCCCTGGCAGCTCACCAGTAGATAGGTAAAACTACGATTACAACAATCACTTACAACATGACTTTAGACACAGGAAACCTACTGACGATACATAACATACTGGGACCATAGATTATCTAACACACATGTATTAAAAAATCCACTACCAAGGAGGCAATACCAATTTAACGTAAAATTCCTGCCCTTACACATACACATACACACACACAATCTTAATTCTAAAGTTAAGCTATTAGTATTAGTATAAAAAACGCCACAAAGCTTTAAGCAGGAAATTATGAGAAGGTCCTGGAAACAATCAAGACAAAAAAATGGGTTAAGGGGTACCCCCTCACCCCTTTGGCTTCTCATAATCAATACTAGCATAGACTTAGAAAAACTCTTGGTTTGTAAAAAGGAGGTATATAAATCCTTAAAAAAACAACGTAAATTATCAAAATTGTTAGTTCAGCTAGGAAAAACAATAATAATAAAATGTCTAACTTTTTACTTATATTTTTTTAACCAGGTAGGCGAGAAATCTTCCGCTTTTAGACGTAGTTTATCACTGGCTCTCTCTAACACTTTCCATCTCAATTATAAACAAGGGAAGACTTAGGGAAAAAGCCATTCGTCCCGGGGCAGGGGGTAGAAATATAGCTATTTTTAATACAACTAAAGCTTAGCACCTCCTGATGGGGGTATTTGGTGAAAGCCAGCCCCCATCACTACCCCATTACCTGTGGATTTTCTTTCTGAGATGGGCTCCAACGCCAGGTTTCCAGAACCTGACATGTAGTGAATGCTGTAGTTTAACAGCCTACTGGTCCCCAACCCGGCATTATCTCGTTAAGCCGCAGAGTTGTAAGGGCTGGCGGGAGTAAGACGGCAGAATCAGCTGCATGTCTGTTCCGATCAAGCCAATGGCACCGGTATCACACCTCGGCGAGTGCCACGGGGAAGGGACTGCCACCGGAAGATATTCCAGCTGGTGGAGATACAGATCCAAAAGCACTATGCTCGCGGGGAATCGGAAACCACTCTTATGTCTTCCGGAGCATCTCTCACAATCCCAGCTATTATATATACTTCTATACTAGTAAGAGCCTTTCGTGAAGGAACCCGAAACCAGGCTCTTGTATGCTTTTCTATTCAATACCAACTAGGTAAGATACAACACAAACATAGATACACTACACAAACACAACACAAAAGACGGTTAGAAGTACCTATAGTGATTCGCAGTGGGTAGTCCAAACCTTGTGCTCCCACTGTGGTCTCTTGAGGGTGCCTGTGACGCGTGATGACGGTAAGCACTCCTGGCCTGTGCCGGTGGGGGGTTTTGTGAGACGTCACTCAGCCCGTTGTCGACACTGGTTTTCCTGCATCCGTCTCATCCTCGAACTCTCAGTTAAGTGAGAAGTAGAGTTTGATGTACCCACTGTCACGCGTGTTACACAGTGCCACCGTCCTCTGTAGTGAAAACAACCTAGCGGTAAACCAACGGGGGACCAATAGGGTTGGCACTAACGGTGATGCCGAATAACACACATAAAACAATACAGACTTGTAACACTATCCTTAGCTCATACACTAACACTATCAACCAACCCCTTTTGTAGGAGGTGGGGGGCGGGGACATCCTGTGACGGCAAGCGCTTGTCTGGATACGGGCGCGAATATTCAGCGCAATGTATTCTTGCACTAGGCATTATAACCAGAACATTGAAAAATATCTCAGCTGTCTCTGTTCAGACAACTTTGCAATTGTCCTGCATGAGGGATCTACGCTGGCTCCCGTTGATAGAACCAGTGTGACCCGTATGCTCGAAATAGGAACGTCATCCTATGTCCTTGACCTCTAACCCTCTCTCTCTCGTTTTCTTTAAAAATAACCACTGTAGAGACCAACGGGCTCAAACATGCACTGACGATGTCTTCCCGTTTAAACCCGGGTACTAATCCTTTAGTACGGTGCATTCAAGCAGAAAGCACTTCAAACTGAACACCGTCTAAGGTTAGTCATACCAAACCTCGGGCAAAAACAACATGGGAAACAACGGTGTGGCATAGCCGACTCCGCTACCTTCTCTGCAAACACACAGAATGTGGCGGTGACCGGATGCGCTTCACCAATAACGTCTAATTCATGGTTCTGCTCGTGACCGGCCTACCATCCCCACTCCAACTTAAATCCAAATCTCAGCCTCACACAAACACACTCTATAGGTTACAATCCACACTATGTATCATACTTAATCCAACCTAATATATAGGAAATATATGGTGACACGGTGTTAATCCTGTTGTTAACCCTCTACATAAGTATACACTGGCGAAGTGTTAAATCTCCTACCAGTACATACCTTATCGTGTATACGTATATATAATATATGGTGACACAGTGAAAATTCTGTTGTCAACCCTCTACATAAGTATACACTGATAGAATGTTAAACTCCCTATCAGTATACACATATAGTCTTTTAGTAACATACACGGACTGTTGGACACCAAAAAACTACGCTCGCGAAGCATAGCGGAGTCCGATTCCCAGGGCTCCTCGGGAACAAAAAGTACGGATGGTGGGCGGGGGTGAGCTCGTGGATCTTCCGGGGCCGCTGATCGCGAACGAAAACGCAGGACTTGCACTAAACCTGTGCACAAAACACCAATAGTTTGTCAATTATTATAATACACATAGTATGTAAACACCCCCCAAAAAATTGGGCAACAAAATCCACAAACTTTCGCACACGTCGTATAAGCACCCCCTAAAGTGGACACTAAACACATCTGACAGAAGACAAGCAAGCGAACAACAGAAATCGGCAAAGCAAGCAAGGATTAATTTGTGCCACGGGATTACACCGGATAATACGCGCGGATAGTACTCGCCGCGAATAAAAACGCACACAATAGGAGTGTTTAAGTGAATGTGCCACGAAAATGTTCAACCAGTGCACAATGGGATGGCGGACGGCCACATGTGAGCACTCACAGGAATTTTCATCGGCAACAGGCGACCAGTTGTACGAGACGGCGTGGATGTGTGGCGGGAGAGGACCGAGCGGCGCCTACCAATGGCCGCGCTTGCTGGAGCCCAGATGCTGCAAACAACAACAATGCATGTATGTAATTTGTAAATTTGTAAACTTGTAGTATGTAGAGTTCTTATTTGTCGCTGTTAGTTTATGCTAAGTATATATAGTCTAGGCTAAGTTTATACATATACGCGCAAGCCCACTGACCCATACCTGCATACAGCACATACATACGGACACTTACCGACAGATTTCGTGTGTTGCATTACACACATGAGACAGTCAAAAAGCCCAACTGATGAGTCCCTCTGGCAAGGGACGAAAAACGTTTCTTGGGCAGCCTTGTACTAAGCCTACACGGCAAAAATAACACACACACAACTACGCTTACCTCCTTATCTTATATTTTTAGTAATATTTATTAATATTTATCGAATATGTATAAACTTATGTATTACTTAAGTATTTAGTGATATTTATAAAACATGAATTGTATGTGATAACGCGCTGTTCAAGCGATGTTTTGGTCCTTTTTGCTGTACGCGTACTTCCTCGGTGCGGTGTGCGGCTTGGGAGGGTTCTAATAAGACTCATCCCTGGCAGCTCACCAGTAGATAGGTAAAACTACGATTACAACAATCACTTACAACATGACTTTAGACACAGGAAACCTACTGACGATACATAACATACTGGGACCATAGATTATCTAACACACATGTATTAAAAAATCCACTACCAAGGAGGCAATACCAATTTAACGTAAAATTCCTGCCCTTACACATACACATACACACACACAATCTTAATTCTAAAGTTAAGCTATTAGTATTAGTATAAAAAACGCCACAAAGCTTTAAGCAGGAAATTATGAGAAGGTCCTGGAAACAATCAAGACAAAAAAATGGGTTAAGGGGTACCCCCTCACCCCTTTGGCTTCTCATAATCAATACTAGCATAGACTTAGAAAAACTCTTGGTTTGTAAAAAGGAGGTATATAAATCCTTAAAAAAACAACGTAAATTATCAAAATTGTTAGTTCAGCTAGGAAAAACAATAATAATAAAATGTCTAACTTTTTACTTATATTTTTTTAACCAGGTAGGCGAGAAATCTTCCGCTTTTAGACGTAGTTTATCACTGGCTCTCTCTAACACTTTCCATCTCAATTATAAACAAGGGAAGACTTAGGGAAAAAGCCATTCGTCCCGGGGCAGGGGGTAGAAATATAGCTATTTTTAATACAACTAAAGCTTAGCACCTCCTGATGGGGGTATTTGGTGAAAGCCAGCCCCCATCACTACCCCATTACCTGTGGATTTTCTTTCTGAGATGGGCTCCAACGCCAGGTTTCCAGAACCTGACATGTAGTGAATGCTGTAGTTTAACAGCCTACTGGTCCCCAACCCGGCATTATCTCGTTAAGCCGCAGAGTTGTAAGGGCTGGCGGGAGTAAGACGGCAGAATCAGCTGCATGTCTGTTCCGATCAAGCCAATGGCACCGGTATCACACCTCGGCGAGTGCCACGGGGAAGGGACTGCCACCGGAAGATATTCCAGCTGGTGGAGATACAGATCCAAAAGCACTATGCTCGCGGGGAATCGGAAACCACTCTTATGTCTTCCGGAGCATCTCTCACAATCCCAGCTATTATATATACTTCTATACTAGTAAGAGCCTTTCGTGAAGGAACCCGAAACCAGGCTCTTGTATGCTTTTCTATTCAATACCAACTAGGTAAGATACAACACAAACATAGATACACTACACAAACACAACACAAAAGACGGTTAGAAGTACCTATAGTGATTCGCAGTGGGTAGTCCAAACCTTGTGCTCCCACTGTGGTCTCTTGAGGGTGCCTGTGACGCGTGATGACGGTAAGCACTCCTGGCCTGTGCCGGTGGGGGGTTTTGTGAGACGTCACTCAGCCCGTTGTCGACACTGGTTTTCCTGCATCCGTCTCATCCTCGAACTCTCAGTTAAGTGAGAAGTAGAGTTTGATGTACCCACTGTCACGCGTGTTACACAGTGCCACCGTCCTCTGTAGTGAAAACAACCTAGCGGTAAACCAACGGGGGACCAATAGGGTTGGCACTAACGGTGATGCCGAATAACACACATAAAACAATACAGACTTGTAACACTATCCTTAGCTCATACACTAACACTATCAACCAACCCCTTTTGTAGGAGGTGGGGGGCGGGGACATCCTGTGACGGCAAGCGCTTGTCTGGATACGGGCGCGAATATTCAGCGCAATGTATTCTTGCACTAGGCATTATAACCAGAACATTGAAAAATATCTCAGCTGTCTCTGTTCAGACAACTTTGCAATTGTCCTGCATGAGGGATCTACGCTGGCTCCCGTTGATAGAACCAGTGTGACCCGTATGCTCGAAATAGGAACGTCATCCTATGTCCTTGACCTCTAACCCTCTCTCTCTCGTTTTCTTTAAAAATAACCACTGTAGAGACCAACGGGCTCAAACATGCACTGACGATGTCTTCCCGTTTAAACCCGGGTACTAATCCTTTAGTACGGTGCATTCAAGCAGAAAGCACTTCAAACTGAACACCGTCTAAGGTTAGTCATACCAAACCTCGGGCAAAAACAACATGGGAAACAACGGTGTGGCATAGCCGACTCCGCTACCTTCTCTGCAAACACACAGAATGTGGCGGTGACCGGATGCGCTTCACCAATAACGTCTAATTCATGGTTCTGCTCGTGACCGGCCTACCATCCCCACTCCAACTTAAATCCAAATCTCAGCCTCACACAAACACACTCTATAGGTTACAATCCACACTATGTATCATACTTAATCCAACCTAATATATAGGAAATATATGGTGACACGGTGTTAATCCTGTTGTTAACCCTCTACATAAGTATACACTGGCGAAGTGTTAAATCTCCTACCAGTACATACCTTATCGTGTATACGTATATATAATATATGGTGACACAGTGAAAATTCTGTTGTCAACCCTCTACATAAGTATACACTGATAGAATGTTAAACTCCCTATCAGTATACACATATAGTCTTTTAGTAACATACACGGACTGTTGGACACCAAAAAACTACGCTCGCGAAGCATAGCGGAGTCCGATTCCCAGGGCTCCTCGGGAACAAAAAGTACGGATGGTGGGCGGGGGTGAGCTCGTGGATCTTCCGGGGCCGCTGATCGCGAACGAAAACGCAGGACTTGCACTAAACCTGTGCACAAAACACCAATAGTTTGTCAATTATTATAATACACATAGTATGTAAACACCCCCCAAAAAATTGGGCAACAAAATCCACAAACTTTCGCACACGTCGTATAAGCACCCCCTAAAGTGGACACTAAACACATCTGACAGAAGACAAGCAAGCGAACAACAGAAATCGGCAAAGCAAGCAAGGATTAATTTGTGCCACGGGATTACACCGGATAATACGCGCGGATAGTACTCGCCGCGAATAAAAACGCACACAATAGGAGTGTTTAAGTGAATGTGCCACGAAAATGTTCAACCAGTGCACAATGGGATGGCGGACGGCCACATGTGAGCACTCACAGGAATTTTCATCGGCAACAGGCGACCAGTTGTACGAGACGGCGTGGATGTGTGGCGGGAGAGGACCGAGCGGCGCCTACCAATGGCCGCGCTTGCTGGAGCCCAGATGCTGCAAACAACAACAATGCATGTATGTAATTTGTAAATTTGTAAACTTGTAGTATGTAGAGTTCTTATTTGTCGCTGTTAGTTTATGCTAAGTATATATAGTCTAGGCTAAGTTTATACATATACGCGCAAGCCCACTGACCCATACCTGCATACAGCACATACATACGGACACTTACCGACAGATTTCGTGTGTTGCATTACACACATGAGACAGTCAAAAAGCCCAACTGATGAGTCCCTCTGGCAAGGGACGAAAAACGTTTCTTGGGCAGCCTTGTACTAAGCCTACACGGCAAAAATAACACACACACAACTACGCTTACCTCCTTATCTTATATTTTTAGTAATATTTATTAATATTTATCGAATATGTATAAACTTATGTATTACTTAAGTATTTAGTGATATTTATAAAACATGAATTGTATGTGATAACGCGCTGTTCAAGCGATGTTTTGGTCCTTTTTGCTGTACGCGTACTTCCTCGGTGCGGTGTGCGGCTTGGGAGGGTTCTGATAAGACTCATCCCTGGCAGCTCACCAGTAGATAGGTAAAACTACGATTACAACAATCACTTACAACATGACTTTAGACACAGGAAACCTACTGACGATACATAACATACTGGGACCATAGATTATCTAACACACATGTATTAAAAAATCCACTACCAAGGAGGCAATACCAATTTAACGTAAAATTCCTGCCCTTACACATACACATACACACACACAATCTTAATTCTAAAGTTAAGCTATTAGTATTAGTATAAAAAACGCCACAAAGCTTTAAGCAGGAAATTATGAGAAGGTCCTGGAAACAATCAAGACAAAAAAATGGGTTAAGGGGTACCCCCTCACCCCTTTGGCTTCTCATAATCAATACTAGCATAGACTTAGAAAAACTCTTGGTTTGTAAAAAGGAGGTATATAAATCCTTAAAAAAACAACGTAAATTATCAAAATTGTTAGTTCAGCTAGGAAAAACAATAATAATAAAATGTCTAACTTTTTACTTATATTTTTTTAACCAGGTAGGCGAGAAATCTTCCGCTTTTAGACGTAGTTTATCACTGGCTCTCTCTAACACTTTCCATCTCAATTATAAACAAGGGAAGACTTAGGGAAAAAGCCATTCGTCCCGGGGCAGGGGGTAGAAATATAGCTATTTTTAATACAACTAAAGCTTAGCACCTCCTGATGGGGGTATTTGGTGAAAGCCAGCCCCCATCACTACCCCATTACCTGTGGATTTTCTTTCTGAGATGGGCTCCAACGCCAGGTTTCCAGAACCTGACATGAAGTGAATGCTGTAGTTTAACAGCCTACTGGTCCCCAACCCGGCATTATCTCGTTAAGCCGCAGAGTTGTAAGGGCTGGCGGGAGTAAGACGGCAGAATCAGCTGCATGTCTGTTCCGATCAAGCCAATGGCACCGGTATCACACCTCGGCGAGTGCCACGGGGAAGGGACTGCCACCGGAAGATATTCCAGCTGGTGGAGATACAGATCCAAAAGCACTATGCTCGCGGGGAATCGGAAACCACTCTTATGTCTTCCGGAGCATCTCTCACAATCCCAGCTATTATATATACTTCTATACTAGTAAGAGCCTTTCGTGAAGGAACCCGAAACCAGGCTCTTGTATGCTTTTCTATTCAATACCAACTAGGTAAGATACAACACAAACATAGATACACTACACAAACACAACACAAAAGACGGTTAGAAGTACCTATAGTGATTCGCAGTGGGTAGTCCAAACCTTGTGCTCCCACTGTGGTCTCTTGAGGGTGCCTGTGACGCGTGATGACGGTAAGCACTCCTGGCCTGTGCCGGTGGGGGGTTTTGTGAGACGTCACTCAGCCCGTTGTCGACACTGGTTTTCCTGCATCCGTCTCATCCTCGAACTCTCAGTTAAGTGAGAAGTAGAGTTTGATGTACCCACTGTCACGCGTGTTACACAGTGCCACCGTCCTCTGTAGTGAAAACAACCTAGCGGTAAACCAACGGGGGACCAATAGGGTTGGCACTAACGGTGATGCCGAATAACACACATAAAACAATACAGACTTGTAACACTATCCTTAGCTCATACACTAACACTATCAACCAACCCCTTTTGTAGGAGGTGGGGGGCGGGGACATCCTGTGACGGCAAGCGCTTGTCTGGATACGGGCGCGAATATTCAGCGCAATGTATTCTTGCACTAGGCATTATAACCAGAACATTGAAAAATATCTCAGCTGTCTCTGTTCAGACAACTTTGCAATTGTCCTGCATGAGGGATCTACGCTGGCTCCCGTTGATAGAACCAGTGTGACCCGTATGCTCGAAATAGGAACGTCATCCTATGTCCTTGACCTCTAACCCTCTCTCTCTCGTTTTCTTTAAAAATAACCACTGTAGAGACCAACGGGCTCAAACATGCACTGACGATGTCTTCCCGTTTAAACCCGGGTACTAATCCTTTAGTACGGTGCATTCAAGCAGAAAGCACTTCAAACTGAACACCGTCTAAGGTTAGTCATACCAAACCTCGGGCAAAAACAACATGGGAAACAACGGTGTGGCATAGCCGACTCCGCTACCTTCTCTGCAAACACACAGAATGTGGCGGTGACCGGATGCGCTTCACCAATAACGTCTAATTCATGGTTCTGCTCGTGACCGGCCTACCATCCCCACTCCAACTTAAATCCAAATCTCAGCCTCACACAAACACACTCTATAGGTTACAATCCACACTATGTATCATACTTAATCCAACCTAATATATAGGAAATATATGGTGACACGGTGTTAATCCTGTTGTTAACCCTCTACATAAGTATACACTGGCGAAGTGTTAAATCTCCTACCAGTACATACCTTATCGTGTATACGTATATATAATATATGGTGACACAGTGAAAATTCTGTTGTCAACCCTCTACATAAGTATACACTGATAGAATGTTAAACTCCCTATCAGTATACACATATAGTCTTTTAGTAACATACACGGACTGTTGGACACCAAAAAACTACGCTCGCGAAGCATAGCGGAGTCCGATTCCCAGGGCTCCTCGGGAACAAAAAGTACGGATGGTGGGCGGGGGTGAGCTCGTGGATCTTCCGGGGCCGCTGATCGCGAACGAAAACGCAGGACTTGCACTAAACCTGTGCACAAAACACCAATAGTTTGTCAATTATTATAATACACATAGTATGTAAACACCCCCCAAAAAATTGGGCAACAAAATCCACAAACTTTCGCACACGTCGTATAAGCACCCCCTAAAGTGGACACTAAACACATCTGACAGAAGACAAGCAAGCGAACAACAGAAATCGGCAAAGCAAGCAAGGATTAATTTGTGCCACGGGATTACACCGGATAATACGCGCGGATAGTACTCGCCGCGAATAAAAACGCACACAATAGGAGTGTTTAAGTGAATGTGCCACGAAAATGTTCAACCAGTGCACAATGGGATGGCGGACGGCCACATGTGAGCACTCACAGGAATTTTCATCGGCAACAGGCGACCAGTTGTACGAGACGGCGTGGATGTGTGGCGGGAGAGGACCGAGCGGCGCCTACCAATGGCCGCGCTTGCTGGAGCCCAGATGCTGCAAACAACAACAATGCATGTATGTAATTTGTAAATTTGTAAACTTGTAGTATGTAGAGTTCTTATTTGTCGCTGTTAGTTTATGCTAAGTATATATAGTCTAGGCTAAGTTTATACATATACGCGCAAGCCCACTGACCCATACCTGCATACAGCACATACATACGGACACTTACCGACAGATTTCGTGTGTTGCATTACACACATGAGACAGTCAAAAAGCCCAACTGATGAGTCCCTCTGGCAAGGGACGAAAAACGTTTCTTGGGCAGCCTTGTACTAAGCCTACACGGCAAAAATAACACACACACAACTACGCTTACCTCCTTATCTTATATTTTTAGTAATATTTATTAATATTTATCGAATATGTATAAACTTATGTATTACTTAAGTATTTAGTGATATTTATAAAACATGAATTGTATGTGATAACGCGCTGTTCAAGCGATGTTTTGGTCCTTTTTGCTGTACGCGTACTTCCTCGGTGCGGTGTGCGGCTTGGGAGGGTTCTAATAAGACTCATCCCTGGCAGCTCACCAGTAGATAGGTAAAACTACGATTACAACAATCACTTACAACATGACTTTAGACACAGGAAACCTACTGACGATACATAACATACTGGGACCATAGATTATCTAACACACATGTATTAAAAAATCCACTACCAAGGAGGCAATACCAATTTAACGTAAAATTCCTGCCCTTACACATACACATACACACACACAATCTTAATTCTAAAGTTAAGCTATTAGTATTAGTATAAAAAACGCCACAAAGCTTTAAGCAGGAAATTATGAGAAGGTCCTGGAAACAATCAAGACAAAAAAATGGGTTAAGGGGTACCCCCTCACCCCTTTGGCTTCTCATAATCAATACTAGCATAGACTTAGAAAAACTCTTGGTTTGTAAAAAGGAGGTATATAAATCCTTAAAAAAACAACGTAAATTATCAAAATTGTTAGTTCAGCTAGGAAAAACAATAATAATAAAATGTCTAACTTTTTACTTATATTTTTTTAACCAGGTAGGCGAGAAATCTTCCGCTTTTAGACGTAGTTTATCACTGGCTCTCTCTAACACTTTCCATCTCAATTATAAACAAGGGAAGACTTAGGGAAAAAGCCATTCGTCCCGGGGCAGGGGGTAGAAATATAGCTATTTTTAATACAACTAAAGCTTAGCACCTCCTGATGGGGGTATTTGGTGAAAGCCAGCCCCCATCACTACCCCATTACCTGTGGATTTTCTTTCTGAGATGGGCTCCAACGCCAGGTTTCCAGAACCTGACATGTAGTGAATGCTGTAGTTTAACAGCCTACTGGTCCCCAACCCGGCATTATCTCGTTAAGCCGCAGAGTTGTAAGGGCTGGCGGGAGTAAGACGGCAGAATCAGCTGCATGTCTGTTCCGATCAAGCCAATGGCACCGGTATCACACCTCGGCGAGTGCCACGGGGAAGGGACTGCCACCGGAAGATATTCCAGCTGGTGGAGATACAGATCCAAAAGCACTATGCTCGCGGGGAATCGGAAACCACTCTTATGTCTTCCGGAGCATCTCTCACAATCCCAGCTATTATATATACTTCTATACTAGTAAGAGCCTTTCGTGAAGGAACCCGAAACCAGGCTCTTGTATGCTTTTCTATTCAATACCAACTAGGTAAGATACAACACAAACATAGATACACTACACAAACACAACACAAAAGACGGTTAGAAGTACCTATAGTGATTCGCAGTGGGTAGTCCAAACCTTGTGCTCCCACTGTGGTCTCTTGAGGGTGCCTGTGACGCGTGATGACGGTAAGCACTCCTGGCCTGTGCCGGTGGGGGGTTTTGTGAGACGTCACTCAGCCCGTTGTCGACACTGGTTTTCCTGCATCCGTCTCATCCTCGAACTCTCAGTTAAGTGAGAAGTAGAGTTTGATGTACCCACTGTCACGCGTGTTACACAGTGCCACCGTCCTCTGTAGTGAAAACAACCTAGCGGTAAACCAACGGGGGACCAATAGGGTTGGCACTAACGGTGATGCCGAATAACACACATAAAACAATGCAGACTTGTAACACTATCCTTAGCTCATACACTAACACTATCAACCAACCCCTTTTGTAGGAGGTGGGGGGCGGGGACATCCTGTGACGGCAAGCGCTTGTCTGGATACGGGCGCGAATATTCAGCGCAATGTATTCTTGCACTAGGCATTATAACCAGAACATTGAAAAATATCTCAGCTGTCTCTGTTCAGACAACTTTGCAATTGTCCTGCATGAGGGATCTACGCTGGCTCCCGTTGATAGAACCAGTGTGACCCGTATGCTCGAAATAGGAACGTCATCCTATGTCCTTGACCTCTAACCCTCTCTCTCTCGTTTTCTTTAAAAATAACCACTGTAGAGACCAACGGGCTCAAACATGCACTGACGATGTCTTCCCGTTTAAACCCGGGTACTAATCCTTTAGTACGGTGCATTCAAGCAGAAAGCACTTCAAACTGAACACCGTCTAAGGTTAGTCATACCAAACCTCGGGCAAAAACAACATGGGAAACAACGGTGTGGCATAGCCGACTCCGCTACCTTCTCTGCAAACACACAGAATGTGGCGGTGACCGGATGCGCTTCACCAATAACGTCTAATTCATGGTTCTGCTCGTGACCGGCCTACCATCCCCACTCCAACTTAAATCCAAATCTCAGCCTCACACAAACACACTCTATAGGTTACAATCCACACTATGTATCATACTTAATCCAACCTAATATATAGGAAATATATGGTGACACGGTGTTAATCCTGTTGTTAACCCTCTACATAAGTATACACTGGCGAAGTGTTAAATCTCCTACCAGTACATACCTTATCGTGTATACGTATATATAATATATGGTGACACAGTGAAAATTCTGTTGTCAACCCTCTACATAAGTATACACTGATAGAATGTTAAACTCCCTATCAGTATACACATATAGTCTTTTAGTAACATACACGGACTGTTGGACACCAAAAAACTACGCTCGCGAAGCATAGCGGAGTCCGATTCCCAGGGCTCCTCGGGAACAAAAAGTACGGATGGTGGGCGGGGGTGAGCTCGTGGATCTTCCGGGGCCGCTGATCGCGAACGAAAACGCAGGACTTGCACTAAACCTGTGCACAAAACACCAATAGTTTGTCAATTATTATAATACACATAGTATGTAAACACCCCCCAAAAAATTGGGCAACAAAATCCACAAACTTTCGCACACGTCGTATAAGCACCCCCTAAAGTGGACACTAAACACATCTGACAGAAGACAAGCAAGCGAACAACAGAAATCGGCAAAGCAAGCAAGGATTAATTTGTGCCACGGGATTACACCGGATAATACGCGCGGATAGTACTCGCCGCGAATAAAAACGCACACAATAGGAGTGTTTAAGTGAATGTGCCACGAAAATGTTCAACCAGTGCACAATGGGATGGCGGACGGCCACATGTGAGCACTCACAGGAATTTTCATCGGCAACAGGCGACCAGTTGTACGAGACGGCGTGGATGTGTGGCGGGAGAGGACCGAGCGGCGCCTACCAATGGCCGCGCTTGCTGGAGCCCAGATGCTGCAAACAACAACAATGCATGTATGTAATTTGTAAATTTGTAAACTTGTAGTATGTAGAGTTCTTATTTGTCGCTGTTAGTTTATGCTAAGTATATATAGTCTAGGCTAAGTTTATACATATACGCGCAAGCCCACTGACCCATACCTGCATACAGCACATACATACGGACACTTACCGACAGATTTCGTGTGTTGCATTACACACATGAGACAGTCAAAAAGCCCAACTGATGAGTCCCTCTGGCAAGGGACGAAAAACGTTTCTTGGGCAGCCTTGTACTAAGCCTACACGGCAAAAATAACACACACACAACTACGCTTACCTCCTTATCTTATATTTTTAGTAATATTTATTAATATTTATCGAATATGTATAAACTTATGTATTACTTAAGTATTTAGTGATATTTATAAAACATGAATTGTATGTGATAACGCGCTGTTCAAGCGATGTTTTGGTCCTTTTTGCTGTACGCGTACTTCCTCGGTGCGGTGTGCGGCTTGGGAGGGTTCTAATAAGACTCATCCCTGGCAGCTCACCAGTAGATAGGTAAAACTACGATTACAACAATCACTTACAACATGACTTTAGACACAGGAAACCTACTGACGATACATAACATACTGGGACCATAGATTATCTAACACACATGTATTAAAAAATCCACTACCAAGGAGGCAATACCAATTTAACGTAAAATTCCTGCCCTTACACATACACATACACACACACAATCTTAATTCTAAAGTTAAGCTATTAGTATTAGTATAAAAAACGCCACAAAGCTTTAAGCAGGAAATTATGAGAAGGTCCTGGAAACAATCAAGACAAAAAAATGGGTTAAGGGGTACCCCCTCACCCCTTTGGCTTCTCATAATCAATACTAGCATAGACTTAGAAAAACTCTTGGTTTGTAAAAAGGAGGTATATAAATCCTTAAAAAAACAACGTAAATTATCAAAATTGTTAGTTCAGCTAGGAAAAACAATAATAATAAAATGTCTAACTTTTTACTTATATTTTTTTAACCAGGTAGGCGAGAAATCTTCCGCTTTTAGACGTAGTTTATCACTGGCTCTCTCTAACACTTTCCATCTCAATTATAAACAAGGGAAGACTTAGGGAAAAAGCCATTCGTCCCGGGGCAGGGGGTAGAAATATAGCTATTTTTAATACAACTAAAGCTTAGCACCTCCTGATGGGGGTATTTGGTGAAAGCCAGCCCCCATCACTACCCCATTACCTGTGGATTTTCTTTCTGAGATGGGCTCCAACGCCAGGTTTCCAGAACCTGACATGTAGTGAATGCTGTAGTTTAACAGCCTACTGGTCCCCAACCCGGCATTATCTCGTTAAGCCGCAGAGTTGTAAGGGCTGGCGGGAGTAAGACGGCAGAATCAGCTGCATGTCTGTTCCGATCAAGCCAATGGCACCGGTATCACACCTCGGCGAGTGCCACGGGGAAGGGACTGCCACCGGAAGATATTCCAGCTGGTGGAGATACAGATCCAAAAGCACTATGCTCGCGGGGAATCGGAAACCACTCTTATGTCTTCCGGAGCATCTCTCACAATCCCAGCTATTATATATACTTCTATACTAGTAAGAGCCTTTCGTGAAGGAACCCGAAACCAGGCTCTTGTATGCTTTTCTATTCAATACCAACTAGGTAAGATACAACACAAACATAGATACACTACACAAACACAACACAAAAGACGGTTAGAAGTACCTATAGTGATTCGCAGTGGGTAGTCCAAACCTTGTGCTCCCACTGTGGTCTCTTGAGGGTGCCTGTGACGCGTGATGACGGTAAGCACTCCTGGCCTGTGCCGGTGGGGGGTTTTGTGAGACGTCACTCAGCCCGTTGTCGACACTGGTTTTCCTGCATCCGTCTCATCCTCGAACTCTCAGTTAAGTGAGAAGTAGAGTTTGATGTACCCACTGTCACGCGTGTTACACAGTGCCACCGTCCTCTGTAGTGAAAACAACCTAGCGGTAAACCAACGGGGGACCAATAGGGTTGGCACTAACGGTGATGCCGAATAACACACATAAAACAATACAGACTTGTAACACTATCCTTAGCTCATACACTAACACTATCAACCAACCCCTTTTGTAGGAGGTGGGGGGCGGGGACATCCTGTGACGGCAAGCGCTTGTCTGGATACGGGCGCGAATATTCAGCGCAATGTATTCTTGCACTAGGCATTATAACCAGAACATTGAAAAATATCTCAGCTGTCTCTGTTCAGACAACTTTGCAATTGTCCTGCATGAGGGATCTACGCTGGCTCCCGTTGATAGAACCAGTGTGACCCGTATGCTCGAAATAGGAACGTCATCCTATGTCCTTGACCTCTAACCCTCTCTCTCTCGTTTTCTTTAAAAATAACCACTGTAGAGACCAACGGGCTCAAACATGCACTGACGATGTCTTCCCGTTTAAACCCGGGTACTAATCCTTTAGTACGGTGCATTCAAGCAGAAAGCACTTCAAACTGAACACCGTCTAAGGTTAGTCATACCAAACCTCGGGCAAAAACAACATGGGAAACAACGGTGTGGCATAGCCGACTCCGCTACCTTCTCTGCAAACACACAGAATGTGGCGGTGACCGGATGCGCTTCACCAATAACGTCTAATTCATGGTTCTGCTCGTGACCGGCCTACCATCCCCACTCCAACTTAAATCCAAATCTCAGCCTCACACAAACACACTCTATAGGTTACAATCCACACTATGTATCATACTTAATCCAACCTAATATATAGGAAATATATGGTGACACGGTGTTAATCCTGTTGTTAACCCTCTACATAAGTATACACTGGCGAAGTGTTAAATCTCCTACCAGTACATACCTTATCGTGTATACGTATATATAATATATGGTGACACAGTGAAAATTCTGTTGTCAACCCTCTACATAAGTATACACTGATAGAATGTTAAACTCCCTATCAGTATACACATATAGTCTTTTAGTAACATACACGGACTGTTGGACACCAAAAAACTACGCTCGCGAAGCATAGCGGAGTCCGATTCCCAGGGCTCCTCGGGAACAAAAAGTACGGATGGTGGGCGGGGGTGAGCTCGTGGATCTTCCGGGGCCGCTGATCGCGAACGAAAACGCAGGACTTGCACTAAACCTGTGCACAAAACACCAATAGTTTGTCAATTATTATAATACACATAGTATGTAAACACCCCCCAAAAAATTGGGCAACAAAATCCACAAACTTTCGCACACGTCGTATAAGCACCCCCTAAAGTGGACACTAAACACATCTGACAGAAGACAAGCAAGCGAACAACAGAAATCGGCAAAGCAAGCAAGGATTAATTTGTGCCACGGGATTACACCGGATAATACGCGCGGATAGTACTCGCCGCGAATAAAAACGCACACAATAGGAGTGTTTAAGTGAATGTGCCACGAAAATGTTCAACCAGTGCACAATGGGATGGCGGACGGCCACATGTGAGCACTCACAGGAATTTTCATCGGCAACAGGCGACCAGTTGTACGAGACGGCGTGGATGTGTGGCGGGAGAGGACCGAGCGGCGCCTACCAATGGCCGCGCTTGCTGGAGCCCAGATGCTGCAAACAACAACAATGCATGTATGTAATTTGTAAATTTGTAAACTTGTAGTATGTAGAGTTCTTATTTGTCGCTGTTAGTTTATGCTAAGTATATATAGTCTAGGCTAAGTTTATACATATACGCGCAAGCCCACTGACCCATACCTGCATACAGCACATACATACGGACACTTACCGACAGATTTCGTGTGTTGCATTACACACATGAGACAGTCAAAAAGCCCAACTGATGAGTCCCTCTGGCAAGGGACGAAAAACGTTTCTTGGGCAGCCTTGTACTAAGCCTACACGGCAAAAATAACACACACACAACTACGCTTACCTCCTTATCTTATATTTTTAGTAATATTTATTAATATTTATCGAATATGTATAAACTTATGTATTACTTAAGTATTTAGTGATATTTATAAAACATGAATTGTATGTGATAACGCGCTGTTCAAGCGATGTTTTGGTCCTTTTTGCTGTACGCGTACTTCCTCGGTGCGGTGTGCGGCTTGGGAGGGTTCTAATAAGACTCATCCCTGGCAGCTCACCAGTAGATAGGTAAAACTACGATTACAACAATCACTTACAACATGACTTTAGACACAGGAAACCTACTGACGATACATAACATACTGGGACCATAGATTATCTAACACACATGTATTAAAAAATCCACTACCAAGGAGGCAATACCAATTTAACGTAAAATTCCTGCCCTTACACATACACATACACACACACAATCTTAATTCTAAAGTTAAGCTATTAGTATTAGTATAAAAAACGCCACAAAGCTTTAAGCAGGAAATTATGAGAAGGTCCTGGAAACAATCAAGACAAAAAAATGGGTTAAGGGGTACCCCCTCACCCCTTTGGCTTCTCATAATCAATACTAGCATAGACTTAGAAAAACTCTTGGTTTGTAAAAAGGAGGTATATAAATCCTTAAAAAAACAACGTAAATTATCAAAATTGTTAGTTCAGCTAGGAAAAACAATAATAATAAAATGTCTAACTTTTTACTTATATTTTTTTAACCAGGTAGGCGAGAAATCTTCCGCTTTTAGACGTAGTTTATCACTGGCTCTCTCTAACACTTTCCATCTCAATTATAAACAAGGGAAGACTTAGGGAAAAAGCCATTCGTCCCGGGGCAGGGGGTAGAAATATAGCTATTTTTAATACAACTAAAGCTTAGCACCTCCTGATGGGGGTATTTGGTGAAAGCCAGCCCCCATCACTACCCCATTACCTGTGGATTTTCTTTCTGAGATGGGCTCCAACGCCAGGTTTCCAGAACCTGACATGTAGTGAATGCTGTAGTTTAACAGCCTACTGGTCCCCAACCCGGCATTATCTCGTTAAGCCGCAGAGTTGTAAGGGCTGGCGGGAGTAAGACGGCAGAATCAGCTGCATGTCTGTTCCGATCAAGCCAATGGCACCGGTATCACACCTCGGCGAGTGCCACGGGGAAGGGACTGCCACCGGAAGATATTCCAGCTGGTGGAGATACAGATCCAAAAGCACTATGCTCGCGGGGAATCGGAAACCACTCTTATGTCTTCCGGAGCATCTCTCACAATCCCAGCTATTATATATACTTCTATACTAGTAAGAGCCTTTCGTGAAGGAACCCGAAACCAGGCTCTTGTATGCTTTTCTATTCAATACCAACTAGGTAAGATACAACACAAACATAGATACACTACACAAACACAACACAAAAGACGGTTAGAAGTACCTATAGTGATTCGCAGTGGGTAGTCCAAACCTTGTGCTCCCACTGTGGTCTCTTGAGGGTGCCTGTGACGCGTGATGACGGTAAGCACTCCTGGCCTGTGCCGGTGGGGGGTTTTGTGAGACGTCACTCAGCCCGTTGTCGACACTGGTTTTCCTGCATCCGTCTCATCCTCGAACTCTCAGTTAAGTGAGAAGTAGAGTTTGATGTACCCACTGTCACGCGTGTTACACAGTGCCACCGTCCTCTGTAGTGAAAACAACCTAGCGGTAAACCAACGGGGGACCAATAGGGTTGGCACTAACGGTGATGCCGAATAACACACATAAAACAATACAGACTTGTAACACTATCCTTAGCTCATACACTAACACTATCAACCAACCCCTTTTGTAGGAGGTGGGGGGCGGGGACATCCTGTGACGGCAAGCGCTTGTCTGGATACGGGCGCGAATATTCAGCGCAATGTATTCTTGCACTAGGCATTATAACCAGAACATTGAAAAATATCTCAGCTGTCTCTGTTCAGACAACTTTGCAATTGTCCTGCATGAGGGATCTACGCTGGCTCCCGTTGATAGAACCAGTGTGACCCGTATGCTCGAAATAGGAACGTCATCCTATGTCCTTGACCTCTAACCCTCTCTCTCTCGTTTTCTTTAAAAATAACCACTGTAGAGACCAACGGGCTCAAACATGCACTGACGATGTCTTCCCGTTTAAACCCGGGTACTAATCCTTTAGTACGGTGCATTCAAGCAGAAAGCACTTCAAACTGAACACCGTCTAAGGTTAGTCATACCAAACCTCGGGCAAAAACAACATGGGAAACAACGGTGTGGCATAGCCGACTCCGCTACCTTCTCTGCAAACACACAGAATGTGGCGGTGACCGGATGCGCTTCACCAATAACGTCTAATTCATGGTTCTGCTCGTGACCGGCCTACCATCCCCACTCCAACTTAAATCCAAATCTCAGCCTCACACAAACACACTCTATAGGTTACAATCCACACTATGTATCATACTTAATCCAACCTAATATATAGGAAATATATGGTGACACGGTGTTAATCCTGTTGTTAACCCTCTACATAAGTATACACTGGCGAAGTGTTAAATCTCCTACCAGTACATACCTTATCGTGTATACGTATATATAATATATGGTGACACAGTGAAAATTCTGTTGTCAACCCTCTACATAAGTATACACTGATAGAATGTTAAACTCCCTATCAGTATACACATATAGTCTTTTAGTAACATACACGGACTGTTGGACACCAAAAAACTACGCTCGCGAAGCATAGCGGAGTCCGATTCCCAGGGCTCCTCGGGAACAAAAAGTACGGATGGTGGGCGGGGGTGAGCTCGTGGATCTTCCGGGGCCGCTGATCGCGAACGAAAACGCAGGACTTGCACTAAACCTGTGCACAAAACACCAATAGTTTGTCAATTATTATAATACACATAGTATGTAAACACCCCCCAAAAAATTGGGCAACAAAATCCACAAACTTTCGCACACGTCGTATAAGCACCCCCTAAAGTGGACACTAAACACATCTGACAGAAGACAAGCAAGCGAACAACAGAAATCGGCAAAGCAAGCAAGGATTAATTTGTGCCACGGGATTACACCGGATAATACGCGCGGATAGTACTCGCCGCGAATAAAAACGCACACAATAGGAGTGTTTAAGTGAATGTGCCACGAAAATGTTCAACCAGTGCACAATGGGATGGCGGACGGCCACATGTGAGCACTCACAGGAATTTTCATCGGCAACAGGCGACCAGTTGTACGAGACGGCGTGGATGTGTGGCGGGAGAGGACCGAGCGGCGCCTACCAATGGCCGCGCTTGCTGGAGCCCAGATGCTGCAAACAACAACAATGCATGTATGTAATTTGTAAATTTGTAAACTTGTAGTATGTAGAGTTCTTATTTGTCGCTGTTAGTTTATGCTAAGTATATATAGTCTAGGCTAAGTTTATACATATACGCGCAAGCCCACTGACCCATACCTGCATACAGCACATACATACGGACACTTACCGACAGATTTCGTGTGTTGCATTACACACATGAGACAGTCAAAAAGCCCAACTGATGAGTCCCTCTGGCAAGGGACGAAAAACGTTTCTTGGGCAGCCTTGTACTAAGCCTACACGGCAAAAATAACACACACACAACTACGCTTACCTCCTTATCTTATATTTTTAGTAATATTTATTAATATTTATCGAATATGTATAAACTTATGTATTACTTAAGTATTTAGTGATATTTATAAAACATGAATTGTATGTGATAACGCGCTGTTCAAGCGATGTTTTGGTCCTTTTTGCTGTACGCGTACTTCCTCGGTGCGGTGTGCGGCTTGGGAGGGTTCTAATAAGACTCATCCCTGGCAGCTCACCAGTAGATAGGTAAAACTACGATTACAACAATCACTTACAACATGACTTTAGACACAGGAAACCTACTGACGATACATAACATACTGGGACCATAGATTATCTAACACACATGTATTAAAAAATCCACTACCAAGGAGGCAATACCAATTTAACGTAAAATTCCTGCCCTTACACATACACATACACACACACAATCTTAATTCTAAAGTTAAGCTATTAGTATTAGTATAAAAAACGCCACAAAGCTTTAAGCAGGAAATTATGAGAAGGTCCTGGAAACAATCAAGACAAAAAAATGGGTTAAGGGGTACCCCCTCACCCCTTTGGCTTCTCATAATCAATACTAGCATAGACTTAGAAAAACTCTTGGTTTGTAAAAAGGAGGTATATAAATCCTTAAAAAAACAACGTAAATTATCAAAATTGTTAGTTCAGCTAGGAAAAACAATAATAATAAAATGTCTAACTTTTTACTTATATTTTTTTAACCAGGTAGGCGAGAAATCTTCCGCTTTTAGACGTAGTTTATCACTGGCTCTCTCTAACACTTTCCATCTCAATTATAAACAAGGGAAGACTTAGGGAAAAAGCCATTCGTCCCGGGGCAGGGGGTAGAAATATAGCTATTTTTAATACAACTAAAGCTTAGCACCTCCTGATGGGGGTATTTGGTGAAAGCCAGCCCCCATCACTACCCCATTACCTGTGGATTTTCTTTCTGAGATGGGCTCCAACGCCAGGTTTCCAGAACCTGACATGTAGTGAATGCTGTAGTTTAACAGCCTACTGGTCCCCAACCCGGCATTATCTCGTTAAGCCGCAGAGTTGTAAGGGCTGGCGGGAGTAAGACGGCAGAATCAGCTGCATGTCTGTTCCGATCAAGCCAATGGCACCGGTATCACACCTCGGCGAGTGCCACGGGGAAGGGACTGCCACCGGAAGATATTCCAGCTGGTGGAGATACAGATCCAAAAGCACTATGCTCGCGGGGAATCGGAAACCACTCTTATGTCTTCCGGAGCATCTCTCACAATCCCAGCTATTATATATACTTCTATACTAGTAAGAGCCTTTCGTGAAGGAACCCGAAACCAGGCTCTTGTATGCTTTTCTATTCAATACCAACTAGGTAAGATACAACACAAACATAGATACACTACACAAACACAACACAAAAGACGGTTAGAAGTACCTATAGTGATTCGCAGTGGGTAGTCCAAACCTTGTGCTCCCACTGTGGTCTCTTGAGGGTGCCTGTGACGCGTGATGACGGTAAGCACTCCTGGCCTGTGCCGGTGGGGGGTTTTGTGAGACGTCACTCAGCCCGTTGTCGACACTGGTTTTCCTGCATCCGTCTCATCCTCGAACTCTCAGTTAAGTGAGAAGTAGAGTTTGATGTACCCACTGTCACGCGTGTTACACAGTGCCACCGTCCTCTGTAGTGAAAACAACCTAGCGGTAAACCAACGGGGGACCAATAGGGTTGGCACTAACGGTGATGCCGAATAACACACATAAAACAATACAGACTTGTAACACTATCCTTAGCTCATACACTAACACTATCAACCAACCCCTTTTGTAGGAGGTGGGGGGCGGGGACATCCTGTGACGGCAAGCGCTTGTCTGGATACGGGCGCGAATATTCAGCGCAATGTATTCTTGCACTAGGCATTATAACCAGAACATTGAAAAATATCTCAGCTGTCTCTGTTCAGACAACTTTGCAATTGTCCTGCATGAGGGATCTACGCTGGCTCCCGTTGATAGAACCAGTGTGACCCGTATGCTCGAAATAGGAACGTCATCCTATGTCCTTGACCTCTAACCCTCTCTCTCTCGTTTTCTTTAAAAATAACCACTGTAGAGACCAACGGGCTCAAACATGCACTGACGATGTCTTCCCGTTTAAACCCGGGTACTAATCCTTTAGTACGGTGCATTCAAGCAGAAAGCACTTCAAACTGAACACCGTCTAAGGTTAGTCATACCAAACCTCGGGCAAAAACAACATGGGAAACAACGGTGTGGCATAGCCGACTCCGCTACCTTCTCTGCAAACACACAGAATGTGGCGGTGACCGGATGCGCTTCACCAATAACGTCTAATTCATGGTTCTGCTCGTGACCGGCCTACCATCCCCACTCCAACTTAAATCCAAATCTCAGCCTCACACAAACACACTCTATAGGTTACAATCCACACTATGTATCATACTTAATCCAACCTAATATATAGGAAATATATGGTGACACGGTGTTAATCCTGTTGTTAACCCTCTACATAAGTATACACTGGCGAAGTGTTAAATCTCCTACCAGTACATACCTTATCGTGTATACGTATATATAATATATGGTGACACAGTGAAAATTCTGTTGTCAACCCTCTACATAAGTATACACTGATAGAATGTTAAACTCCCTATCAGTATACACATATAGTCTTTTAGTAACATACACGGACTGTTGGACACCAAAAAACTACGCTCGCGAAGCATAGCGGAGTCCGATTCCCAGGGCTCCTCGGGAACAAAAAGTACGGATGGTGGGCGGGGGTGAGCTCGTGGATCTTCCGGGGCCGCTGATCGCGAACGAAAACGCAGGACTTGCACTAAACCTGTGCACAAAACACCAATAGTTTGTCAATTATTATAATACACATAGTATGTAAACACCCCCCAAAAAATTGGGCAACAAAATCCACAAACTTTCGCACACGTCGTATAAGCACCCCCTAAAGTGGACACTAAACACATCTGACAGAAGACAAGCAAGCGAACAACAGAAATCGGCAAAGCAAGCAAGGATTAATTTGTGCCACGGGATTACACCGGATAATACGCGCGGATAGTACTCGCCGCGAATAAAAACGCACACAATAGGAGTGTTTAAGTGAATGTGCCACGAAAATGTTCAACCAGTGCACAATGGGATGGCGGACGGCCACATGTGAGCACTCACAGGAATTTTCATCGGCAACAGGCGACCAGTTGTACGAGACGGCGTGGATGTGTGGCGGGAGAGGACCGAGCGGCGCCTACCAATGGCCGCGCTTGCTGGAGCCCAGATGCTGCAAACAACAACAATGCATGTATGTAATTTGTAAATTTGTAAACTTGTAGTATGTAGAGTTCTTATTTGTCGCTGTTAGTTTATGCTAAGTATATATAGTCTAGGCTAAGTTTATACATATACGCGCAAGCCCACTGACCCATACCTGCATACAGCACATACATACGGACACTTACCGACAGATTTCGTGTGTTGCATTACACACATGAGACAGTCAAAAAGCCCAACTGATGAGTCCCTCTGGCAAGGGACGAAAAACGTTTCTTGGGCAGCCTTGTACTAAGCCTACACGGCAAAAATAACACACACACAACTACGCTTACCTCCTTATCTTATATTTTTAGTAATATTTATTAATATTTATCGAATATGTATAAACTTATGTATTACTTAAGTATTTAGTGATATTTATAAAACATGAATTGTATGTGATAACGCGCTGTTCAAGCGATGTTTTGGTCCTTTTTGCTGTACGCGTACTTCCTCGGTGCGGTGTGCGGCTTGGGAGGGTTCTAATAAGACTCATCCCTGGCAGCTCACCAGTAGATAGGTAAAACTACGATTACAACAATCACTTACAACATGACTTTAGACACAGGAAACCTACTGACGATACATAACATACTGGGACCATAGATTATCTAACACACATGTATTAAAAAATCCACTACCAAGGAGGCAATACCAATTTAACGTAAAATTCCTGCCCTTACACATACACATACACACACACAATCTTAATTCTAAAGTTAAGCTATTAGTATTAGTATAAAAAACGCCACAAAGCTTTAAGCAGGAAATTATGAGAAGGTCCTGGAAACAATCAAGACAAAAAAATGGGTTAAGGGGTACCCCCTCACCCCTTTGGCTTCTCATAATCAATACTAGCATAGACTTAGAAAAACTCTTGGTTTGTAAAAAGGAGGTATATAAATCCTTAAAAAAACAACGTAAATTATCAAAATTGTTAGTTCAGCTAGGAAAAACAATAATAATAAAATGTCTAACTTTTTACTTATATTTTTTTAACCAGGTAGGCGAGAAATCTTCCGCTTTTAGACGTAGTTTATCACTGGCTCTCTCTAACACTTTCCATCTCAATTATAAACAAGGGAAGACTTAGGGAAAAAGCCATTCGTCCCGGGGCAGGGGGTAGAAATATAGCTATTTTTAATACAACTAAAGCTTAGCACCTCCTGATGGGGGTATTTGGTGAAAGCCAGCCCCCATCACTACCCCATTACCTGTGGATTTTCTTTCTGAGATGGGCTCCAACGCCAGGTTTCCAGAACCTGACATGTAGTGAATGCTGTAGTTTAACAGCCTACTGGTCCCCAACCCGGCATTATCTCGTTAAGCCGCAGAGTTGTAAGGGCTGGCGGGAGTAAGACGGCAGAATCAGCTGCATGTCTGTTCCGATCAAGCCAATGGCACCGGTATCACACCTCGGCGAGTGCCACGGGGAAGGGACTGCCACCGGAAGATATTCCAGCTGGTGGAGATACAGATCCAAAAGCACTATGCTCGCGGGGAATCGGAAACCACTCTTATGTCTTCCGGAGCATCTCTCACAATCCCAGCTATTATATATACTTCTATACTAGTAAGAGCCTTTCGTGAAGGAACCCGAAACCAGGCTCTTGTATGCTTTTCTATTCAATACCAACTAGGTAAGATACAACACAAACATAGATACACTACACAAACACAACACAAAAGACGGTTAGAAGTACCTATAGTGATTCGCAGTGGGTAGTCCAAACCTTGTGCTCCCACTGTGGTCTCTTGAGGGTGCCTGTGACGCGTGATGACGGTAAGCACTCCTGGCCTGTGCCGGTGGGGGGTTTTGTGAGACGTCACTCAGCCCGTTGTCGACACTGGTTTTCCTGCATCCGTCTCATCCTCGAACTCTCAGTTAAGTGAGAAGTAGAGTTTGATGTACCCACTGTCACGCGTGTTACACAGTGCCACCGTCCTCTGTAGTGAAAACAACCTAGCGGTAAACCAACGGGGGACCAATAGGGTTGGCACTAACGGTGATGCCGAATAACACACATAAAACAATACAGACTTGTAACACTATCCTTAGCTCATACACTAACACTATCAACCAACCCCTTTTGTAGGAGGTGGGGGGCGGGGACATCCTGTGACGGCAAGCGCTTGTCTGGATACGGGCGCGAATATTCAGCGCAATGTATTCTTGCACTAGGCATTATAACCAGAACATTGAAAAATATCTCAGCTGTCTCTGTTCAGACAACTTTGCAATTGTCCTGCATGAGGGATCTACGCTGGCTCCCGTTGATAGAACCAGTGTGACCCGTATGCTCGAAATAGGAACGTCATCCTATGTCCTTGACCTCTAACCCTCTCTCTCTCGTTTTCTTTAAAAATAACCACTGTAGAGACCAACGGGCTCAAACATGCACTGACGATGTCTTCCCGTTTAAACCCGGGTACTAATCCTTTAGTACGGTGCATTCAAGCAGAAAGCACTTCAAACTGAACACCGTCTAAGGTTAGTCATACCAAACCTCGGGCAAAAACAACATGGGAAACAACGGTGTGGCATAGCCGACTCCGCTACCTTCTCTGCAAACACACAGAATGTGGCGGTGACCGGATGCGCTTCACCAATAACGTCTAATTCATGGTTCTGCTCGTGACCGGCCTACCATCCCCACTCCAACTTAAATCCAAATCTCAGCCTCACACAAACACACTCTATAGGTTACAATCCACACTATGTATCATACTTAATCCAACCTAATATATAGGAAATATATGGTGACACGGTGTTAATCCTGTTGTTAACCCTCTACATAAGTATACACTGGCGAAGTGTTAAATCTCCTACCAGTACATACCTTATCGTGTATACGTATATATAATATATGGTGACACAGTGAAAATTCTGTTGTCAACCCTCTACATAAGTATACACTGATAGAATGTTAAACTCCCTATCAGTATACACATATAGTCTTTTAGTAACATACACGGACTGTTGGACACCAAAAAACTACGCTCGCGAAGCATAGCGGAGTCCGATTCCCAGGGCTCCTCGGGAACAAAAAGTACGGATGGTGGGCGGGGGTGAGCTCGTGGATCTTCCGGGGCCGCTGATCGCGAACGAAAACGCAGGACTTGCACTAAACCTGTGCACAAAACACCAATAGTTTGTCAATTATTATAATACACATAGTATGTAAACACCCCCCAAAAAATTGGGCAACAAAATCCACAAACTTTCGCACACGTCGTATAAGCACCCCCTAAAGTGGACACTAAACACATCTGACAGAAGACAAGCAAGCGAACAACAGAAATCGGCAAAGCAAGCAAGGATTAATTTGTGCCACGGGATTACACCGGATAATACGCGCGGATAGTACTCGCCGCGAATAAAAACGCACACAATAGGAGTGTTTAAGTGAATGTGCCACGAAAATGTTCAACCAGTGCACAATGGGATGGCGGACGGCCACATGTGAGCACTCACAGGAATTTTCATCGGCAACAGGCGACCAGTTGTACGAGACGGCGTGGATGTGTGGCGGGAGAGGACCGAGCGGCGCCTACCAATGGCCGCGCTTGCTGGAGCCCAGATGCTGCAAACAACAACAATGCATGTATGTAATTTGTAAATTTGTAAACTTGTAGTATGTAGAGTTCTTATTTGTCGCTGTTAGTTTATGCTAAGTATATATAGTCTAGGCTAAGTTTATACATATACGCGCAAGCCCACTGACCCATACCTGCATACAGCACATACATACGGACACTTACCGACAGATTTCGTGTGTTGCATTACACACATGAGACAGTCAAAAAGCCCAACTGATGAGTCCCTCTGGCAAGGGACGAAAAACGTTTCTTGGGCAGCCTTGTACTAAGCCTACACGGCAAAAATAACACACACACAACTACGCTTACCTCCTTATCTTATATTTTTAGTAATATTTATTAATATTTATCGAATATGTATAAACTTATGTATTACTTAAGTATTTAGTGATATTTATAAAACATGAATTGTATGTGATAACGCGCTGTTCAAGCGATGTTTTGGTCCTTTTTGCTGTACGCGTACTTCCTCGGTGCGGTGTGCGGCTTGGGAGGGTTCTGATAAGACTCATCCCTGGCAGCTCACCAGTAGATAGGTAAAACTACGATTACAACAATCACTTACAACATGACTTTAGACACAGGAAACCTACTGACGATACATAACATACTGGGACCATAGATTATCTAACACACATGTATTAAAAAATCCACTACCAAGGAGGCAATACCAATTTAACGTAAAATTCCTGCCCTTACACATACACATACACACACACAATCTTAATTCTAAAGTTAAGCTATTAGTATTAGTATAAAAAACGCCACAAAGCTTTAAGCAGGAAATTATGAGAAGGTCCTGGAAACAATCAAGACAAAAAAATGGGTTAAGGGGTACCCCCTCACCCCTTTGGCTTCTCATAATCAATACTAGCATAGACTTAGAAAAACTCTTGGTTTGTAAAAAGGAGGTATATAAATCCTTAAAAAAACAACGTAAATTATCAAAATTGTTAGTTCAGCTAGGAAAAACAATAATAATAAAATGTCTAACTTTTTACTTATATTTTTTTAACCAGGTAGGCGAGAAATCTTCCGCTTTTAGACGTAGTTTATCACTGGCTCTCTCTAACCTATTAAAATTGATATTTAAAATATACAAATTTATAATAAAATAATTGAACTTTGATTGAGAAATAAAAAAAAAATATATACATGAAAAAACTAGTGACAAATCTTCAGATTTTAGGTACTTTCGCCTTCAGAACAACAACAGCGTTGATGTAAACGATCAAAAATAGAAAAGTCCCCAGATCTCACTACCTTCGCGGAGTAGGAAGATTTTTTTAAAAAATGTTTTGTTTTGAATCCTAGTGAGTAGGCAGTAATTCCATACAAGATAATAGATCAAGGATTAGAATCCGAGTAGATTAAATAGCAGTAGACGCTCGGTGAGTATCTAAATTTATTTTTTCATGATAATGATGATGATGATGACGACGCTGGTGGCAAAATAGTCGCGGCTAAAAAGAAGGAAAAGCCATTAAATTTTTTTATATATGTATACGCGTCCATAGTTGGATATAACAGGATACTTATTTTGCGCAGTCCCGATTCTTCGGGAATCACAACAATTGGTGACAAGAATCCGTGCGGAAAGCAAGAGGGAAGTATCTTATTTGGGATATATAGTTACCGGGAACACACAGAAGAATGAGAGCGTCCGGCCCCACTGTTGAAAAGCCAAAGCGGGCTGGTGCATCCGGTGAAGTGGCTGCGAACGCACGGGCGCTGGCTGCGACAGTGCCAAAAGGGCACAGTAGCGACACGTTCATTTGGCTAGTTGAACAATCGCAGGATCTGGCCACAGATTATATCGTGTTCCCGAGGCCGATCCAGGGCGGTTTCTGTAATTTGACAGAATTGTGCCAGAGCCGGTTGCCACTCTGGTATCGGCTAGGGATAGGGCTCTGCGTGTAATGTATAAGCAGACGGGGGATTTTCTGCGGAGTCATCCGCACGTGTGCCTAGTGCAATCGGACAAGGGGAAGAGCACGGTATTAATGACCGTAGTAGATTATAAGAAGAAAATGGCCGACTGGGTGGCAAAACGCCTGAGTCGTGGGGTGTATGGGCCAGTAATGGACAATGAATTTGCTCCGAAGGAGATAGCGGACCAATTCATAAGTTTGCGGGAACGAATCGTCGATCAATATAAACAATGCGCTTCCGAGGAGAAGCCGAGATATATACTTCCGCAGAAGTTATATTCGGTTTTGACTGATTTCCCGTTGAACCACAAGATAAGTTTACCATATTTGTATGGTCTTATAAAGACACATAAACCAGATATGCCCTGCAGGCCAATCGTCTGTACTAGATACTGGTACACGTATTGCCTGCAGAAGGTTCTGTGTACGGTGCTGCAGAATGTTTTTGGTCATCATTTTTTGAAGGAAAATGTGTCCAATGTGAATCATACTGTGGTCGAGTTGCGACACATGTTGCTCTGTAAGGGCTATGTGTTCGTTAAATTCGACATAGTGGATATGTACACGAGTATGGATAGGAGCGGTATCTTAGAATGTCTTGAGACATTGTTCGCGACCCCCTATTTCAAGACGAAAATTGCCTTCCCGGCCGATCTGCTGTTGTCCATAGTGCGTTACTGCTTTGTGGATGCCAATTATTTTCGGTTGGGCGAAATGGTACTACGTCAGCTGTGCGGCTTACCACAGGGAGCGGGAGGGGAGGGCGATTCAGGTTTGTTGGTAACAATCCTGTTGGATTTCAAGCTGCAATTTAATCACGAATTCCTATTTAAAAGGTATAATGTATACCATTATTGGAAGTATATTGATGACTTTCTAGTATATATGCCCGAGGATAACATCGACATGTTCAGGGGGGATTTCGAGATGTACACAAATTTAAAATTGACCGTGGAACGTGAAGTCCTGGGAAGTGAGGCAAGGATGCCCGGTGTACTCTCACAGGAACATGTCATGTTCCTCGACGTAAACATTATACGCGGCATAGATGAAAAATTGTACTTTACAACATATAACAAGCCGACTGCATCGCTGCGGATGATTAATTATCTGTCGCGCGATAAGCATAGTTGGAAGCGTGCAACGGCAGAGATGTTTGTATGCCGTTGCATGGTGCGGACGTCGAATCGCTTCCTCCTCGAAGATTTGTGCGCCGTTGAGGAGAAGTTGTTTGAAAATTAATATCCGAGCTATCTGATCTCGGATGTGTTCATGAGTGGGATAGGTAGAAGCATGACGGCATTAGCAACAGCCAAGACTCCACAGCTTAATGTTATAATAAGTGGGGATAATAACATAGACCGGCGCTCAATATTAGGTAAATTTCTAGAACTGTGCCATCATGTGGGCGTCTCACGTTTACGCCGATTTGCTGTGCAGCAGCAACGCGAGAAAGAGAAAGAATGGATCAATTACCGTTCCTTGAAATATACGTGAGAGTCTGGCAAATGTTGTGCTATTGCTATGTCGGTCATTGGGCTTGGGTATTCCAATATTTTCGAAGGCAGACTGTCTATTTAAACAGTTGCGATTGTCCTTGGCTGGTCGAGGGCCAGATATAGTTGATACTGGATTAGATCCAGGGCAAATGGTAAAGGTTTTTGTCACCAATTGTAGGGACTGCCACAAGATGTTCCGCCTTCAAAGATGAAACATCGTTGATTCATTATCATCAGCGTACGTATGGTCATAAAGTGACCGAGTATTTGTTAGAGCTGCCTACAATTGGTAAATTAAATCCACAGCAGCGGGTATTTTCTATAAGTCTATATCTTGAATTAGGATTAGATTGTTGCGCTAGGGAGGTAGTCGAGTGTCTGCCTGGGTTTCTGCGTCTCACAACACTGGAATGCGTGAAGCGGATGAGGACGGCCGGCCTCATGAATTTAAATTGTGAGTAACCTTAACATTTTAGGTTACTTAAACGATAGTTTAACACCAAATGAAGAATAATGCAAAATGATGCATTCTGTGTGATACAATGTCAGATGTTAGTCTAAAATGCCCGACGAAAATAATAAGAAGAATGATGATATTGAGTAGTAAAAACAAAGAAAAGAAAAAATTAGAATGTCAAGGATGGAGAACACAAAACTTCAGGGTCGTATGTCAAATAATGGTAGGCAGAAACAGAAAGGAATGAAAGAAAAAATGGAAGAATAATAATAAGTAAGATAAGACCATGACCGAGAAGGACGTATTTGATGAACAAAACAAAAAATGTGAAAAAAATGAAAAAAATGGGAAGTAAAGATGAAAAATAGACAAAAAGTAGTAGTCAACTTGAAGGTATTGAGAGGGTGGCCTGAAGGCTGATAAAGTTATAAGAATGTAAATAAAAAATAAGAATTAGACTGTAAGAATCCAATTAACAAAAATGTAATGGATTAATTAGAGATAAGAAAAACCACTTTTGCCGTTAAATGGATAAGAACAGTCTTCCCACAAAAAGACCTGTATGGTATCCTATTGAAAACAATATTCAATTTTTCCAGTCTCTCTAAAAACAAAAATGATCTCATTCAATGAAGAAAAAACTGAAAAAACCACAATGATCATAAACACAGAAAACAAGACCGAAAAGAATATGTGAGATAAGAATTAATATGATAGAAGAATGAAAGAGAAAAATATTAGTATATAAAAGACGAAAATATAAAACTAAGGAAAAATAGAAAAAACTGACTATGAAAAATGGCTATGATAATAAAATGACTGGAGGTAAAAATATTTAACAATTTTTACCTAGTATAATAAAACAGAGAGCTATGAATGAAGAGGAGACTCAATACTGAATTCAAAGATAACATGTAAGAATCAGTAGGTCTACATAATATATCTTAAGAGATTATAAAATATGTGTAAAAAATATATAAATAAGCAATTTAATGTCAAACAGCAAAACTAACTTTGTGTGCATGGAATTGTACATAGAAGATAAGATACCAACAAAAAGAGATATCTACAAATAAATAAATAATAAATAAATAATATATATATATATATATATTTATATATATATTATATTATATATATATTATTATTATTTATATTTATTTATTTATTTATTTATATATATATATATATATATATATAATAAATAATTATAATATTTAATTATAATTATAATTAAATAATATAATTATTAATAATTATAATATATAAAATATTTATAATAAATTAATAAATAAATTAAATTTATATATAATATAATGAATATAAATATATATATAAATATATATATATGTATATATATATATATATAGCATAAACTCGATGATGAATATTTTCAAGTAATTCGGAAGAGAAAAGAAAAACACATAATTGGTGTGACCATAAAGTATTACTACACCTTTTGCATATGTACTTTAGAAATTTACAATTGGACTTCAGATTTGTCAATTGGACTTCAGATTTATTCAAATGGACTTCAGAATAACGACATGGACTTCAGAAAATTGCAAATATATTTCAGAATTTTCGAATTTAATTTAGAATATTTCAATTGGACTTCAGAATAGTCAATTGGACTTCAGAATAGTCAATTGGACTTCAGATTTGTTCAAATGGACTTCAGAATAACGACATGGACTTCAGAAAAGGGCAAATATATTTCAGAATTTTCGAATTTAATTTCAGAAATTTGCAATTGGACTTCAGATTTGTTCAAATGGACTTCAGAATAACGAGATGGACTTCAGAATAACGACATGGACTTCAGAAAAGGGCAAATATATTTCAGAATTTTCGAATTTAATTTCAGAAATTTGCAATTGGACTTCAGATTTGTTCAAATGGACTTCAGAATAACGAGATGGACTTCAGAAAAGGGCAAATATATTTCAGAATTTTTGAATTTAATTTCAGAAATTTTCAATTGGACTTCAGAATAGTCAATTGGACTTCAGATTTGTTCAAATGGACTTCAGATTTTTACATATGGACTTCAGATTTTTACATATGGACTTCAGAAAATCTCATTTGGACTTCGGGAAATTTTCAATTGTACTTCAGATTTTATTAAATGGACTTAAGATTTTTACTTGCGGACTTTAGAAACTTCCATTTGAACTTCAGAAAAAAAGCAATACTTTATAATTTAGCATTTATTAACATTAACATTAACATTTACTGAACTTATTGTTAAAACTCTTCAATGCTGAACCCTATTGAAACAATTTGGGCTAAGGTGAAGAGTTATGTTAAAGGAATAGGGATACCATTAATAAATGGGCCAGGAGCTGTTGGGCAGCGATAATCATTACCATTACGATGGCAGGCGATTGTGACAGGGCAATTTAGCACTCTGCATCACTATATGGAGATGCATTGGCACTAAATGACATGCTGGTTGGATAATTTTATCTTAATATTTCTTATTTATACTTATATATAATATTTAACAATAAGTTTTTAAATATTGTTTTAACAATAAGTTACCCATAAATTCAGTAAATGTTAATGTTAATAAAAGCTAATTATATAAAATATAACCTCTTTTCTGAAGTTCAACTGGGAGTTTCTAAAGTCCGTAAGTAAAAATACGTCCATTTAATAAAATCTGAAGTACAATTGAAAATTTCCGAAGTCCAAATGAGATTTTCTGAAGTCCATATGTAAAAATCTGAAGTCCATTTGAACAAATCTGAAGTCCAATTGACTATTCTGAAGTCCATTTGAAAATTTCTGAAATTAAATTCAAAAATTCTGAAATATATTTGCCCTTTTCTGAAGTCCATCTCGTTATTCTGAAGTCCATTTGAAAAAATCTGAAGTCCAATTGCAAATTTCTGAAATTAAATTCGAAAATTCTGAAATATATTTGCCCTTTTCTGAAGTCCATGTCGTTATTCTGAAGTCCATTTGAACAAATCTGAAGTCCAATTGACTATTCTGAAGTCCAATTGAAAATTTCTGAAATTAAATTCGAAAATTCTGAAATATATTTGCCCTTTTCT
This sequence comes from Conops quadrifasciatus, assembly GCA_949752815.1. Taxonomy (NCBI): domain Eukaryota; kingdom Metazoa; phylum Arthropoda; class Insecta; order Diptera; family Conopidae; genus Conops; species Conops quadrifasciatus. Next base: position 39,409,085 of record OX457079.1, read on the forward strand.
GAAGTCCATGTCGTTATTCTGAAGTCCATTTGAAATATTCTGAAATTAATCTGTAATAATCTGAAGTACATGTGGAAAAGGTGTAGTTGGTGTACTTGTGTGTCAATGTGTGCTGATTTTAGATGTAGTGTTCCCAGAGCAGAATGGACATTCCTTTTAATAGCCATTCACAAGAGGTAACTTTCTTCGATGTCAGTTTCCAGGAATGCATTACTGTGCGAAAAACTAAAAGGATGGTGACCATCAAAGGATTGCACCGTAACAGTCGATGCCCAATTGCAAAGTTTACTGCCGGCTGAGGCCATTATCAGGTTACCACAGTGTGATGCATGTAGGGCAATGGAAATGAGATGTTCTACTGACTGGTAGACAGTAGAACAAGGAAAAACTAAAAACATAGAGAAAAATTTTAGTTCGTTGCTCTTCTTCTACAAGGAGTATACTAGTATAGGAGTATACTGTACTATAAGAACAGTATATATACATATACATACATATACATATACATATACATATATACATATATATATATATATCTCTAATAAAACATTAGATTAGTGTGTTTCATTATGTTGTGGCGGAGAACAAAGGTGTAATGTAATCATCATCATGGTGATCATTACGCGATGTTACTAAGAATATATTATTCTTATACATCGGTTTTGAATCATGATGTGAATGCAAGTAGTTGTGACAACCATCAAGGGGTTTCACTGTGCCAGTCGATGCTCAATTGCAAGGTGTACTGCCAGCTACAACCATTATCAGGTTGCCGCAATTTTGATCTTGCCAAAAGGATGAAAAAAAGAGATGTATTTTTGTTTAGCAAAGGAGAGTGAATTGAAAAATAGTGAGTGAGGGGAGAAAATATGTATTATTAAAAATGGTAGACAGGGCGAATGTCTTCTAAGAGGGTTTTTAACTAGTTTTTACATGTAGTGTTTTGTATGTGTGAACAATTGTATATGAGACTTACTTAAGTTAATGATGATAGAATAACAAGTAAAGGCGTTAACTTCGGCCTGGCCGAAGGTTATATACCCTACACCCGTATCTGTCGAAGTTACGATAAAAAGTAGGCGGGTGACGCCCACTTTCATTTAATTTACAGATAGTAAATTTTGATATATTAACTCATTTACAGCACCGCTTTTCTTAACAAACACCTCATTATATGGTATGGTATACCAGTGGGCGTGTCACGCCCATTTTCTGTGAGATAACTTTTTCTTTTATTATTATTTTTTAGAATATTTTTAAGAGCATATTTGTGCCAAATCTCAAGACTACATCTCCATTCGTTCTTCTCTAATCGTGATTTTCGTCGCCAGTGGGCGGACCACGCCCATTTTTGGGAATGTCTTTAAGTTTGAGACCATGGATTCAGGAATGACATTTTAGCTTTAAACTCGCTCTACAAGCTGAGAAATTGTGCTAAAAGCACGGGAAAATTCATACTTTCTATAAAAAGTAGGCGTGGCACTGGACCGATTTTCTCCATTTTCAATACCAAACAGCCTATGGTGACAAAGAATATTCGTACCAAATTTTATGACGTTAGCTCTATTCGTTCTCCTGTAATCGTGATTTCTACAGACAGACAGACAGACAGACAGACAGACAGACAGACAGACAGACAGACAGACAGACAGACAGACGGACGGACATGGCTAAATCGAATCAGGAGGTGATTCTGAGCCAGAATATATATACTTTTCTATACCTGCCACGCCTCCTTTAATGCGTTACAAACGGAAGAACAAAGTGAATATACCCTCATCCCTTCGGGTGTAGGGTATAAAAATACAAACAGCGGGTTCGGGTAGCTCGCGTTGGGCTAAGTTGAAAGGCTGTTTACTATTATAATTTGTATGGCGATTTGTGTGACGTTGAGGATCGGTTGCGGGCTAATGCATATCCCGATCAGTTTATTTCTAATGTCTTTTGTGACATGTTGACCAAGGATATCGCCCGTTTGCTCGATAAGGGAAAGGCCAAGTCTTTTGTCAGTGATGACGATGTGGTGGAGCGGCGGTTGATATTAATTAACTTTTTGAAGTGTTTTCAGGGGGTTGGGGCTGCGCGTTTGCGTGAGCTTGCAGCGCGGCAGGAGTGCCAAGGGCGGGTAGTGGCTGTTACGGCTGGTGAAAGTGCCATAGATACCGGACCTATTCCGATCAATTTTAAGTCGCTCAAGTATAGTTGCGAAAGTTTAGCTGGGGTTGTGGGTTTGTTGTGTCGTAGGTTAGATCTAGGTTCCCCGGTGTTTTCGAAGGCGGATACCGTTTTTAAGCAGTTGAGACTGTCTTTGGCTGGTCGGGGGCCAGAGGGTTTTTCGCCAGGTTTGGTCCCGGGGCCTGAAATGAAGGTGTTTATGACGACCTGCCGTAGCTGTTTTAAGGTATTTTTGGCATCTGGTACTGGGACTGCTCTGGTCGTTGCCGAGGCTGTGTTTGGAGAGCCATCCACATTGGTGAGTCATCACCAGCTGGTGTACTCCCATACCGTGGATAGGAACTTTGTCGAGTTGCCTGCTGTTGGGAGGATGTCCCCGTATGAGCGGGTGACCTTATATAAGGGCCTGTATCGGGAGCTGCTAGCGGACTGTGAGACCGATGGCGTGGTTTTAGAGATCCCAAGGTTCCTGAGTACCTTGACGAAGGAGTGCGTGACGCGGATGCGCGGTTCAGGTCTGCTGAGTTTGAAAGGTGAATTTTGAATTTTGTAAAAGAGTATCTTAAATGTGGGTGCTTTTTGTATCATTAATGCGGTGTTTTTATTTTTGACTTGATAGTATGTGGAGTGCCGTTGTCCTCCCTATCGATGCCGAAACCGCCCACAGGGGCTCAGTCTGTTGAGTCCACCCCTGACGTCATAGTGATCGACTGAATTGGGTCTCAGTGTGGTAGGGCATCATCGGACAAGTGTGGTAGGGCATCATCCATGTGTGTAATTCCTTCTTTATTTATATACATATATTGCATTTTTTATACATATATATGTATATACTTTTTCAGCAGAGTGCCCTTTTTGTCTTTGGAAAGGAGTTAAGTGGATACGAGCTGATGAGGCAGAGATGTTTGAATTGCTGTGTATTGTTTTTTCTGCGGGCCGCTGTCACTGTGAATGCTGTCTCTTTATGCGTTGGTCATATGGGTTTTACCTTTTAGATTAAGATGAATTTGCTTGTACCTTGATTTAAGTCCAATTTTTTATATGCTGTGATTAGGATTGTAAGGGATTGTAAGGATTGAATACCTAAGGATTATTTTAGATATATGAGGTATAATTTTAATGAATGATGTAATTTTCTATACATGAATGATGTAATTTTCTAAGAGCACTGAGGACTGTGTGAAGTCAAGTATTGGAGAGTTCTTTCATAATGCGGATTAAAACCATTTTTTAAAAGAAGACTGAGTGTTTTTTATTTGACAGGGCTTTAAAAGAGAAGGTCGATGATCTAAGGGCTTTTTTTTGAAGTTTTCTGGGAAGGGAGGTAAGTGCGGAGAGGGTTTTGTGTATTAGAAAACCTTTGGTTCGAATGGCGTGTATGAAGTACATGGGAGGCTAAGGATATATTTTTATATAGGACCAAGGTTTTATATTGGCACAGACTGTTGGTTTTTATATGTGTTGATGTAGATGAAGGATAGGGACTGGTTTTTAGCGATCTTCGTTTTTCATCTTCGACTCTTTGTGAAGTGAAACCTAGTATAAGCTGGCATCAAGTATGACATTGAGCTGGCTTGATAATGAAATACGAATACAGCTTAGTTGTGCCGGCCCTGAACTGACATTTCTTATGCAAGCACTTCAAAATAGAGGTCTCTATTTTTACTTGGCTTTGACTTAAAAAATGGTGTTTTTATAAGTATTCTTTGTGTGTGTGTTTTTGTTCAGGATCGCAACTCTTCAAATAATTTTTGGCCAATTGATTACATGCTACTACTCTTTAGGCTGGTCAAAATGACACTAACTTCGTGTTACTAGTTACATGTATGATCCCATGTAATACAAATTCCCATGTAATGGAACAGTAAACAAATGAGAACGAATTTTCTATGGAAACTGAAATTTATATGAAAACAAATGTTTTCCATAACAACGGGGCTTATAAATTTTTGTTTTTTTTTTATATCAATTTAATTGTGAAAAATACCAGTGGTGAAAGGTTAGTGAAAATAAAAATTTTTAAAATAAAAGAAAAAGAAGGAGAGGATAATCTGTAATTCCGGATATTTTGAACAATTTCCTGAATAAATGTAATTTTACATTCATCAGAGATCCCTTTGGAAAAAATCGAGGCATAAAAACCAATAATCAGAATGTTCATAAAAACAACATTCGATGTAAAGCTAATTATGGTGTACCATTTCCCTGGCACTGCCCCCTCCCCCCTCTCCTGGACACCCTCCAGAGGGCATCCAAAAGATGGCTAATTTGCTCATGCTATTTCAAAAAACACAACAAAAGATGGCCGCGTATTCCATACGAAAATGCGTTCACAAGACAAAGTTATAATTAAAAGTACAGCTTCCTGTGTTGTACTTTTTTATAAAAAGAGAGAGATAGAGCGAGAGAAAAGGAACGACGTCTCAGATATTTGTCCACTCTCAATATTTAAAGCAGAGCATATCATTTTCAAAAAAGCAAAAACGCAAGGTGGTCACACATGCCATACGGAAATGCGCATGCCAGGCTAAAACTTTATATAAAGTACAGCTTCCTGTGATGTACTAGACACTAGATCTAGACAAAATATTGGCCAGGAATGCTGGACATTTATGAAGCCGTTTTCAGAAGAATTTTTTAAATTATTATTGGCCAGGAATATTGAAATTATATGAAACCGTTATCAGAAAATTTGTTTAAAATATTGGCCAGGAGTGCTGAACATTTATGAAACTGTTTTCATAGAAATTTATGAATCCGTTTTCGGAAGAAGCGGCTAAGTGAAAAAAAGGAAAGCTGGTGTGTTGTGTGAGTTAGTTTCACGGGTTTTGTTTATATTTTTTGGCCAAGAGTGCAGAGAATTTATGAGTCTGTATTCAGAAAATTTATGAGTCTGTTTTCAGAAAAAATTTTTTGAGTCTGTTTTCAGAAAATGCGACTAAGTGCAAGTAAATTGTTAAAATTTTTAAAATTTTGTTTGGGAGAATGTGCACTTGCTGCTGGTGACACAGAAAATGAAAAATTTTTGTGTTATTAATTCATAATTAATTTTTGTGTCCGGAGAAAGGCAAAGATAAGCAGCATTGGTCGCATAGAAATAGATCGGCGGCGTGCTAAAGTTTGTTTCACGGAGGGCAATGTGCAGGCTGGGCGGGTCAATTGAGTCGACTTTGTTTATACTAGTAGTTGAGTTTTGTAAGGATTTTGTCCTTTTTGCATATTATAGTTAATTGTGTATTGATTTGGTTAATTATGTCAATATGTTTCTAGAATTGCCTGAGACCAGCTACGAGCCCAGTCGGCAATAGCGTCGTGTCCTGAAAACAGTAGGACTTTGAGGACCGTGAGGGCGGTGGGACCTGCAAGCAGTGTCATCTTTGTACAAGCTGGAAGGGCCTGCAAAAGGACCAACCATATCATTAAACCGTGTTAAAATCGCAGAAATTGGTGGATTTTGTAAGGAGTCATCAACAATAAACCGTGTTGAAATCGCAAAAATCGGTAGGTCTTGTAAGGAACCATCACACTAATATGTGGTTTTTTATTGTTAAATAGAGAAGAGAATTTTTTGGACAAAAGTGAATGTGTCATGGGATGCTCAAAACCGTCAAATACGGTATTATTGTTGTAAAATAGAAGAGTTTGCCATTGGAAGCTCAGAACTGCCAATACGGAAAAAACAGCTGCATTGCCAAATAGAGGACGCCTCTTTGGAACGCTTATTTGGACAACGGGAAAAAACAGCTGCATTATTGGCATGTGGTTGTTGTTCATTTCTATTTTTATGTGTGCAAGTAAGACGGGTGTTGTGTTTAGATTGTCTGTATGTCAATCTTATAACTGCCATGTAATGTAAATTCCATTATATGTTTGTTGTATGGTATGTACATGTGGGTTGTTTTGTGAATGAGACAACATCTGTTTTTTATAGAATGGTGGTGTGCCGTAGTATTAACTATCGTATGCTTTGGTCGTTTTGCTTGTTCTTTTTGGTTTCCGGCATCTTACTTCTTTGGGAATTTTAACAGACAAGCACCACGCGCTGCGCTATCTTTGAGAAAACTAGCAAGTAAAAATTATATTTTTGGCATTTTTATAAATCGTGATAGATCCAGGTGTGTGATCTCGCTATTGTGCATTGTTTTGGAAGCAATTACCCTTGTCATCCATTGCAATAGGTTGCTGTATAAATTTTAACCTAGCACGAGTTTCAACTCAGCACAAGTTTGCGTATTTGTGCCGGACGATATTATTTGGATTATAAGCATTTTATAGTGAAAGTAAGTTACAGGTTTGTGAAAAACCGATTTATCTTGGCACATGTGTATTATGTGTGTCTTGTTTGTAAGTTTGTATTGTTTGTATTGGCAATTTTAATCTGATGTATTTTGGCAAGGATTATTTTCAGTAAAAATATATTGTCCATGGCGGGTTTTCTTATGGACTTGTATATTGCAATCTCGAAGCCATGCAGTGCGTTGTGTATCAGGTAAATCAGTAGTAAAAAAATTCTCTATGTATGGTTTGTGTAATGTTACCAAATTATATGTGTGAGTTTGCATGTTCGTATGGAGAGATTGCGAGAATTTGGATATTACGTGTCAGTAAAGGTTGTGGAAAAATTTTATATATGATGATATTGTGGTTTTGTGGACATGACACGAAGGCATGTGACCATTGGCCACGCGTGGCACTCATTCCTGTATGTTCCTGTGTAAGGATGGTTTTTTGGATAACTAGTATGGAATGTGATACTATGTTTTGTTTGCAAAAAATATTACGTTGGTGTTATTGAACCTGTGTTTGACTATGGTTTTGTTTTGTTTTGCAGGCTATCTTACAGTTTGCTTCTTGGTGGGTGGAATACCTTGGATTCATTGTATGCAGTACTGTTTATGGTATTTTGCACTTGTGACTTTGCGCGCTCAAGTGGATAGCCGGTAAATTTTGTATTACTAGAATTTTATGCCGGTGAGTGTCATGGTCTATGGGTGCATTACTATATTGTATTGATGAGTGTTATTTTTATATTGCAGTGTGTCAATTGTACGTGTGCCATACTGTTTGCATATTGTTGGACCTATTGTGGGACCCGGCTCTGTGTAATCTGAGGCTTATTTTATGGTAATGTGCCTGTGTTAGGAAATGTATATAACCGGGAAATTGACAATTTATCTTATTGGGTGATGTTTTCTTTGGACCCCCCCACCGGACATTGTTGGATGGATATATATATAGGTCTGCTTTTTTTGGCTGCATCCGGTGATATTTTTGGTGTGTACGTGCAATACGCATTAGTGCGTTTCTTGGCTAGTGTGTCGTCATTTTATAGTATTGGTCGGATCGGTCCTCGTGATGCACTGAATCATTTGGTCCGCACTTTGCAGGAGCTGCCTCGTGACCTGGTAGGTATGTGTCATATGTTATTTATGTGGCCACAGTCTTAATAGTGTGAATTGTTTAGGTGTGTACGGGTTGCATTCCGGTGCGATATACATTTGGTGTATTATATATTTTTATATGTTTTTGGATCGTATCTGACATCAGGTTTGCACTTAAAGGTTGGTTGTTTTTTATAAGAACTTTAATATGAGAAATTAAGTTATCTGTAAAAAGTTTCATGCCTGCTTTTTATGTGAAATGTTATTAAGAATTAAATTGAGTATAACAAATGATTAGTGCAGGTCTGAAAATGTTAAGGGTCTGAGGGAGTGTATAGGTTAACCTTGTGTTTTGTGCGATCTGCGCTTTGGTGGCGCAGTGCTTTGGTGTTTTGGATATGTGGTTACCTGGTATTGCGGTATGTGTATGTGAGTGGACATGTACGTTACCCTACACAAGTGGCAAATTGCTATCATACGCACATTTTGGTGTGGAATCATAAGAAGATGTGTATACTTGAATCGGAAAATGGTATGAAAAACCTTGAAATGAAGCTAAAGAATGGTGTATTCTGGTGAGTGAACTGCGTGAGGGTACAAGCGAGCGTAAATCCAGGTTGGTGGCTAAGAGACTATAGAATGTACTCTATAATGGTATATTCTACGTGATGGAATACTCTGTTAATTTTTATGTGGATCTGCACATGTGTGTGGATCCGGGAAAAATGTGAAATACCTTAAGAGATGGTATGTTGCTGGTAAGGCATGCAACTATGTGAAGGGCAATGAGCGCACGTAAATCCAGATTGGTCGTGAATTATGTCAAGTGTGTCCTATTGTGTCATACTTTGATGAATTTTAGGGGTGGAATGTTGTGTTTGACAGGTCTGTTTGAGTTATGTCATATTGTCTGTAAACAGCTGTTTTTGTAGATTTTATTATTTTTCCTATTGTACAATAAAATCATTGTGCTGGTTGCTGATTCGCTGATTTGTGCCATAAATTTTGCTTTATATTCCTTGAGTGTTTTTTATTATTATTAATAACGCTTTTTACAGGATTTGTGGAATTCTTTTGGTACGCGGTTGCTTTCTCAAAGGGATCAATACTAGCAGAAGAGCCTCTGGCAAGATTCGGATCAGGCCCGCGAAGGCTGAGCCAACTATTTTAAAGGTGCCATTTTTTTGCTGCCTGCGTGTTTTTCAAGTAGGTACAGGTCCGTCCGCCATATATTCAGGTTTGAGATCAACCGAATATATTTAGTTCGTTTTTCTTGTTTGTCAAGGTATGTTTTTTTTTTTTTTTGCTTTGTGTTCCTTGAGTGTTTTTATTATTATTATTAGCGCTTCTTACAGGATTTGTGGAATTCTTTTGGTACGCGGTTGCTTTCTCAAAGGGATCAATACTAACAGAAGAGCCTCTAGCAAGATACGGATCAGGCCCGCGAAGGCTGAGCCAGCTATTTTAAAGGTGCCATTTTTTTGCTGCCCGCGTGTTTTTCGAAGTGGTGCAGGTCGTCCGCCATATATTCAGGTTTGAGATCGACCGACTATATTTAGTTAGACTGAATATATTTAGTTCGTTTTTCTTATTTGTCAAGGTATGTTGTTGTTTTGTGTTGTTTCGTATGAATATGTAGCCTTGAGTACTTTTCGTAAATCGCTTTATTTCTTTCTTTCAGGGTTCCCGGGATCGTTTTTGTGTGGCTGTGATGGCGGAAGCTGGTACGCGCGGGACTTTTGTAGGTTTAGTAGATTCTGTTCAGGACTCGGCAGTACAATTTGTTGGTGTATTGAGGGCAGTACCTGACGGGTTTAAAAATTTGACAGATTTAGATGTGCCTGCGTTCGTGGCGACATTATTGAGTTTTGGTCCGCATTTCGTACCTCCTCATGTGACGTCTTTAGTTGATCTGTATGTCTATTCGGATTATTTGTATCGTCGCGTAGCTACGGAGTCTGATTTGCCCGAGGGTATATTGAAAATGTATTACACTCACATGTTTCGCGAGATGTTAGAAGTTTTGGGCAATGGTTCGTTGCCTTCCCCATCGGATCGGATTTTACAGGGGGTGTTTTTACAAACAAAACGTTTTTTGTCTGCCAATCCAGATGTATGTATAGTTCAGTCGGATAAGGGACGAAGTACTGTCCTTATGACAAAAGAGATGTATGTATACTCTGAAGATGGAGGCATGGTATCCCGTTGCAAGAATAAGGGCGTGTATAGTGTTGTAGATGAAGATTTTTCGTTAGACTTAGCACGTGTGGAGCAACAATTTCAATATTTACGGAAATGTTTATTAAGGATTTATGATAGCTTTGCTTCTAAAGAGCCGGGCCAGAGGCGGTATATTTTACCGAAAAAGGTGTATACGTCCTTGGCGAGTTTTCCCGTCCGTCCGATAGGTTTGCCATATCTGTATGGTTTAGTGAAGATGCATAAGTCCGGGGAGCCGTGTAGGCCTATAATTTGTACTCAGAATTGGTACACATATTGGTTGCAAAGGCCCTGTCCTGTTTGCTTCGCGATTCTTTTGGTCCGTACTTTTTAGACGAAAATGTTGGTGACGTTACCATTGCGGTGGGGGAATTGCGTCGGGTAATCGTGTGTGAAGGATACGCATTTGTGAAATTTGATATAGTTGACATGTATACCAGTATGGACCGCGACGCTATCTTGGACTGTTTAAGTAAATTGTTCAAAGCTCCTTCTTATTTAAGTCATTCGCCCATACAGTCGTCACTGTTGCTTTCTATAATAACCTATTGTTTTTTTGATGCGAGTTATTTTCGTTTCGGTGACAAGATCTTCCGGCAAAATCTCGGGTTGCCACAGGGGGCGTGTGATTCTGGTCTTCTGGCCACTATACTGTTAGACTTCTATTTGCAATTCTATGCTGATGTCTTGTTTCGGAAGTATGGGATATCTAGGTATTGGAAATAGTAAGCGTGCTAGTCAGTTAAATTCTGCCGAGTCTCCGATGATGAGTTTTAAGTCAGTGAAGTATAGTTGTGAGGGTCTGGTTAGTGTGTTGAGTTTAATGTGCCGGTCTTTAGGGTTAGGGTCTCCTGTGTATACCAAAGCGGATACTTTGTTTCGGCAGTTGAATTTATCTTTAGCTGGGCGAGGGCTGCGTGAGCTTACACCGGGTTTGGTGCCTATGCGTGAGGTGAGAGTTTTTATAACAGTGTGCCGCGATTGTGGTCGAGTTTTTTTATTAACTGGTGATGACATTGCTTCCGTGGTGTCCGATGCAGTTTTTAATGATCCCTTAACCTTAGTAAGTCGACATCAGAGGGCCTATGGGCATAGTGTAGATGGTCGTTTTAGTGAGATGCCTGTGGTAGGCGCCTTGTCTGCTGCACAAAGGTTGTTTTTATATAGGGGTTTATATACTGAATTAGGTGTGAACTGTGAAGTAGCAGGCGTGGTTTCTAAGATACCAGGTTTTTTGGCTTTATTGACGCGTGTTTGTGTGGAACATCTTGGCGTCAATGGATTGATGACTTTGGAGAGTAAGTGCTTTGTTTCTGTGTCAGGTTATGATTTTTAATGGTTATGTTTTTCTTATATTTTGTGGGTTATACAGCGTTTGGCGTACCGATCTACACGGAATCGTATGGAGGCGATCTTGGTCTGACTGCCAGTACGAGTGAAGGTGAGGTGATGGTACTGGTTGAATGGACTCTATGCTATTTAGATTGCAACTGCATTGCGGTGTCATTATTGGATTTTTTTATGGAGCCTGGCTTTTTTTGATAGTAGTTCTTTTGGTTTTTTGTTTCTATATGTGTTTTCCTATGTTTGTCCGTATCTTATGTTTATATTTTCATTATTTCTTGTTTTTATTTGTGTTTTTTCTATGTTTGTCCATGTTTGGATGTGTGTAATAAGGCATTAAATATGGTGTTGAATATAGATTAGTTTGTTGTTGTCAGTCGGCTGTGGTTTTGTATTTAAGCATGTAAATGTTTAGAACTCTATATAGAACTGGGTGGTAGGCTTAAAGGGAGGTCATTGTCCTGTTTATTGTTTCCATGTCCGACAGTCCGCATGCATGATTAATAGATATATGTGTACAGGCAGAACATTTAACATTTTGCCAGTGTATACTTATGTAACGCTTTCAAAGAAACGCTTTTTCAAAGAAAGAGTCAAACATGCAAGATGGCCACACATGCCATACGGATATGCGTATGGCTGGAATTTTATATAAAGTACAGCTTCCTGCGCTGTAACTTATTTTTGAAAAGAGAGAGAGCAAAGGAGAAACTCAAGCTGGTATCGATTCATAGCTCTGTTGGCAGAGGTTCTCCTATAATGGTCTGACCGATTTGGACAGAAAGTATAGTTGCCATTAAAGATTTGCATGTCCAGTTAGCTAAACGTGTCCGCGCAACCGTGTGAGAGTTTTTCGATTTTTAAAAAAACCAGATTAAATATTAAAACGAAAAAAAAACATTACTGGAAAAAACGGGAATAAATTGATAAAGTTAAAATAAAGCTACTTAAGGGCCAATTAAAAAGTGCTAATTTAGAAAAAGTGTGAATTAGAACAGATTCCATTTCTAGGCAAAACTCAGATTTTTATTACTGAGAAGGACAAGTTGACCTAGCTACCCAAGTTTAACTAAAAAAGTATCCAAGAAGTGTCAACCAAAAAGTGCCAACTGAAAAGGTTGCTTTTTATCAAAACAGTGTCCGTCCAGAACCCTCATCCTAAGATCGACAAATCTCCCAAAATCCTAAACCGTATCGAAATTTAGTTCCGCCATTGAGGAGAACGGGAAGAACCAGCTCCAGACACGACAGCAATCCGAGGATTTTTTGAAGATTTTGTGGAAACGAAAAAACCAATGCAGTGCTGAATCCGGTTTTTTAAAGTAAGTCCAGTGCCTTCAATTTTGTATCCATTTTATTTGATGGTAATAATAAGTTGCGGAAATAAGAAACCGTTATAGACTACTTTTTCATTTGTATTTCAAAATAATAGGTGTGAGCCCAAAAATTTGTAAAATGTAGAGAAAAAAATTATATGGCATGTTCTACAATCTAAAAACCAATTTGGAAATGTGGTAGCACTGTATTCAAATGATATAGGGGAATTCCCGCAATAAAAGTTCTTCTTGATAAATATTGCGGCTTGGTTATTTGTGCAAGCTTAAAATTTACCTGGACAATAAAATAGGTGTGTTGTTGTAAAAATTTAAATTAAATAAATTTTAAGATTTATTTAGTCACAGAAGGTAATATTTCAAGGAATTTAACTAAAGGAAGGTTTAATTATAATATTGCTATAATATTAGATGGATCGTGGAGTTCACTGCAGTGCAGAGGAGAGAAGGCTTGTTCGTCAGCTCCGAGATGAACGTACAAATTCATTGCCAAGTCAAGTCAAGTCGTTCAAGTCATCTAGTGCAATAGCAAGCGAAATAGGGAATGTGGTATCATCACGAACCGTTCGACAACGATTAATATACGCAAATCTACCCGGTAGGATTCCTCGCAAAGTTCCTCCGCTTAGAACTGCAAATTTGAGAAAGAGGAAAAACTTTGCATTAGGTCATAAAACCTGGTGCGGACCACAGGGAGAAAAAAAATGGCGCAATATTCTCTGGAGTGATGAAACAAAAATAAATTTGTTTGGTAACGATGCGGAAAGAAACGTTCGTCGTCCGAAAGGCAAAGAATTCGACGTTAGGTTTACAAAAAAAAACCGTAAAGCACGGAGGTGGCAGCTTAATGGTATGGGGCTGTTTTTCGTGGCAAGGTGTAGGTCCGATACATAAAATTGATGGCGTTATGTATAGATTCGTCTATAAAGATTTGTTGGAGACGGTAATGCTGCCATATGCTGAGGATAATATGCCGATTTTGTGGAAATTTCAGCAGGACAATGATCCTAAGCATTCTTCGCAATTGGTCAAAGCATGGTTCCAGGAGCATAATGTAGACGTCCTTGAGTGGCCAAGTCAATCCCCAGATCTCAATCCTATTGAGAACCTCTGGGGAGAACTTAAACGAGGAATTTCAAAGACTGTTTGCCACAACAAACGGCAGTTATGGGAAAATATTAAAAAAATTTGGTACAACATTCCTGTAGAAACTTGTCGGAAGTTGGTATCATCTATGCCCGGAAGAATGGAAAAAGTAATAAAAAATAATGGCGGATATACAGGGTATTAGATGCGTTCTAACTCATTTAGTAAAATACAGGACCATAACTAACAAAATATTAGTATTTATTACTATGTTTGTTGGGCACACCTATTATTCTGACCAATCGAAAATTTTTGTATTATATGAATTAACCAAAAGTTAAGTTATTTTTTAAAGTTTGTAAAGCCTTTTATTTTTCGTTATGACGCTGAAATATGTTTATGTTGAAAACTAATTAATTTTTTTAAGAATTATAAAAAATATATGAAAGCCAAGCTTTTTTGAAAAAAAATATGCTCACACATATTATTTTGTCCAGCTGTGTATGTATATAAATATGTTGCAAAAAAGAAACTTAATGTTAATTTTCTCTTAGTTATTAAATTCGTGAACACTGATTGAAAACAATACTTATTGATATACCGCTTGATATTTAAGTCACATAATTTAGTTACTCACTATTATCAAGCAACACTAATTATATAGGTAATACACAAAGAAATTTTTATCCAACTAATCTTGGAGCATGCACTATAATCAAAAGTGTTTACAAAAAATTTTTTTATATAGAGCTAATTAAAATCTAGTTAAAACCTTAAAACTTTAGGTTCTTCCGTTTTTTTTAAAGACAATAACGTACTTTATTGATGACAACGGCGGCCAATTTTTATGTGTGACTGCATTGTATTTTTGTGGAGGACCATTATACACGAGCAGTACATCCCGCCGAGGGCTATCTGGTTAAATTGTTGAGGAGATTTTTGTGGCAACCAATGCAGTGCTGAATCCTGATTGAAGGTAAGTTCAATGTCTTCAATTTTATTCATTTTGTTTGATAGTAGTAACGAATTGTAGAAACAGAAATAAAAATGAAAAGTAAACATAAAACGTTTTTACTGTCCATTGGATGTCAAACTTCCGGTTGAGATAGTGCCAGCATAGCATAATGTTCACAAAAATTAAAAAGGAATCAATTTTAGATCTAATCAAAAACCTTAGACTTTAGGTTCTTCCGCTTTTTGAAGACAGCGACGTTTTTTAATTGATGACAACAGCGAAGGCATTCCTGTGAGGAACCAATGTTCTTAACCGGTGTTTTCTTGGATACAGTGTTGTGGCTGCTCATCCTACAGCCAAGGAATCCTGTTTTTGGTTTTTTGTCATCGCCCATGACTTGGCAGGCTGCGGCTCATGAGCCACCTGTGGCTCGGTAGGGCCCTTCGAAAGGAATAACGTTGTTTACGCCAAAGCTCCGCTCGCCCGACTGCAAGCTTTCGCTCTCGTTCGGGTCCGTGGCGGCGCGACCCAGTTCACGATAGTCAGTCTTGTTACGACCTCCACCGCGAACAGCAAATCAAAGAGTTTTCTCTCGACTACGGCAACGATTGATCGTTTTATCAACCTCCAGCGCAAGCAGTTCTTCTTTTTTATTATAAAAATTTCTTCAATCCGATATTAACCTTTTAAACCATTGTATTTGGAAACATCAAAATTATAAAGTGGATTTCATTAAAGCGAAAACTTTTAACAAAACATTGCATCAATCTACTCATCAATCAAGAAACACGTTTTCTGACAATATCACTTATTAAAGAATTAAAGAAAGAAACAAAAAATAAGTAAATACAAAACTAGTAAATAAGTGTTATTGATTTTGTATTTTTGGCAATAACCAATCAGGAAACAACCAATCAGCGTTGTCGAAGCCATGAAGATTTTTCAAACTTAGACTAAGAATTTTATATATAAGCAAGTAGATTTACAGAATAAATTCAGATTCGTAACTTCTATCATTGAGTTTGTCTCTTGGAAAATAAATCGGCAACTAACTTGCCTTTTTCCTAAAAACTACACTTAATTCGGCGACCTCAGCTCGCCTCATTTATCGGCGGAACCTAACCGCCTTTCAATAAAAAGGTAATGTACTCTGTCTTTGTCAGAATCAGATTCTGACAAGGATGATACATTATAGGATATTTCATTTTTGTCGTCGGACAAATATTATTTTTTCGCTGCGTAATTTGCTGCTCGCGCAAACACACACGTGTTTGATCACTTCAATAGTGCCCACAATATTTGTCGTCGGACAAATATTATTATTTTTTTTCGCTGCGAAATTTTGCTGCTCGCGCGTATACACACGTGTTTGTTCACTTCAGTAGTGCCCACAATATTTGTCGTCGGACAATTATTATTTTTTCGCTGCGTAACCCACTTGAAACGGTGCACGACATAAGAAGTGCGGGCGTTGCCAAAGGTAAACAGGCACACAATTCGGTGCACCATCTACAACCGCCAAGCGCGTCAATACTTTTCAATTAAACGTCGCGCGACCCATCTGTCCTTTATGCTCACAGCAGCATGGTATTCGATCTTGCCCACAATTTTTGAAATTGCCTTCCAAAAAGCGGTTAGTAGAAGTGCGAAAACACCATTTGTGTATAAACTGCTTAGCACACTCGCATGCTGCTAAAGACTGCCCCAGTAATTTCAATTGGTGACGGGATCGGTGACGGCAGCAGCAGCAACAACAACAACAACCACTGAGCCGGGTCGAAGGTCCACATGTGGATTGGAGACTTTTGTTTGGGAGGTTGACAACGTCGTCGATTCAGCTTGTTAAGCTTCGGTCCAAGGTTTGTGCCGCCACATATAACCAACTTGGTGGATCTTTGCCAGCATATGGCATATATAGAATTCTAATTTTTCCCCGAAAATTGTACAAGGCATTAATTGCCTATCCAGATCAGCATGAAGTTGGCCTGCCATATCTATATGGTATTGTGAAAGTGCACAAACCGGGCATGCCCTGCCGGCCCATAGTATGTACCAAATGTTGGTATACTTACTATTTGCAGAAGGTATTGTGCACTGTTTTGCAGACACATGCTGGTCTGTGAAGGGTATATATTCGTCAAATTTGACGTGGTCGATATGTACACGAGCATGAGTCGTGAGGGGATACTGGAGTGCTTAAGAAAGCTGTTTTTGACATCGCAATTCCGGAGCAACTGCCGTATACCCGCCAGTTTGCTCATTAAAATAGTTGAATACTGTTTTTTTGATGCGAATTATTTCCGTTTTGGGGAGGAGGTGTATCGGCAGCTGCGCGGTTTGCCCCAAGGGGCTTGTGATTCTGGGATTCAGGTTCTTGTATATTGACCTGTGCAAGGAGGAGGAGAGGCTGGTTGCGAACTCGTATCCAGAATATTTCATATCTGATGTCTTTAAGGAGACAATAAATAAATATGTATTACAGATGCCCGGGCCAGAGCAGGATCGCTTTATGATCAGCAAGGACGATCCATATGAGCGGCGCACAATAATGAGTGCCTTCTCTGAGCACTTCTGTAATCTGGGCGTGACAAGGCGGGCTAGACGCATTACCGAAAGGTACGAGCGGCAACTCTTGCAAAACGAATCTCAGCCTGGCGATTTGCCTGAGTCCGCCTGGATTAATTATAGGTCACTCAAATATTGTTGCGAAAGTTTGGCTGGAGTAGTGCGATTGCTGTGCCGGTCATTAAATTTGGGCATACCGGTTTTTTCGAAGGCTGATTGTCTATTTAGACAGTTGCGAATGTCTTTGGCAGGGCATGGGCCGACTGTCGTAAATGTTGAGCTAGAGCCGAAACCTGTAGTACGGGTATATGTAACGAATTGTCGTGATTGTGGGAAGATATTTTTGTTGACCGGAAACGGTGTATCTTCTATGGTGGCTAATGCCGCCTTCTCGGATCCGATGTCATTGATCAGTCGGCATCAGTCAATATATTCTCACAAAGTGGATAAGTACTCTGTTGAGTTGCCGACTATTGGCAAATTGAAACCCTCGCAAAGGATGTTCTTGTATAAAGGATTCTACCAAGAATTGGGGGTTGATTGCGGGGTAGAGGGTGTGGTAGAAAAACTACCCGGTGTTCTGCATATAACGACGTTGGAATGTATGAAACATATGCGGTCATCAGGTTTAATGAGCCTAAAAATGTATGGGCTACCAGAGCCAACACAGTCGATTAGGTCAACTGTTGATATAGAATAAAAAAACCCACAAAAACTTGGCTTTGAGCTCATAGAGCTAATACAATCAAATGTCTTTGTATAGGCATGAAAAATATACGGAAAAAAGAGAGAGAGAACAGATGAAAAATTACATCCATTCATTACCCTAAAGGATTTTTGAAAAAATACATATATATCCACTTATTGAACTGAAGGTTTTTCGTTTTTTTAAAAATGTCTATTCGACACATTGAAGGTTTTTTGTAAAAGATATATATATATATGTCCATTCATAACTTTTTGAAAATTCTCTATGAACAATTGTTCAAGTGTGATATACACTTTTACTGCATTTTATACATATAAGTATGAAAAATACATATAAATACGTAAAAATAACTATTTTTATTTCTTTTGGCACGGTAGCCACAATAGTATGTGTAAGTTACCATATATTTTTTATATATAGATTTGTATGACTCAATTGTAAAAATTAACATTAATTTAATGCACAAATATAGGCAATAAGGAATGTAGTTAACTAGCCATTAAGTACACCATGTTGTATGGATTTTTAGTTTCTTATATAAAAAAATGTAGTATGAAGAGATACGACTGCACAAATTGAAAAATAGTAATGTTTAAGAATTACTACGACAAAAATATGATTTTGTACAAAATTTTTTTTATATAATATACGTTCACAAGAGGTGAACATGGAAAATGAGAATACTTTGGAGTTGTCTTTATTTTCATTATATTTTATGTATACTTATTTTGGATATGGAAAAATAAGAAGTTTTTGGAAGATTGACAATTGAAAGCTAAGTATTACATCATGAAATAATGTAAGTATTAGGCGCAAACTTTTTGATTACAAGAAGGACATTTTTATTATTTGGATGCCGTAATGGCGGCGTCATTTTATTTGGCCCGCCTATGCAAATGTCATTAGACAAAGGAATATACATACGTGCAAGCAAAAACAAGCAAGCAAGCAGTATATATAAGACATAATGAATTGTAGAAGATTAATATGAACTGTAATTTTAATTCTAACATTAATACAGTTCAATACAAGATACGTATATAGCATAGAGTGCCAGTACACATTTTTTTACCCATGTTTTTTAGGCACTGTTTTTAGAGGCAGATGTCTCTATGTTACCTAGATTAATGTAGTGTTTTAGGAGTTTTTCGCTGTATTGTAGGGTGTATCTGTATGAGACTGAGAATTCTCTAAAATCGGAAAAATGAAAAGGTAGACAGAACATGAGCAGAACTATAAAAAGGCGTTAAACTATATAGAGCACTTTGAACCGCTGTATTCAATGCACTCGCAGAGAAGGCAGCTGGGCCAATTACCGAATATTACAACTACCCATATTGTTTAACCAGGGGTTAGATGTGGCTAACCTTAGTCGGTGTTCAGCAAAGTGCTTAATGCTTGAATGCACCGTACTGAAGATTAGTACCCAGGCTTAAACGAGCAATTGCCGCCAGCAAATGTTTGAGTTCAATGTCTTCTACAATAGCTTAGAAAAAGGAAAAAAGAAAAAAAGGAAAAGTTTTTTTAATTTTTTGTTATTTTTTGTGTGTTTTTTGATATTCGGCATCACCGTTAGTGCCAACCCATTGGTCCCCTATGGCTTACCGCAAAGTTTTTTTCCCTACAGAGGACGGTGGGGCTGTGTAACACGCATAGCAGTGGATACATTATTCTCTATTTCCCAATTTTAACATAGAGTTCGCGGATAAGACAAAAGAGCAGCAAAAACGGTATCCCTGTCAATGATGACAATTACAACGACAGACATTGGCAACAACCATGAGTGCTTTTCGTCATTATGCGCCACAGGCATCGTCAAGAGACCACAGTGGGAGTACAGATTGTTTTTGGACTACCGTCTTTTTTTTGTGGGAGTACAGATTGTTTTGGACTACCGTCTTTTTTTTTTTTTTTTTTTTTTTTTTTTTGTTGTGTTCATGTTGTATAACAATGTTTGTGATTGGAGCTTACGTAATTTTTCAACAGATAAAAGAAGAATACAAAAACCTGGTTTCGGGTTCCAGCACGAAAAGTTTTTTCTAATGTAATTATTATTTTCATATAGCTGATTATGTGAGAGAGTAGCAGTCAAGGACATGAGAGTGGCAAAAAACTCACCGCAAGCATTATGTTTTTGGTTCTTAGTCCCGTGCCAAAATCAACTCATATCCTTGATAGCATTTCCCATTGGTAAGGCGTTCACTGGAATGCGATTCCACAACCATAATGATTTTTTGGGAACACAACAGGGCTGATTCTAAGGGAATGTATTCAGAGCAGCTAGACAATGGAACGACATAGAATATGCCTGAAAGTGAAACTCAAAGAATGTTAAAAATTCCGACAGCATTCACCCGGCGGCATTTTCCGGTACGATCGGGAAGTGGAGCACAATTACCAAAAAGGGATGCCAATATAGGGATGGATGAGTGGCTGTATCAATTTTGATAAAAATGACAAATAAAAACTTGCAAGAAAAAAAATTCGAGTGGTGAAAATATATATTCAATAGAATTAGTTTGAAAAATTTAAAAAATGCACCAATTGTAAGTTAGGAAGATCATTAGAAAAATGAGAGCAATTAATCCGAATGTTAAAAGGACAGAAAAAGCTGCTGCAACGATGCGGCATCAAATGCACGAGCACTGCTGGCTACAACAGTGCCAAAAAAACGCGATTATTATTCGTATATTTTTGATGAATTTTTAAAAGTATTAAAATATGGGAAATTGGAAAGGGCTAGGAATTTGCGAATCATGTATATTTCGATTTAAGAAGAGACTTTTAAAAAGTCAACCGCAAGTATAACTGGTACAATCTGATAAAGGCAAGAGCACGATGCTAATGACCATAAATGATTATAAAGAAATGATGGGAAATTGTAGGGTATAAAAATTTTTACGAAAAATATAATAGTCACCGCTGTAATTTCAAAGTGGAAATCCTATTCCCTATTGGAAAACCCCGTATGTATTGTAATAATAAAATTAATTTAATATTTTTTCATATTTAATTTTAGTTTTTGCTTTTTTTCGCAATATTGTAGTGTATGTACAACAAAAATACCTAAACAAAAAGTAATAATATGAAAAAGTAACAATAACCAAAAATATATATTCACATAACAATATATAATCAAAACATAATCAATAAAACAAAAGAATGACCAAAGCAAACAACAACGTCTGCGTGACGCTAAGCAGAAATCATGTTGCGCATGTGCGAGCCAAACAGTTCAGGGTCAGCGCATTGATTTTTACAGACCCACTGATTATAAAGATTATGGAACCAAGGAAACTTCAATGCCTGTATTGTCTTCTAGATACTTTTATGGCCAAGAGGATTAGTTTTTTAAGCACATTACTATACTTTTTTATCAATTTAATGGCCCTTCAGCGCATTGACGAATGCATAGCACTTGAACTGACGCCAATAATGATCATGTTGCACTTTTTTGTGGATAGTTCACACATTCAATAATTTATGGGAAACAGTTGACTAAGGGACAAATTCCTTAGTACTCAAATTTATATTTATAAAATAAATATACAGATATTTCTGTGAGTAGGATTATGTACTAAGTCTATGATTGTAAATTCATATAAATAAGGCTAAGGAAATCAATAAAGGCAGAGACGATTCTGAACTAACAAAACAAACATCTCTTTATTTTCGGCTCTATTTTTCTGGAGCTAAGAAACATTTTCGGCCTTTACCGACTCAGTTTAACAAACAAAAGTCGTGACCATGCATCACGGTAAAATCCGGCTGGAGATCTTAGTAAGTACTCATATTTTGTGATTAGGCAAAATTCAGTTGTTTTTAAGGAAGCAATTTATTCTTTTTAAAGGACCGAACACAACAAGAATCTTTACAATATAATTATAAGCTAATATAAGGTGATATATTTGAATATGGTGAATAAGGTGATACATTTTTTGTCGGTAAGAACAAAGTGCGATTTTCGGTATCGCTTTTGAGTTGTTGAATCTATATTCCCTCCATTGTAATCTATTTGTTTGTTTCAGAGAACGGAGCAGTTTAAATCTGTGCGGAGTCAATGGCAACGGGTGGCACACGTGGGAGGGACCTTTGTGGGTCTGATTCAGTACATGATTCGGCAGCTCAATTCGTGGGTTCGGTCAGGGCCGTAGAGGACCAGTTGTTGAAGAACTTAACGGAGTTGGATGTGCCCGAGACTGTGGTTACTTTGTTAAGTTTTGGGCCGCGCTTTGTTCCACCACACGTTACGTCGCTAATAGATTTATATGACTATTCGTACCGTCCTTATGACGAGGGAGATGATTGGATGGATTTGTCAAATTTCATTATTAATTATTTTTATTAAGCACATAATAGTAAAATGCTATTTGTGATAAATATATGTACATACACAAAGGAAATAGTAAACTACTAAGCACTGAACTACTGAGTAATATAACATGAAAAAATGGAAATATAGCTTAAGCCGAGGAAAAAAGAACATGCATGTATGTAACTAGTATATAATTTCTATTAACAAGTGTTACGAATGCCAGTGCCAGAAGCCGAGCTTAAGTTAAGCGGCACTTTAAGCTGAGCTTATTTCTGAAGGTCACGCTGTAAAACGCATCAAAAAGATAAACTGAACTTTAAACCTCAGGTGGAGCTTAAGTTAGCACTGAAAAACCCGGCATTAATAATTTTTTATCAGGATAATGTTTTAACTTTTGTCAAATCACGTAGTTGCTAATTTTTACGAGAGCGGGAAGTGTTGTTAACCGTAAATATATAGGGACAGACAAATACATAGACTGCATAGATATGAAAAAAATAAGGTATAAAAAAGTCACTACATGAATACAATAATGTAATTCGGGTTTAAATTGGGACAGAATAACAGAATAAAAAAAAACAGTAATTTTCACCGAATATTATCAATCAGAAGACCTCAATGATGCACCTCTCATCGGACGAGATGCAGTTTTTTAAAGCAATCAAAAAAGTTCTTTACTCCAGAACATATTTTACAGATTGCTCACTATAATAGTGTGTACAATCATCAAACTTATACGAAATTTTATACTTATACGTTTTTGCTTTGAAACAATCAGAAGTATTCAATCAAAACCGTTTAAAACTAGCTTTCGATCCTAAAACAAAATTTAATAAATTATAAAGCAATTTTTTTAATCCTACGAAGAAAAAGACTATGATCACAAGCAAGAAAAATTTCTGCAAAGAGCCGCTTTTAACACAAACTATTAGCAGATGAATTTACCCACTGTGCCAACAACCACAGCAATAAATTACAGAAAGAATATAATTTACTTTTGTGAATCGTACAGTAAATACCAAGGTACTGTTATTATAATATATTCACTGGCTCACGTTTAGTTGAAATAAAGTAAAAGAAAAAGAATCATGTAAGCAGAGCAATCTAAGGTACTAAGCGCCTACGTGGGTAAAAATAGGACGCTATTTTGCTATAGGACCAACTTTATTTGACAGCTATATAGTCAGTAGAAGAACGCAACATCGAAGTAAAACATTACGTGCAATTGTGTACTTAAAAAAAATACTTTTGTCGTAAGTATGTCGAAATCTAAGCTGAAAAAATATATCCGTGATCATTGTAGTGTAAAAAAAAAAGCCTTTTTGATTGTTTGAAATAAAAAAAATTGTTTTTAATTTAGTGCATTTTTCGAATTTTTGGTTGGTTCTTTGCGGAACCGTCAGGCACCGGGAGTTCGAAATTGAGCACATATGGAATTCTATAGAAATGTTTTTGTTTTGGTTTCGTTAGTTGTTTAGAAACGGCGAGTAGAATTCGTGATTTTCGAACGGAGGAAGAACTTTCAGAATTTGTCAATTCGATTGCGTGGTCAGAAAGCGAAGATGATGTTGATTTTTGCACGCAGTGCAAGAAAACATTGAAAAACCACTGAATACCACGCTAAATGAAATCAAACGATTCATGGGAATCAATTATTACATGTCAGTCTATAAATATCCAAGCGTTCGATCGTATTGGAGTGACTATGGTTTCAAGCCAATAATGGATTCCATGCCACGAAATCGTCACGAAAAAAATCGACAATTCTTGCACTTCAATAATAACGATACAATGCCACGCCGTCATCATGTTCAAGAGCCATCGACATCGTCCGATCAACAACCATCGACCTTATCCGAAGATGCGCGCAGTCGCAGACGTAATCGTGTGGCTGAAGCAGTTCGAATGTATGGAATAATAC
This sequence comes from Conops quadrifasciatus, assembly GCA_949752815.1. Classification (NCBI taxonomy): domain Eukaryota; kingdom Metazoa; phylum Arthropoda; class Insecta; order Diptera; family Conopidae; genus Conops; species Conops quadrifasciatus. Next base: position 39,433,090 of record OX457079.1, read on the forward strand.
CACAAGACAATCCGAACTACGATCGACTGTACAAAATACGTCCATTAATCACTGCACTGAACAGAAATTTTCAAAAAGTACCAAAGCGCAATACATGCCAGACAAACCGCACCCGAGGGGGAATAAGTTGTTTCTTATATGCGATGATTCCGGATTTTGCTATGCATTTGAAATTTATTCCGGCGACGACGACCATCGTGAGGAAAATGAACCGAATTTGGAAGCATCTGCGAATGTTGCTGTGCGATTGGCTCGCTCCGTTCCTCGATTCGTCAATCATTGTATATATTTTGATAATTATTACACATCGATCCCATTGATGGTGTATTTAAGAACACAAGGCATCTATTCCCTTGGAAGTGTTCGCCGCCCACGGCTTCCTTTATGTAAATTATCGCAGAAGTTTACAAATCGAGGTGAATGTGAAGAATATGTAGGCACATTTCATGGAATTGAAGTCACAACAGTGGCGTAGAACGATAACAAAATAGTAAATATGGCATCGACAATAGCGGGAATGCACGCATATCTTTCGGCCGATGGTCAAACGCCCGAGAATGCACCAAATGTACAGAGATATAATAAGAAGAAAAAGGTGATGGAAAGCATTCAATGTCCCAATATTATTCATGAATACAATAAATATATGGGCGGTGTTGACCTTTTGGATTCGTCACTCGGCCGTAGTCGTATCCGCATAAAGTCACGAAAATGGACAAATCGATTGTTTGATCACATGTGTGATATGGCCATTATAAACGCCTGGATTTTATACAAGCGACATCATGCTGTAACTAAGCAAACGAAGCCGAAGAAAGTGTTGCATGAATTTGTGTCTGAAGTTGCCTATTGCTTGACAAAATCTGGCACTGAAATGCGAGTGGGAAAACGTCGACGAAGTAACCTTGAAATAGAAATTGCTGCGAAACGTCTTCGCGCATTTTCCGCCCCTCTACCGCCACGCGACATTCGCCTAGATAACGTGGGGCATTTCCCGGAATACACGTTGGAAGGGAAGCCACGATGCAAAAACCCAAAGTGCACATCTCGTACGAAGGTTCGATGCCAAAAATGTGGGATACATTTGTGTTTTTAATCCGTCAAAAATTGTTTTGCTGAGTTTCATCAAAACTAAATTTAATTTAGTTTTTATTTTAAATTAATAAATTAATAAATTAATTAATAATTTAATAAATTAAATTAAATTTAAATTAAATCGGCCATTGTCGATACTTTAACTTTTGTAACTTTAACTTTGTAACTTTTTTGATTTTTTCAATAAAATTTCTTGTTTTTTTGATAACAAAAATTTGTTAGTACAAAATTCTCTTCTTTTAATTTTGAAGTCCTTGTGCCTAGCAGTTCCGCCACCCAGGTACTTTTTACCTAGTTCACCTAAATTTCACGTATGACCAGTCATAAAACAAAACTTGTTCAGAATCGCGAGTTTTATAACATTAATTTTTTTCAGTTCAAAAAAAAAAAATCAGGTTATTAAGGGTTAATTAATATTTGCGACTTTTATCTATTTAAACCTTTAAAAATTTTAAATTCTTTATGAATCTTGTCGTGGCAAAGGTAAAATAATAACAGTAAATATTTCATTAATTCAAAGAAATGTTCTTGCTCCACAGAACTAAAAATTTTTGTGTAATTCGGCAGATGCCTTCATTAAGGAAAATTAAAATGTAAACAGCTTTCCTTCTGATGAAAAACTGTGCCAACGATAGAGAAATTTATTTCTATTCACGACTGGTGTATTTATCTTATTATATAAGACAAATACAAGTATCTTTAACACCATGAGATAAATTTCTCAATTACGGGGATAAATTTCCAGGGGAACGGTCATACCGTGAGGAAGAGGGGGTGAGGTGGTAACAGGGTATAATTACGGTGAGGGAGAACTTTTCGACTAGTGAAAGCTAGCGTTATTAAAGGACATGCAAGGATTAATAGTTATGGGTTATACTGACTACTATAAAGTATGGCAGTACTAAGTTAAACCACCTCAAGTAAAATTTTTAGAACTCTTCTTAAGGCCAAGATAAACCACGGGAAAGTCAACAGCGGCAGGCTGTAGGAATTTCTTTTTCCTACCTTAGCGTTTAGAAATTCGAATGAATCATTACTTTACTGAATCATGAATTCATTACTGAAATTACTTTATGCAAAATTGTTACTTTCAAACGTCAAATGGAAAAGTGCTTTTACTTAATCCATATTTCGGGCATAACCGTACGTATAAATTACAGATTAGTCCTCGCAATAATAAACTAAAAACTTTATAAGCAATAAACCTTATAAGCCTTATATAATAAACCTTATATTAAAATTATAAGCATAATTAATAATATAAAAAGGGATGTACAGCTTACAGCAATTCCTCTGCATATCTACAATGCTCATACTCCACGGCACTATGTCCTTGATTTTGGTATCAGCAGCTTAATATAGCATTACGAATTTTCGTCATTTTAATCCGCACTGTTTAATGAAGATTTATGCCGCTTCTATAAATGAAGACGGAAATTTTCTTTAATTCTGAAGTTTCAGATGCACATTTTATAATTTGAGATGAGATTACGGAACAAGTTAAGAATAGGTGAGTAGCTCCGATTTTTTTTTACAGTTACAATATACCGTTAGGACGGGAAGTAGCCATTTTGTTGGCTACGGGAATGTCAGCAGCGGCAGGCAAGCCCAATTTCTTTTTCGCACCTTAGCGTTTAGAAATTAGAATTCATTACTTTATGCAAAATTGGGCATAAGTAAAGAATAGGTGTGGCTCTGATTTTTAAAATTTTTTTCGTATAATAGCGCTTACCTTCCCTAGTCCAACCATGTTGAAAATTAGCGCCGGAAAAATTTTTTCTAACGCTAACATTTTTCAAATAAGCGAAAGTCATATAAACTAAAGCGGTAAGTATGTAGTATATGTATCATATATACCGTATTGAAGGTAAAAAGACAGGCTTTTCAGGAATAGATTTTATTTTTTACCTTAATGCATTCTTTTAGGAGAAAAAAATTGTTTCGAGGAAAAATTGACATATGTATTTTCACCAAAATTGGTATAACTCCTTAACCGTAATGATACTAGCAAAAAAGTACTTGACATAAATGGTAGGCAGTGAAAATACCTTTAAACGTTATATTACCCGGATAGCTAATTATTTCCAGAGATATTAAGCTTTTACTAGTTGACATTTACATACGTATTCTGAGATTCACGAACTATTGGATCGTCTCGAAATTGCATTGCAAACAACAACAAAAATCGTCTCTTTGTTATTGTTTGCAATGCAATTTCGAGACGATTCAATAGTTCGTGAATCTCAGAATACGTATGTTAAAAGCTTCCAAGTCCAAGATGGCTGACTACCGACGAAAACAAAATGGCTACTTCCCGCCCTAACGGTAAAAAAAAATGAAAAAAGCTACTCACCTATTTTCCGTTAATAGAAACTACATACTTGTTACTTACATGAATTTTTTTAGCATAAGTTCGTAAGCTTACATGGTCCCATTTACATGGTTACATGGTTTGTTCGTAAGCTTACATGGTCCCATTAACTGCATTCCGTCATAAAGACGCAAATGATTCAGTCTGATTCACATTTTACGCTTTGAGATGAGATTATATATGTATTTTAATCTACGCTGTTTCAGAGATCGATGTTGCTTGCCATAAATGAAGACGAGAATGTTCTTTGATTAGAGTCCCACATTCAAATTTATTACTTCCAGATGAGATTATACACTACTTTACTCCGCATTGCTTAACGGAGATTAATGCTGCTTCTGATAAATTAAGACGGAAATTTTCTTTAGTTGTAGAGCTTCAGATGCACATTTTATAATTTGAGATGAGATTAGCCGGCGTTGTTTCGTCATATTCATAACTATCGCCATTGTTGCAAACTTCAACCACAATACTCTGAGATTATGTTGATGGCTGACTACCGACGAAAACAAAATGGCTGCTTCCCGCCCTAACAGTAAATTATAACGGTTATTCTTTACGTGTTCCGTTAATAGAAACTATATACTATTTAGGTACTTACTTGTACTTTTTAGCATAAGCCTTGTTTGCAAGCTTACATGGTCCTATAAACTGCAGGACTATACGATGTAATTGTTGCTCCTCATTCAGTTATTCACATTTTATGCTTCGAGATTTTAATCCGCGCTGTTTCTGAGATTGATGTTGCTTCCCATAAATGAACACGAGAATGCTTGATTATAGTCCCACATTCACATTTTTTACTTCCAGACGAGATTATATACTTTGGATTGATGCTGCTTCTGATAAATGAAGACGGGAATTTTCTTCAATCCTAGAGTTTCAGATGCAAATTTTATAATTAGAGATGAGATTTGCCGGCGTTGTTTCGCAATGTGGATAATTATCGCCAGTGTTGTAAATTTCAACCACATACTTTTAGGTTAGTTTACACAACGGATAATCTGTTAATAATAATATATTTTCAGTACAATTTTTTCTGAACTTTTTTTTCAACTTGTAAAGACTACAAATTTTAAAATTAAAAATGAAATGAAAACCGTGATGTGGGCTAAGTTGGGGACTGGAAAAGACTGACCGAAACGCAAAGGAACATACAACGTAAATAGACTCACATACGAACAGATTAATTCAAATATTGTACTTTGCTTTATCCTTTCAGATTGGATCAAACCAACCTTTTATTCTTAGCCTAAAGCCGACGTCAGACAGAACGCGGATATCGCTATGCGCTGCGTGGCGTAATAAACGCGCTGCGACTTGGTGGTCAAATAGAGCACGTATAGCTACTAAGGTAAACAAATCTACCACGTGTATATATAGATAGCAAGATGCCATATAAATGCCATAAATTGGCATTTGCTACAAATTTTTCCTTTAGAGTTTCAATTGTTATACGATAACTGATAATCACAACTCTCTGGCATCTATAAAAATTGTAGAATTGTACTCACACACTCACAAAACACTAGCAGAAGTAGGACAATTTGTAAATTTTCACAACGCACCGACGCGTAAATCTTACGCCGCGTAAAGCTGCGTTCAGACAGAACGCGTTTATCGCTACGCGTTGCTGGCGGTTTTTCCGCCGGGTTGTAATACACAGAAATCCCATAAGCTGTTCAGACAGAGAAAATGCATTGTTTACTGTCGCGGCGTAGAGATTTACGCGGCGCGGTAAGTAAAATTGTGTATGTGTTAGTTTTGTGCACAGTTCATGCAGGTCCGAGAGTGAAGAATTTTAATGCACGAATTACCATGCTCTTCATCTCCCTCGCCATCAGCGACATTTTAATGCATGAAGAATTGTTCTCGTGTGTGAAGCTTCATTCGGTTAGATGTGTCGATAATAGCATATTAGTAGTATATTTGATGTGTTATAAGATATTAATTTTAAGGTATTTGATGTATTATAAGAGACTATTGGTCTCAAGATAGGTTTCAGAAAATTATAATTTATTCATATATTATTCAGATGTAATTTTAGATTTAATTTTATATATACTATAGGTTGATATTATTGTGGACATTACAATGAATTATAATGTAATAATTATAATGATATAAATTATAAATTAAATTAAAATTAAATTAAATTAAATACTTAAAATTAAATTAAATTATATAATTTGATTTAATGATCCAAAACTTTTATATATAAAAAAGCTGTGTTGCCCCCAGATACTGTATACGCAGGACAAGACAATTTTCCTGTTTTTGCTCTTTTCCAAATTTGTTTTTATTTACCAGCAAAATCTAGTAAACGATTGATGCGAGTTTTGTGTTAACATTAAGGCGAAATCGCCCGCAGCGCGGAGCGAAAAACGCGTTCTGTCTGAATGCAGCTTTATCAGAAATAATGGGGGGTATTACACAGTGACCCTTTCCCCATGAGTCACTCACCATTTACTCACTCGTATTTTATTTTGTTCTCTCTTCTGATTACACTATTATCCTTCACCAATTTGATGCATGGATAAAAATCCAAAATTTTGTATTTTTATCATACTACATTTTTCCTATTTTTATTCCTACTTTTGTTTCAGTGACCAAAAGTAAGTTTCCTTCAAGTTCTCTTAAATTAAACAAGCAAGTGTTTTATATCGTTATTCGTGACTGTGGGAATTTTATTTTTTAATTTTAAAATTTCATTAACTGCACTTTCTTTTTTTTTGCGGTGTAGATAATGTTTGTGGAATATATTCCACAAACACAGGAAAGCCCACGTTTTCCTCGAGCAACATAATAAGCTCCTCCGTATGTGCTCTTTCCAATAGTAAGCCATTTTCATATAAATACCAAATATAATAAATTAAAATCACGCTAAATATATGTATAAATGTAATGGTTGTTCTCATGCTAAAAAAATGCAATTGCATGTAAAAATTGAAGTAGTTTTGCTCCTATTTTCAACATTTTCAACATTTTTTACCAAAGAAACACTGCTTTACCCTCGTTAACCAATTTCTGTTCTAGGCTAAAATTTTACCTAAGTGCAGGGCGAAAAATGCGGCGAATTTCTCTCTGATTCTCTCAGCCAACAACATAATAAACGTCACCCTTGGGAAAAGGGTCACTGTGTAATACGCCAATCCTATCAAGTGAACTCGGTCGTTCACGAACCACACAACTCTCTTCTGCTTTTGTTTCGGTCAAATATAAACAAGACACGTGCTGCTGTGCCAAAAATTAAGGGGGCTATATCGTATACACAGACAGGAGAGTTCTTCCTGTGTCTGCTTTGTTGATTTCTGAATTTGCAATAGATTTTGCTGGTAAACAAGAACAAATTTGGAAAATAGTAAAGCAGACACAGGAAGAATTCTACTGTCTGTGTATACGATATAGCCCCCTAATTGTGAGATTTTCAATAGACAAAGTGATTAAAAGCGAAAAAAGTGTTTTTTATCACCTCGGTCCTAAAAAGCGATTTCTAAACTGTGAAAGTGATTAGTAATGGTGGCTTCGACCCTGTCCTTAAGTAGCGAACGATAACGGTTTTTCATCGAAGGAAAAATGCTTCAAAATCGCTCTCATCTCTCTCACTCGATCACTTCGTTCCCCAGTGGTAAAAATGGTCATGATATCATCGATGATATCCTCATGATTTCGTGTGCCGTATCGACTCGATTCGGCATCCATTTTTCGCATTACATTTAGGACACATAGAGTATCCTGCTTACGGTGTAAGCGAGTAAGAATGAGGCATGTATACGCAATCAATTCGCTGCCTAGCTACGAAATCTACACCCTCGCTTCGATTTCACCTTACGCCGTAAGGGAGGTCCGTAAGCAGTACTTATTTTTCTCGCTTACAACTATCTTTGTTGGCGAAGTACTTTGAAATTCATCGACAAAATCAGAACGCAATCATCAATGATTTTTAAAGGCCTTTGCTACATTTACCACTGGGTCGTGTAATGGAAATGCTAAAAATTTTGATTGAACGAAAAAAACAAAGTAGAAGTGATAATAATTACTTCGTTCTTGAATTGAAAATCTTGCAATAAAATTTCCGTAATTATTTGACGATAAATTTAAAAAATAAGCAATGGCAACGGCTCAGAGCAGCGATGGTTTAGAGCAGTTGCAGAAGCAGGTGGAATGTGTGCGAAACATTTGTATTTTGGCTCATGTCGATCATGGAAAGACCACATTAGCGGACTCGCTGGTGGCTAGTAATGGTATAATTTCAAAACGAATGGCTGGGAAACTGCGCTATTTGGACAGTCGACCAGATGAACAGGAGCGTGGAATTACGATGAAAAGCAGTAGTATATCCTTGCATTTCCGTAGAAGTGAAACGCAGGCAGATTATTTGGTTAATCTTATCGATTCGCCAGGCCACGTAGACTTTTCCAGCGAAGTATCGACAGCTGTGCGGCTGTGTGACGGAGCCATTATAGTGGTACATAGAGTGAATAATTAGGCCTAATAACTAAGATTATAGTTCTCATACAATTGCATCTTAGAGCCAACCAAAGCTGAACACACTTTTTACTGTTTATATTCACACGATTTAGGTGGATGTGGTGGAGGGTGTCTGTCCGCAAACTCGTGCTTGTCTGGAGCAGACTTATCTGGAGAAATTAAAGCCCGTTTTGGTGCTGAACAAAATTGATCGGCTAATATTAGAAAAGCAGTTGACACCTCTGGATGCCTACGTGCGTCTCTCACAAGTTTTGGAGCAGGTGAACGCTGTGATCGGCAGTGTATTTGCATCGGATGTGCTGGCCAAAGAGGATATCAGCAATAAGGTGGGTGGCTTTGTCTCAGGAATTTGCAAGCCTTGCTCATTTATGTAACAAACAAAAATTATTTATTGCAGGACAACTATGAATCCGCTCTCGAATCAGTTGACGATTCCAGTCTGTATTTTTCACCATCTTTGGGCAATGTAGTCTTCTCTTCGGCTTACGACGGCTGGGGGTTTTCTGTGCACGATTTTGCGGCGACTTATTCCACGCGTTTGGAGATGTCGCGCAGTTCGCTAGAAAAGGTTTTGTGGGGTGATTATTACTATAATGCGAAGAAGAAATGTGCTGTTGTGGGCGCGCAAGAGAAAGCTAAAAAGCCACTCTTTGTGCAGCTTGTGTTGGAGAACATATGGAGTTTATACGATATTATTGTTGTGCGAAAGGATAAGGAAAAATTACCGGGTTATTACTTTACAAACATTTAATTAAGGATAATAATATAAAACCCGAATTTGGATTTTCTTTAGTTATTGCAGAAAAATTGGGCTTGGAACTGTCACCACGTGATTTGCGTATTGGTGATTCTAAAACGCAAGTTAAAGCCGTGCTCGGTCAGTGGCTACCAATTGATCGCGCTGTATTGGAGATGGTGGTGCGTCACATACCTGCACCAAATGTCATCACAGATGAACGGGCACAACGACTTCTCTTTCCCGTCAATGCAGAGTTCGATACAATGCCCTCCAAAACGCTGGCATTGATGGAGGACTTCAAACGTTGCGATTCCAAAAGCGATAGCGTTATAGTGTTTGTGTCTAAAGTAGGTCGACATAAAGTATAGAAATCGTATGAAACTCAATATACATATTAGAGGTCTGCATGAGACGTCTCGAATGATTCGAAACTGACATAGCAACATTTTTGCGTTGATGCAGTGCTTCCATTTGATTTCGAATCAAGCCGTGACTATTGGAATCATATGTGGTAATGTTTTCAGTAGCGCTTCCAAAAGTCACGCCTTGATTTGAAAGCAATGGAAGCATTTCAGACAACCCCTGAAACTTTCAAGACGTCTTGAACAAGCCTTCGAGACGTCTCATGCAGATCTCTAATACATATTTAATACTCCACTTATTTGACGAAAACAGATGACACCCATGCAAACGTCTCAGTTGCCACAAAATAGACCCAAACGCTTGACAGAAATTGAGCTACAAGTCCGTCGCGAAGAAGTACGCAGGCGTATAGAAGAGCATAAAAAAATATCCACTAATGTAACTTTAGAGTGTGCTACAAGCGGTGTGGAGCCATTGGCGACACTCGACGTCTCTCCCGGAGAAGTATCAAACAGGACCGCGCAAACTTTGGCGGAGGAAACACATGATGAATATATTTTCATAGCTTTTGCACGGATTTTTAGTGGAACGCTAAGACCTGGCATGAAATTGTACAATCTTGCACCCAAGCACGATCCACGCAACCAAGAGTAAGCGGCCGGCAATTAGTACTTAATGGTCTCGGAGGGAATTTTTCGTAAAACCAACCTCCCTTTGCAGGCTACTCAACCTCGAATCTCCTTACATTAGCGAGGTGACCATTGGTGATCTATATATCTTTATGGGTGGCGAATTGCAAGCTATGGATGAGGTGCCCGCAGGAAATATAGTGGGTATAGGTGGCTTGGGGCAGCAAATTGTGAAAACAGCAACACTTAGCAGCACCCTGTATTGTACGTCATTTAGTGACTTGAATTTGATGGCGACGCCAATACTGCGAGTGGCCATCGAACCGGTGAGTCCACAAGAAATGCCCAAATTGATTAAAGGATTGAAGCTTCTGAACCAAGTGAGTGAAGTAATTCGCCTTCAATCGATTTTGTGCAGTCGTGTTGTTTTGATTTATTCATAAGGCCGATGCTTGTGTTCAAGTTTCTGTCGATCGTACTGGTGAGCATGTTATTACAACCCTCGGTGAGGTGCACGTTGAGAAATGTGTGCGCGATTTAGAGCAGAATTATGCTAAAATCAAGGTAAACGTGTCGGAGCCAATAGTTTCGTTTCGAGAAACAATTCTGCCAGCTGCAACTACGGATATGGTCAATGAAACCATTGTGAAGTCAGGTAAGCCTTTAGTAGCAATGAAGGAGATTAAGTAAGCATATCTATCTTCCATATTTAGCCACTGACAAGGACATAAGCAAAAAAATAGCGAATCTTGACACGCCAAATAAATTAGGCACGATTAGTATAATAGCTCTACCTCTACCGCAAAGTGTAATCGATTTATTAGAAAAATACAGTTCATTTTTCAAGGTATGATAATTACGAGTATATTTTATTTGCATTTAATTTGATTTAAAAGACAATATTTTTATTTCGTTCTCTAAAGAAAATCTCAGCCTCGAGTCGATCGTTTACCCTTCCAGAGAAACAGAAGAAGTTATTGGTACAGATAAAAAGGAATATGGCCGATTGTCTACAAGAATTCGATTTGACGCCTCTCACAGCGAATTCATCTCATCTGAGCAACATAATCGGGCGGGTATGGTCCTTGGGTCCACACAATTGTGGTACGAATATATTACTGAATTGTAGTGATTATAAGCACCCGAACTTCTGGTCAATGGACAATGCAATCGCTGAATCAGCGGATGTGCTTACAGCGAGTGACATGAATGATATACGACGTGATTATAATAGTTCATTTGTCAACGGCTTTCAATTGTGTACATCGTCTGGTCCACTCTGTGAGGAGCCTATGCAGGGTGTCGGATTTGTTGTACTTGAGTGGGGCGTGAATGCAAGCAGTAATAATGATTTAAATTCTAAATCGTATGGACCTTTTTCTGGTTAGTATTAAACAACAAACGTTTCAAATTTTTTCTTCTAATAAATTCAACGTTATTAAGGTCAGATTTTGAATTCGGTTAAAGAGGCGTGTCGTTTGGCTTTCCAAAACCAACCTCAAAGACTGGTCAGTCCAATGTACAGTTGTAATATTGTCGTCAATGCTGAAATGCTCGGTGAGTCATGGATTTTTCATTTGGTTTTTCTTGCAAACATTACAGAATCATCCCAATTATTGATATCATAGAGCTTCACTGTTGAGGTTACAGCAAGTATTTTGAATGAATAGTTTTATAAATAATTAGTCCATTTAGTTAAACTAGTTAAAAATTCAAGTAAAGGATTTGACCAGATTTTCCTAAGCAAACGTATGAAGGCAGAAGAGCCCATTTATCGCCCATTTATTTATATACGAGAGAGCGGCGATGTATCTTTCCGTGTCTTTTTTCGTTCTAACGTCATCCGATCCGATTTCGTCAACTTTCTCAAAACCAAAATTGACACGGAGTGACCGAAATCTGTTTCGAAACCAATCAACATTAAATATGCTTAAAAAATACGGTGCCTTTTCTGTGGACATGTCTCTCACACTCTATCCCTATTTCTTCTCTCTTCATTCTCTCTGTTAACTCTAATATTGAATAATTCAAGATTTCGTGGTTTTTGTGTTAATTTTATTACCAATAATTTATTTTATTATTATGTAATTTATTGATGACGTTCTCTCAAAAATATTTAAATTTAAACTATTAAATGCAACTTAGGGCTAGTATTAAATAAATTATGATCATCTTAATATAGTTCTCATGTATTTAATATTAATTTTATTACTTTTTTTTATTCAACTACTATAGTCTTCACATTATTTTGCATTATTTTGTAATTATTCCATCAAAAGAAGGAAAAATAAAACAAAAACATATGCATTTAACAGTAACGGTGAAGTAAAAAAAACGCTACACAAAATTATAATTCTTAAACGATTATTCAGACAATTTGTTGTTAAATGAAAAAATCTTTCAAAATTTCAATAATTAATCATTTAATTTTTCATTAAAATATCGTATGTATTTATACATAAATGCAACTTATTTACTACAAAGTAATCATTTAAGTAAAATATAGTACATATTGGCATTATTCGTATAACGTATAAAAAATGCGTATTTGCGTATGTATATAAACATACAGCCATATATACATATATACCGCCATATAAGTACATATGTACACATATTTGCAAAATGTATGTATGTACGATATATTCTTGTGTGTATGCAATGAAGTTCTTATATTAAGGCGTATTTCCGCTATACTAAAAAATACTAGAGAGGATTTAGTTTAGCTATGTATCTTTTATGTATTTCTTTTAAAGTTTATTCTGGACCATCTACGCTGTTATTATTATTATTATTTATTTATTTTGACCATCTACGGTATTTTCAGTCAAAACGTATTTTTGTAACATTATTATTTTCAATCTATTTAATGTGTTCTTATTATTTGAGAGGAATCACCTTCAACTGATTTCCTTCCCTCTCCCACTCCTTGCTGTTTCCTGCTTCTCTAATTACTCTTGATTACATTTTGTTCCTTGCCGTCGTCAAACTGATTTTCTTTTTCCACGCCGCACATTTTTCTCACCCTCTCTTTTTGTTCAAGTCCAACAATCTATCACCCTCCCTCCTCACTTCCTCCCCTCTCTCTCGCTTTCCGCTCTCACTATACTTCTCTCTATTCGAATTTTTAAATGAAAATTCCATCTGAAATAATCTTTTAAGTTTTTCCGGCGATCATTTCAAATTAATCCCAAACAATTGATCGCTGAAATTCTATTACTCGATCCCATGGAAATTCCGGCATTTGGTCGTTATCTTCTAGAACTGATACTTTCTCTCCCAAAGATCGTTTCTCGCGTTTATTTTCCTGTATCAGAGAATCCGTCATCGTTACTGGCGGCGCTGATGCTGCTGCTGCTGTTGTTTCGGTGGCGGTCTCTGATTCCGATTGAACCCTGACTCCACTAACCCCATCGCCATGGTTTGTGGTACGCGCCTCACCACTAAAAGCCGGTGTACTTGTCGCCATCACCTCCGTTTTCGCCACGTCCTCATCCGCTTCGGTAGCAGCAGCTGCTTGTATCGGCATTTGACCTTTCCGCTCATTATTTCTGCCGTAAATACTGCCTCCTCCGAGGCTGCTGCTGCTGCCGCCTCCACCGTTAAAGCCGCCAGACATTTCTGGATGATGATAATTGTTGGAAGTCATACCACTGTGCAAGTGCTCGGGACGGTTGAGATACTGATAGTTGGTTGAATGATGTTGACCGGAGTATGTGTTTTGATTCTGATGGTGATAACCACTGCCATGATCGTTAAACGACGCCGGAGCTGGTCGGCCGTACATATCTTTATTGCTGTTATATTGGTTGTTGCTACTGAAGCTGCTGGGACGATAGAATGGTTTCTGCAGTTGATACCGTTTTGGCGGTTGTGCGGAAGGCTTGCGTACTGTAACACCCGGTTTGACGCACATCATGCCAAACACACGTATACCAGGAACACTGGCGTATGTTGGTTGGTCGTGAGCCATGGGACCCTCTAGAAGTTTGAGAGGAATGAGTTGCATTCGTTGGGCGAAGATTGGGGGTGCCTTAAAGGATAATATATACTCGTAACTTACCCATCTTGAAATGATCGGGACATCTGCATATGACAAGATAATGTGATTTTCCGGTACGCGTATTCTGTAAAGCCAAAAGTGACCAATCCTTTGGTGATCGGCATTCTCGCATTTCCTTGGTATCTTCACATGTCTTCGCTAATGTAATCGCCTGCGGTCGAAAAAAGAAAGCAGACATTGAGAAAGGTTTAACGTCCCTGGCTTTGAATTTTTTTTGGAAGATAACGATATTGCTTGGATTAGGAACAATTCCTAAACATTGTAGAGATACTCGTAACTATGCAAGAAACTGATCCATCCACGTTCTGTACGCTCTGTTGCTACAAAAACGTGTAGTCAATGGAAATATATTGATTTCTCTGTGCGAGGATAGCAACTACTATTGACAGTACTTTATCGAGCTTGCATCGTCGTAAAAACCTGGCGCATGCGGATCGGTGCACCCGCGTCACGAGACGTGCCCGCAGGTTGGTCGGTCTGTGCAGCTGCAATCATGGCAATAGTCTCCGAATAACTTTAGGTAATAGTCGATTGTGGATTAACACTGAAGCTGCAACATAATCGCTCGTCATCAAGATAAGTAAACTATTGATCTTGCCGGAAGATTGTGAACAGCTTCCTTTCCTTGGCTTGTTGTTTGATTTTGTCTATAATTTTTTCGTTTTTCCCTCTTCTATTTCATCGGCCACCCCGCACCGCATTTATTCTTCAGAAAAGAAGATGTTAACTCGTGAATGGCGTTAAATTTTTGAAGGAAAAAAGGAATGAATGCTTTTGGGGCAACATAAATTTTGATGGTCAAGGAAAAGCTACGTCTACATAGCGCACGTGTGTACGTGTGTGTGTGTACGTGTGTGTTAAATGATTTCTTTGGCTCTTGTCTTACCTTCTTTTTACCATCGCCAACCAATTTCGTTGTATGCTGGTCATCTTCGTTCAAACTGGCCGAGCAAGGATCACGATATCTGCAACAAAAACGATCATAATGTAGGTTCAATTGAATTGAAAACACTTAATTTTATTTTTCGCTCTTCAACACCGTTGGCAGCATAATTCTTCTCGGTCCTACCTATTCGCTGTTTGGAGTAACACTCCTTTCTAGTTTCGCCCTCGCAACAATAATGTATTCCGTTAACAACTTTGGGATTTTATGGAATAAGTTTGAAGGTTTTAAGCCTTTTCAGTTTTAAGAAAATTGGCACAAACAAATCCCGCGTTAAATGTCATTATCGTGTTCCAACGGTGCCGACTCACTAATTTAGCTGTTTGTTCAATGTGTTTAACCAATCATACACGAATTATGCATGAAATATCACCATTGCGTACGCGGCATTCATGGAAAAGAGAGAACTGACTGATTAGAGAGGAAAATCATATTTTCTTTTTCAACTATTTATTATATTCGATGACATTGATGATGATTGCCTTCATTCTTGCTGAGAACATTTTGCGCCATGTACAATTACTTTTAGTATTTTACTACCTCTATCATTTATACCTCTATATTTACTACCTCTATTTTGCACTACTACCCTACTACTAGTACTACTCCTACTACTACTACTATTTATCATCCGTCATAACATCTTCTTCGTCTTCTTCTTCTGTTGTTAATAAATTTCATATTTACTTAATGGTATTGCTTACCTCGACGGACAGGCGCACAGTGGTTGCGTGTAGTTGAGCCGCACGTAGACCGCATTGCAGACCTGTTGGATGGCACATTCGGGCAGCAAATAGATGTGCTGATTGTGTGGATAGTAATGGTATTTGGTTGGTTTCGCGGTCGCCGAGGGTTTCTGTAATTGTGAAAATGACGGAAAATTGCATTAGAATTGAGTGTTTCGAAAGTTGGACCATTTGTTAGACAAGTTTCTGGCAAACGGGTTGATTCTCCGCGGTGCATGTTTTAGGTTTGTTTTTTTATGTGATTTTGATGATGTTTTATTTTATATGTACATATGTATGTATATATGCATATAGAAATAGATATACACACATATTTATATTTATGTGTAATGTAATGTAATTATTATTGAAAAGAAAAATTAACTCCAAGAAAGGAGGAGTTACGATATATCCTTAGACAGAAATCATTGATTATATAGCATCCATGTTGCGCTGTATAGTTTGATATAATTAAAATTCTTGGTTACTAAAGAATGATATACAAAAAGTAATAACTTTTTATCTTGTTCTCATTCAGGTTTGTTTGAAAATTACTAGCTTTTCCTAAAGACTTTCGGAAGCCATCACTATTAAACTGGTTCATTTTTAGCTCAACTATAACATATTGAATACATTTATTGAGACGTCCGAAGAGTTATGACGCATGTATTGAATTTTACTTTGCACCGATATATGGCCCATTTTGACCGACAACTTTTTCTTTCTTCTTAAAATTACGTATTCCAGTCTCTACAAGTCGTCAAGGTCGTCGAGGATTGACTTACGATATGTTGCATTTTCAAATTTCAGCAATCTCTCGTGTCGTGTGGTACAGATTTGACCCAATGAATTAATTTTAATGTGTCATAATCCTCATGCGTCATGACCTTTTTCATCATCCAACGTGTTATATTAGATTGCAAAGTATTTCCATTTCTTCTTGGTTGATGTTAGAGGTTAAAAAGAAAAGTGGAAAGTTTGTGTAAAGCGCGATTCCAAAATTAACTTAAAGCCTTATACTCGTATATACTGGTATATGGCTATACTATAAGCTATATGTACTCGTATATATACTTTAAGCTGAAATCGTAAACCTGAAATCGTCTCTAGACTACATCGATACAAATTAGGTTTGTTTGTAAGTGTGTGTGTGTATGCATGGCTTGCAGCAGCAATCATAGCAACAATTTTTGTAGTGCTGGCAACCCATAGCACACTTTTCTCAAGTTCGTTCGGTTGTTGGTGTAAAAATGAACTTTAAGAGGATTCAAAAATTTTAAACAAACAGCACGAATCGAACTTATTGCTGTTTGTAAAAATCTTTGCCTGAAAAGTGGTCCGTAACTCAGGTCAAAGTTCACCTCTTGAAGTTGTCTTCTTTAGGTCTGTTTCTTACCTTTGCTATCCCTTTCATCCGCGACTGCTTGTGAATTTCTTGCCTTTCTTTTAATTTTTAACAGTCATTCTTTTTTATAAATTCGTGCGCAGAACCATCATTGACTGTAATACAATTCGGTCGGTCAGTCGGTCTTTGTGCATCATCGACACAATCTATTCCGCTCATTGCTTCAATGCACCGTACCGCAGGCTGCAACTTTTGGTATTTTTGGTGGCGCAGTCCGCTTCTTGTACACGGATTCGCTGCCGTAATTTTTTTCTGATTAGTTTTTCGTTCATGATGAATCTTAAAATAATACTCCTATGGCCTAAGAGTTGCGTACGGATTGAAAACAGAATTGTATTATGCGACGTATGAGTACTTACAATTCTTAAAAGAAGCTCGCGCTAATGGAAAGAAACAAAAATTGTAAAGAGATCGCCGATGGTTTTGTACTAACTCTTACCATTGGACAATGAATGTGTAATAATGAAGGAATGAGAGTGCTTTTAATGCCAGTTTTCGTATGGACGGATCTTTTCCATATTTGATGTGTTCACGTTTTTATACAGAAAACATGAGATTTAAATAAGATAGAGACTTGAAATAATTTAATCAGACGTTGTTGTGGAACTGAACTGTTCTCATTCCTTGAAAGCGTTGGACTAACGCAGAAGAAATTAACTTCTTCTGGGTCCTTACAGCCTGCGAAGTCTTGTTGTCCTTTTATATTATGTCGTAACCATAATATAACACCTTCGCCATAATGAAGTTGCCTTCATACCATTGCAGCCCTATCAAGTTCGTCCGTCTTACAATTTCATAGTGAAATTTAATATTAATTTGGTAGGACCAAAAGGCTTGTAATTACCCAGGATTCTTGAGAATTTTCAGTGCTGTGGCAATACAAACATCATTTCGACTTCGCTAACATAAGCGGAAATTAACACCTCGTTATATCACATTCGAAGTCAGATATAAGTCAGTCATTAGTCAGTCTGTAACGTAAAGCCATTTACTCTTTAGCTTCAAAACAGCTTCAACTGTTTATTAACTTTTGGTTTTCACTTAATGCTTGGGAAAATGACTGACAGGGACAAAAGATCTTAGAAATTACATACCTAATAGCATAGTAATCATCACACTGCTGAATGCGCAGGGTTGAATGTCCCGTGAATGTCGTGAGTTCCAAAATATAACCGTCAACTTCATTTTTAATTATAAAAATACAACGAAATATTATGCAATTTTAATTTCGGCGGTGAAGAAAAGAAGAAAAACCACAAGAAATGCTGAAGTAGAACCGAAAGAAGGCTATGAATTATTGAGTAAAGTAAGAAGAAAAAAATTTTATGGACTACCGTAAACATAAACAAAATTTTTTGCCAAACAGTTATGAATGACAAATGGTAACAGCAATATAGTGCTCATAGCGACAAGAACAACAACAACAACAACATAGTCGTAACACAATTAGTTCGTGTAAGGTATTGTATAAGAGTATAAGTTAAAAAGTCACAACATTAAAAGAACCACAACAACAATGACATTAACAAAACTGTTTTTACAGCTTAAGTCAGCAACGCCCATATACCCAGAAGGAAAGTGTGGCCTGCATGCAACTTAATCCAGTCGCAGAACTCTTTCAAGAAAATGATTTGGGAAAATTCTCCGAAATGCATCCAAATAGAATGCATTCTTCTATTACCAGGAAATGGATGAAAAATACCATTTTTATATTATTAGATTAGACCGAATTAATCTCTAGTCTTCTCTAGCGTGTAGGAATATGTATACGCCTTAGATTACCAACGCATTTCCGAAATCGACAATTTTCCTTCTGGGTGGCTTCGTAGGAATGTGTGTTGTTCAATAAAAAGTTAAGGTCGGTCATTGATCGTCATTCAAGTCCATATATTGTCAACTTTTCCTTCATTTGTTCCTTCCTTCCTCTGCTCTGCTCTACTGGTAAATAACTACAATGTTATGACTCGACCACAATAATAAAGAAAAAATAATAAATAAAACAAGTGTGACAACAACAACAACAACAACAAGTGTGTATGTGTGTAACAGATGTTGATTGTTCTAGTTTTACGCTAACGCCTTTTTATGGTCTAAAAGCAACCGATTAGACAGGTTAGGTTGGTTGAAACAACAGGAGGGCAGTGAAGGAAGAAGTTGTTAGACATGCTGACGTATGTACGTAGTCAGGAAAGAAGGTCCAAAAAAGGATCTGACTGGTGCTTAACTGCGTGCACTGTACTGTAGTTATCAAATATACATACAGACATACAAACATGCAGGTATCGTGTATCATATCACATCAAGATATCCCAGACGGTAAATCGCCGTCTTCCCAAATGAGAAAGGGAAGCGGTAATCCAAGTGAGTAATCATGCTACGACGAAGTCTTGCTTCATCTTAGAGTCGAAAAACCAATGTTTGAATTCGGTTTCTTGTGAGCAACTGACGGCAACTCTTCCTTCACTGTAGAATTTGTATATTGTTAATTACACAAATGAATAATTTATATTCAGCATTTCATATTCGAAAAGTTAAAGAAATTCAAACGTATGTACATTCTACAATACATACAAAATATTAAGGTTCAATTTTGAGGGTTTTGCTTGAATTCATTACCACTTCGCTTACACGGTAATTGAATGTACCGAAGGTCCGGTACGAAGGGCGAAGAAACTACGAAGATGAATTACGGCTTTGCTTTCGGGGACAGTTACTGGATACTGTTGTTGTTGTGGTTGCATGCGAATTATTCGGTCCTTGTAGTCTTGTTGCAACTGTTATGACTTACAACTTAAACTGTTATGACTTAAACCGAGTTGATGGTGATAACGTCGATTATAATGATCGCAGTTGCAAGAGAACTCTTTCGAAAAACTAGTCCTATTTAATTTGCTGAACATCCTTCGTTTATATTGCTTTATAATAAATATTTCTATTAGTTTTCTGCTGTTCTTGCAGTAGTTTCTTCGTGTTTATTTCAAAAGATGAAGAATATTTTTGGAAAAACGTAAGTGGTACTCATTTAGCTCTACTGCTGCTGGTAAAAATAAACGTCAACTCAAGCCTTTCTATTGCCACTAACTGTCATTCAAATACGATTTAGAGGTTGTGTCCGTTCAGTAATGCTGACTGGATTAGTCCAACAAGCTTCAGCTTTAGCTTCGTGTCAAAACAACTTAAAAAATTCGCTCCCATCACGATGTTACAATTTGTCTTTGGATTTTATAGTCTCAAATACGAGAGTAGCTTTGTTTAAGTCGCCAAGAAGGAGAAAGTGTGTCTCACCACTACGAGTTTAGACAATCCAGGAGAGACGAACTTGGAGAGCTTTAGGCTCTGTTTTGAGTATAACCTCATCGGAGACTAAAGACGTTTCTTTAGTCTGACTCACTTAGACAGATTCTTGAGACCATACCAGAAGGAACTTATTAACCCTATTTAATGAATCCAACAATGAATCTCAGTGTGTCTGATGCGGAATGGTCTCTTCAGTGGACTCACCCATTTGACATCTTCTAAATGGTATTTGGCGCTGAATCCTTGAAAGCAAACCCTTTTGAGTGTTTGATTTTTAATTGAGGCCGCTCTCTGTTTGACCGCTCTCTTCCCAGAGTAGCAAATTTGTTGTTTCAAATTTGTTGTTGCATCTAGCTCAGACTACTTTTAAATTGTTTTGTTATCTAATTTAGATATTGACAGAGACTGGCCCTTAATCTACAGAGGTGGAGTTGATGTAGACCTCATGGTACCTCAGAATAAACCAATATACGAACTCTAAAACTGTAAAAGAGACATCACAGTAAAAAGAGAGACACTGCTACCGGCTGCTCGTCAATGTGTTCAATGCGAGGTCATTTGACTGTCCTCAAAAACTGAGTTCACAATTTCTGTTTTCCTCTTTCCCCCTAAAATTTCTCAATTAAATAGAAAATACGGGTATCCTCACAAAAGTACTAATGGTGTAAGCTTTATTGTAAAGTTGAAAGCTTTATTTGGAGGTGACTTTTCTGTTGTACAATTCGTAAAATTTTCTATTATTTATTTTCTTAACTATTGTTGTCATAATCATTAAGTGCTTCTCAAGATCATCAAGATCTTGACTCCATAGCTGAGTGGTTTTCTTCAGTTTCCATCGTGCTTTTAACAATTTACGACGTTAACGGATTCCTTTAAACGCTTAAGTGGATCGTTGATCACTTTAATATTCATTTTTAGGAGTTTAGAAAGTGATGATTTTTCATTTTATTAAAAGAATTTCAATTAGTTTTTCTTGTGTAGTAAATGATTTGGTAATTTTGGGTAACTTATGCATTCCGCAATGATTATTTATCGCTCTTTACGGTTTTTATGTCTAGAAATTCGTTTTTTTACATTCATTAGATTTCGTTTGTATACTAAACATTTGCTTGGAATTTTTGAAATGAAATCAAGTGGAATTCGAACATTTTTGGACGAGTGTGTGTGTGCTCCTCCTCTTTGTTTAAGTTAATGGCTTTTGGTTTTAAATTGTTAATGGATGTGTTCTTTTCTTGTTTAAAGTGCAAATTCCAAATCCGTCGGAAGAAATATTAGCTGTTCGTTTCATTTCTAGCTCGCGAAACGAATTATTTGCTTAACCAACAATTTTCTTAATCAGGTCAAAGTCTGCCTTCTGGCTTTCTTTTCAATTCTTACCAAGTTTGCGTTGCGGCTGCGGCTACGACTGTGCCTGCACCACCGAACAGGCACCTCCGCAAACAAGTCAATAAGAAACTATGAATTTCCTAGTCACTGACGTTCTCAGCTGTCATTATGTTGATTATCAGCAACACACTTCATTCTGTTCGTTGGTGTTGTTTATTTCTTCAGTGAGTCTGATGACTTTCTCCACAAAGTAATCGCTTACTTTTTGTTAGTCCAGATGTTTACGAGATAGTTTTGTAGAGAGGTGGGGTGGGGTGGTAGGATGTGTGGTCTTTTTCTTCTTCCTACCGCTGTCGCTCTCACATAACCACTTTCGCTTTTTCCATACAAACAGTCTGTCTTGTGTCAGTATTTCTATATTAATTCTGATTTGTGATTACCTAAAAATGGTCTGCTTAACCATTTTTAGACAGCAGCTACTCTTTAGCTCTCTCTTTATCTATATTTTTTCCTTTCCTTCGGATTTATATAATAAAAGTGGACCAATTATTTTGATGAATATATTTATGAATTACATTTGAAATGATCTTTTCCTTTGAATAACCGGATCTTGAATAGCAACACTAGCAGTGTGTGTGTGAGTTTGAATGTGTGTACATTCATCGTCGGATGATCGTCTCAAGCTTTTTGCATTAGAGACAGACAGAGAGGCCTGGGTGCAATTTATTTTTCGATTCTACTGACGTTCATAGCTATTATTATTGATGCTATTGTTATTAATGTAATGGTTTGGTGCAGCACAATAATTCTTATTATAACTTGATTTACCACAAGTAAGACATTAAAGAGAATAATGGAAATAATGATAAGCTGTGAATCTTTTTGCCAATTTTCCATACTACCAACACACACACACATCCCGTCTTCTTTGTATCGGTTTCTTTCTCGCTCCAACTACTCGTGCGTGTCTATTTTTCTCCCGTTTTCTTTCAAATCGTTTTGATTTTCAGGATTAATTTCCACAAACATAATTCACTAACGCGATTGTTGTTTGTTTTTGTGTTAGTGTTATTTAAAACGCCTATGAAGCATCTCAGTAACTCTCTCAAATTACATGCAAATGAGAACACTGAAAGTCATAAAAAACTCTCATAATATTGCATCTTCTTTAGCACAAAGCAAATTGGACAGAGCTTTTTAAACTTATTCCAAACTGTTTTATGACCAACAACTTAAAGAAACTCCTATAAATTATTTAAATAAAAACAATTAAAATCTGAAATTAAAATTTAACATTCTCGTATTCGTTGAAAAAATTTGTTGAAGATATGTTTTATTCGGTCTGGTCGTTGCAAATGCTTGTACGAGTATACAGAGTATACCTACGAGTATACCCTACAACAGAGGTCCCCAGCCTTTTTGTAACTAGGAGCTTCTGGAATATCAGTCGGACGGCGGGCGTCATTAGGTTTTGAAAGTAACTTTATGGGTGGACACAGTTGATACTACTGGTTTTTCACATTAAATTCACCCTCTTGCAAATCAAATTCATTCTTTTGAAAATCAAATCAACCCTTTCGCAAATCAAATTCACCCTTTCGCAAATCAAATTTTATTTAAATAAAATATTGCATTGCATTTAATTGACCATGTCTGATGATACTCCTGATCCAAAGAAATCATCGAAAGTTCATTCGTCACTCGTGACCTATATTTCGATTTTATGATATTCATTGTTTATTGATTGTTTAATGATTCGATTAAATATGTTGAACCAAAAACTGCTTTCAACTTTTGCGATGTTATTTTCAGGAGAGGAAATGAGTTTATTTATTCTTATATCTGAACTTTATGTAATAAATTATTAATGTTTCATACTTTTAATTTCTGTGTGAATATGTATTAATTAAAATTATTATTCAGTGTTCGAATTTTTTACCGGTTATAGATTTTTATTATAACAAGTGTCAGCATTATGTATGTATGTATTATGTTTTTGTTATTTATACCAATTGTATTATCTACTGTTATTTATATCAAGTCCATTTCTATCTTGAGGTTCTTTTGAAACCATTGCCCTACAGTATTATAATTTGGTTATTTCTTGTTGATAATAATGATATCAATACATTTTTCCAACAAGGAACAAACATAGTATTGATCGTATTATGTAGAAAAATATCTTCTAAGGGTTTGCTTACTTTAAAAGTCAAACGATAAGTTGAACAACAAATGACACATTGAATACTAGGTATATACGCCATCATTATCCATATACACGCATCCGGAGGTACGAGTATAAAAATTATAATTGCGTAATGAAACGCAAAACGCAAAATGGAAATTGTAAATCACTGTACTTAAACATGCTTGCAATCTTTGTGGAAATGATAATTATTATAGAAAAAAACATGGTGTCAATGGTAACATCGTAATTATAGCAGGATGTTATATTATCGTAACACCGTGCATTGTCATACTATCGTAATTGTCGTAATATGTACAATAATATAAAAAAATAGTATAGAAAAAATAGTATGATGTCTTGCTGATTGTTAATTTCTTTTGTTATGTGTTTTATTTATTACAAATTTATCGCTAATTAAGGAAAGAAAGTTTTCCTTTCTCCACAAAACAGAACAAAAAAAAACAACAATTTAATGAAAGACAATCTGGGAAAAACCAAATGCCAACAACAGCATCAGCAATACTTTTAACAAAAATCATTCGTACTTTTTCATTTAGCGAACAAGATTTTTAAAAAATTGGTGATATTATCATATAATGATCATTGCCATATAATTCATTTTTGTTATCATCTCCCATGTTTTTACAATGAACGCTTAAATCAAATCAAATTAACATTTTTGATCATTTCTTATGAGTTTTTTGTTTAATCTAGATTCCATAAAATATAATTTATAGTTTCTATATAGAACAATTTCCTCTGCTTTAGTTTTTTAACTTCTAGATCTTTTCCTTCTACTCTTTAGGAATGCCTACTTCTTTTTCTTTCTTGACTCCTTTTTTGTATTCGCCATGAGTCATCTACAGAATTGGTATGGAATTCTTAAAGGTTTTTAGGTCGAAAGTAGTGACAAATGTACATATGTTTGTACGTACATATACTACATCCATATATAACATGTTTACTCTGTTTACTCGCGAACGTAAAGTGCGCATAAAGAATATAATTAAAGGAAGTTAGTTTTTCTCTCTGGTTTTTGTTTTGTTAGTTTATGTTTGTGTTACGGTAGATGCAAATCAAGTTTGTGCCATTCGCGCATGGATTTATTGACCAACAGCTTTTTACCTCCATAAATACGTACGTACACTTGTTCTGTTTGAACTTGCAGTGCGTTAGCGGTTGTTGGTTTTTTGCCACTCAATTTGCCTTTGGTTTTTCCTTTTTTGGTCTTCTTATTTTCTTGCTTGTTTCTCCGCTCTTTTCAATTTGTCTTTGTTGGACTGAATGTTGCAAACAAAAAAGAATAATAAAGCAGACAATGTCATCATGATCTACTGCGACGCTGCCTTTGATGTAGGCATGCCTGCTTCAATAACTTTTTACGAATTGTCGCCTCATGCCTCATCATATCCGTGAAAGGTTGCGGAGGTTCGAACTTCCGCATCGCTTTTTTCGTTTCATTTCAAGAACACTGACGACCATTGTCAATATATGTACATAAGTTAATGTGTTTGGGTTTTAGGCCACTTTTTGGTGTATGTAGTTTTTGCCGTTAACCTTATTGCACGTGGGGCTAAGTCGAATGGGATTCGTTTGTGAATTGTTTCTTCAAATTTATTATGAATAATCCTGCCTTGCTTTATTCATTGTTTTGGGGGCCTCATTATGCACTATTTCGAGGAGTTTCTGAATCTAGAATAGAACTAGAACTAGAACTAACTGCTGTCAACTCAAACCCTGTTAATTGACAAGTAAAAATTAGTTAATTTACTGGCAATAGGCAGCAATGGAGCCGAATTATGTATGTTTTAAAACAAATCCATCAGCGATCCGAACCTACACTCAGAAAAATAATGCTTAACATGAGCCTTGTTAAATTTACATGATATATATCTCCATACGAAATCACAAAAAAATTAATAAAATGTACATGATATTTTTAACAGTACAGTCATGTTAAAATAAACAGTACAGCAAGTTTTCCCCGTAAAAAAAAAACAAAAAACTAACTAAAAAGTGTTTGGAAACAAAAGCGGTCCGTAGCCTAGAGGATGTGTGCTTGGTTTGGAATACAAAGAGTAGAGGTTCAAATCCCGACGACGCCATGAAAAAAATTATAGGTACAATTTTGAAATACGAACTAAATTAAAAAGTATAGATAATTAAGTTTAAGTTATAATGTGGAGCAGAGATGATGATTAACATTAATAAAAACAAATAAATGAAATAAAATTAAAAAAACAAATTCTTGCCAAATCGGGAATTGAACCTGCGATTGTTAAGCCCGCAAGCCAGAACTCTATGCTCCTGCCTATGCCCCATATATATTTTGTTTATGAAATTTTACTTACATATACGTTAGACATTTTGATATTTTGGTAAGTTTTACATGAGAAACCGGTTAAAAGAATGAGGTGTAGTGTAAAGATTACACGATATATTGGTACATTTAACATGAAAAAATTGTTTGAATTAACAAGGCGATCACACGATAACCTGTTTGAATGAAAATAACATGAGAATTGGTAGAAAACTGTTTAATTTAACAGGATTTTTTCTCTGGGTGTACTTGACCAGTTCTGATCTGTTGAAAATGGTTTTCATTGGAAATGGATGGAGTGTGAACTATTTGTCCGGTAGTATTGAAGCAGGAGTTTTGGCGGCAGGGTTGGCTACAGTGGGCCAAGTATGTGTGGAGAGAGAGAGAGAGAGGGAGAGACTATTTTGATCTCTGTGGCTTCAGCTGAGGCTGTGTAGGTATCTTGTTTGTATCTTATCACATCGTATGGCATCATACCTTTCTTCGGCTGGATCTCGTTAACTTCTCTTCGTAGAGGCATTAGTTAGACAATGGTTAGACAATGGTTAGTTTGTTCGTTTGTCTGACTTCTGTCGCTTTGGCTATACATTCAGACATTCAGAAAATTCCTCACTCGTTCAAAGCCTAGCAGCGTTCTAACGGCACATTTTAACAGTTGTTGTTAACTGCTGTCAGCTGGTTTTTGGATTTTCTGTTCCTTTCTTTAATCTCTTAACCGCCTCGATCAAATTCGAAATGATAATTTGTAGAATTAATTTTTTGTTTTCTTTCAATTCTTGCTTTATTTTTGATTTGTAGATCCGTTACAAGACTCATCTGTCTGTCTGCTGACCTGGCGTTGTAGCCGATTTTGATGGCACAAGAATTGGAAGAAATACTCGTAGTTCTTGGGATGTTACTATTTTTGTTGTTTTGTTGTGTTTTTATTCACTTCATTATAATTTTGCTATTTTAGTTTTTGTTTTTCTTCGTTTTAAAATGGCATGCGGTAGTTTCAAGTGTTTGCATTTTTTAACGATCAACAGAGCAAGTAAAGACTATAATTTCTTCTCATCTAGTTCTTTTTCGTGTTTGTGAAAATGAAAAGCATTGCCAGGAACTTCCGCAAAACGTAGAGCGCTTCGTGTACGCTTTACAGCCATTCGTTTTTGTGCCATTTGTTTTGTTGTGAATCATGTGGATCGTGTAGTAAACTAAGCTTCTGTTGCATCTTTGTGTTTTTTGCGTTTATTTCTTTGGCCATTTGTGTTTTCTTCTTGCCCATGCTTTACTTATTGTATGTGCATTTAATTATTTGATTTCTATCAACTTCCACAACAGACCACCATTATTGATCCGCGATGATCATCACCAGCTATTCTTACTCATCATTGTGCTCTTATTGTACAGAGTAAGAATATTGCTCCTCCTTTTATTGTTTCTATGATAATTTCATTCTGTGTTCATTACAATTTAACAGTACCTTTTGGTTATTATGGCATGATGCTTCTTGCTATATCGTTCTTATAATATTAATAGCTTTTGCGGTTGCGCTACTGTTGTTTGGTATCACGTTACCAAACGAACTCTTCTCCGTTAATCAAGTTTGTGCTGCTTCGCATCCTATATGTATATTCGTACCACATAAAAGTGTATTAAATATATACTCGTGTAGTGTACATACATATCTTGGTTCCATCATCGCAACAATCTACGGCTACGGTTACGTAGAGATGCTCGATTGTTCGAAATTCAGAGAGTGTTGTTACTGTTATAAACTTTATAACAGATACTCTTAGAGGAATATTTTTCTTGAGATTCAATAATACTTGAAAAATCATTCATTCCTGAAAGGTTTTGAAGAAATTTAAGAAAGTCCGAAGAGGCGATTTAAAACAAACCGTTATTAAAATCGGATCGAATAATTGCTGTCATGATTATTCATATGTATGCATGTATGGATGTATGTTTGTATGTATGCATATGGAGCCTTCTTATACAAGAGCCCTTTTATTAGTAAGAAAATCGGCTATCCCAACAGATAGAAATTTATTAAACGATTAGAGGAAATTTCTTTTTTTCAGCAAAACTCGGTCCTCGATCTTTTGCAAGATCGCCCTGCCAATGTTCACTTCTAATGCGTGATGAAACCAGCGCCACTAGAACTCGCTGGTTAGCTTTTATCCGTGCTACCGGGATTATCGCAATTGGATGGATCTTCATCTGGCCCATTTGTCACTTTTGCTGCATATCGGAAGTAACCACCGTCCATGAATGAATGTAGAACAACGCACTCTTTTCGCGTCTGCTGCTTTCTTCTGTTTCAAGTTTATCGAGTACGATCGAGTGTAGTCGAGACACAGCAGCAACGTCGATTGTAAAAAGGGGACAGTGTGGTTTTTGCTTCTTTGCAAATTCGCTGAAGCTGCTGCTGCTGCTGCATCTGATAAACTTTTCACATTTGCCAGAATTAATCAGTAAAGGAAATACGAAACGAAGAGGAATAAGGAGACGAAGTCAGTCTTCGGTTACCAGGCAACCCACTAACCATTCGTCTCCTACTCCAAGCCTAATCGCCTCGCGAACTATTTGGTACGCCTACTTTATCACTTGCGTAGAGTGCTACTCCTTCCCCTCGCCCTCCTTTTTCCGGCCCCTCCTCCGCCATTATCCCCATTACGTACTCGCACATCTATTCATTGGCGCTCTCCGAAGCTTGAAAACCTCCACGCTTTCGCTGGTTCTTCCAGCGACGAGTTACAACTAGCAGTTCTTGAGCTCGAGCCTTGCGGCTACGTACATACATACAATTAATTGGCAAAATGCTGGCCAGAACGACCGATATCGACCAGTTTGGGCATCTTTCTTCATAGTCTTTGAATTGAGAGGTTCTTCCGTCTCATTTTCTGAGACGACACACGAGTACGGTACAATACTGCTCGCTGCATTTCCCTCGTTGTTGGTGTTGGTGTTGGTGTTGCGGTTGTCGTTACCTTCTTTCTCACTCTTTTTCGATTTAATGGACAATTTTTGTGTACTGCATCTTATGTCTAGTAGTAGCAGTCTAGTAGTACAGCTTCTACTCTCGTAGTAGTTGTCGTTTTGGGTTGCCCTCTTTCGACGACAGACACTACTTTTGGTTGTTCTGCCAAACCGGCAGCGTGAGAAGGATTTCTTTTCTTTTTCGTATTCTCTTCGTTTCTTTTCATTCGAATTTGACCTTTTCTGGCTGCGTTGTGCTAATTTGGCCTAGAGTGAGTGATGCCAATGGTTTAGTACTGCCGACTGCCCCGTGAACTTCTTCTTCCTCTTGCTGCTTTACATCCTTCGAGTGATAGAAATCGTGAAGGATGGCGTGTCATCTCCCGGCATTGTCTTGGAATTTTACGTACCTTCTCTGCTGAACTCATAAATATTTTCTCTGCATCTCAGCATGAAAATGCAAATTTATCGCATCTGATCCATCAAACTCCTTTAACCAGTGATGGGGAAAAAGAGGGAGAAAGTGGTTAAGGGAGAGAGGTATACGTTGGCTCGTCATGAAAAAATTCACAAACTAAAATTTGCATTTTAAAGCTAAAGAAAGCAAAAGAAAACCTTACGCAAAAAGCAGAATTTTCAACGTTCCATAGAAAATCCACATAGAAAAATGGTAATCACGGAAAGAGCAAGATTATTCAAGAATGTGCATAAGAAATAAGTGAAAGTTTTATTATTCGCCTTTTATTAATGACATTTTAAAATGAAAGCTTAGCTAGTAGTCTCTGAAGCGATTGCAATTCAAGTCAAGTCATGTGAAGTCAAGTCAAGTCAAGCAGACAAGCAGAAAAACAAAGCATCAACGCGTGAACCTAAAACGCAAGTAACGAATCGTCAAGATCAAATAAAGAATGAAGCAGTTCATTTCGACTAACGACTCGTTAGCGTGAATGAATCATTCGTTTCGAGACGGTGCACATTGTGTACCTACTTTTGAAAATCTAGCTGGACAAAATTATTTTCAGAATTATTTTTAAATTATTTCTCTTTTAAAACATTTGAAAATAAGATATGTGTAAAAATATATAAAACGTAGAGTCGCAGGAAGATGCACCTAAAATTAGATGGAACCAAATATAAAGAATTCTGGGATTATTCAGTATAAAAAAAAATATTGAAGGGGCAGAAATAGGCAGACAACTCTGAAGAAGTTAACAGTCTAAAAGGAAAACTGAATTTCTAATCAATAGACTTTAATGACAGTTTATTAAATAATACGTCGCTAGGCCACTTTTGTTATATGAAAACGTAAACTGCATACCTTTAAGTGAAACATCCATGATTCTAAATTTATTTTAAATAAATATTTTGACCCCGAAAGTACTAATATTTTTTATATACACACGGTCGAAAATTTTGGTTTAATTTTCCAATTTAGCAGGTTGTCATAAACATCCTAACCTAAAAGTCGATATCTGCAACCTTCTCTACTCATTTCCAGCTTTTAAGAGGACACATTTTCATTTGGAGTTTAAGTTTTACGCCTTTCTGTTCACGATTTAAACTTAATAGTTGACAACAAACTTAAGAAATATTCCAACCCAAAAGAGTTGACAAAAATTAAAAATTTAACTATAATTTTCGACCGTGCAGCAAACAAATGGTTTAACTTGTAACTTTATTACGAATTAATGAGAAGGTGTATGATTTTCATAATTTATGGCCGTAATGTGGAGTTTATAAGCTTAGTTTTTTAATGGGTAAAAGTGAATATTTTAATGGTCGATTTTTGTACTTTTGTCCAGCTGGATTTTCCAAATCACACACTGTGCGGTGTTACTAAAATTGTTTTCTCTTCCATTCGATAATAAAAACAACAATAATTTGTATTTTTATGACTTCTCCGACAATTGCAATTAAGTTTTATATACACATTTATCAGTTTTCGATGTACTAAATTTCAAATGGATGTATCTGATTCCTTTCTGTCGATCCGCCCACCGAGGATTTTGTGTAGTAGCCTGATAGCTACGTGAAGAAGTCTTGAGACTACAGTTCGGTGGCTTAATTTTCTTAACGTGTTGAGTAAAAGCTAGCCGTTGGCAATCAGAAAGACAGACGGACAGATGAACAGAAGGATGGTGTAGTTGTAGCACTAAAATACATACATATATAGGTATAAATTTGTATTTGTAATAGACGTATTGACCTCAGTGCACCATTAATTTTGTGCAATCGTTATGTTCTCCATATCGCCATACGGACGAACACACCGAGACACCGACACACCGACACACGAGGGTGCCAACAATTTGCTGTAACACCGATAAGTATCCGGCCGAACAACAATCACTACCAAAGAACTTTGAGTTTCCTCCTAATGATTTATGACGATTTTTGAAGATTTTATGTTATTTTTCTTTTCTAAGAGTTCTACAGCAAGATCGACCATGTCTCTCTCTCTCTCTCTCTTCTTTTTTTAATGGTTCCCGTTAGTAATGGCAGCGAAATCGCCATTAACCAAACGGATGTCTTGCTCTAGAATGAGATAACGACCAAGCCCGAGCCATTCCTTGATCACCTCTTCTTATATAATGGCTTCGAATATGTTTCGGTTTTTTCTTGTGCAATCCTGGACGCAAGCCGTAGCAGAGTCTGATGCAATTTTATTAATGATCGAGAAGCTGTAGTTCTTTGTTGTTGATGCTGTCGTTTTCCTTTCTTTTTTGTTGCGTTTTACTTGTTACGGTTTATTCAGCGGTTGGAGACTCTTCTGGGTACTAAGAGATTTTATAACGCCAGAGAACGGGCCATTAAATTTTAGAAAGGTTTTGTGCCATTTTCCTATTAAGCTATTTAGTATACATCGTAGTAGCTGTTAATGACGTACTTCTGTTTTAAGTTTTCAGCTCGTTCGGGTCGAAACTGGATCGATTAATCATGCCTGATGCTGATTTTAAAATCCATGCCTGCTAGGATTTTAAAGGAACTTATTAAGCGGTTTTAGTATCTTTTTAAAACATTTCCACTTCAAAAGATAGTGACTTGTGGAGGTGATCATTTACTTTTAGCAAATTGTTTTTGAGTCTAGAGTCCAGGCCAAACAGAATCGGCGCGTATTAGCCGGTTTGTCACCAAACTTAATTTGTGGAAGGATGGCGGGATGATTCGTTAGAAAACATTAACAACATTCATTAGAAACGGCCTTGTCTCCGAACTCGGATCGGTATCAAGAAGAGACAATTTGTGTTCGCGTTTGCGCTCTCGCCAACTTTTAGGTTCGAAAATTTGTGGCTAAAAACATAAATGTTAACTCCCCGTTGGATTTTTAAACTCAGGGGGAGGCACTAGGTGAGATTTTCGGAGAGAAATTTATTTTTATAATTTTTTCAAATTAATTTCAAATTTTTTTCAGAAATATTAGAATAATTCTGATAACATTCAAAATGTTCTGTTTTCTGGCTTTTGGTTTGGTTTCGTAGTTATTTTAATACTTTATTTATGTACTCGTGTACCGTCCATGTCGTTGTACCTGCTCGTATTTATTTATTTCTATTAATTCTTTTTGTTTCGATTGCTGTTACTCTTTCACTGTTCTGCCGTGCCTTGACGGCTACGGTCCCTTGATACCCACTTCGCGCCTTGGAGTACCGCTTCCGCACGGAGCGACTGCACACATAACTTCATGCTCTTTCGGTTAAGTAGGTTGCTTGTGAATCGTTCCCAATAAGATCATTGTTGCTTGTGAATGCGAGCTGTATTAGTTTATTTATTTTATTTATTGTCTATTTCCATTTTTATTTTTACTGCCACAATTTTCATTTCCATTCTATTGTTTTAAGTATTCAAATTATTATTGGTTAATCCATTCTACGTTTAATATTCCTAAGTCTTAGTCTAAGTCTAAGTCCAGCCCAACTCGAACAACCACTTAAACCTTCTCCGTTTAACAAGTGCCAGTGTCGGAGACAGCGACCAAGTGACAGAGACGGATTAACCAAGCGGGTTGTGGAAACACCGAACATAGGAAATCAGTGGACTGCCGGCGGTTACTTCAGTCATAATCGCATGTTGCAAGAGCAGATAACCAAATCTGGCAACCTGTATAATACGAGTATTGCATTAAGACTGCGACGCAGGGGGAGAAACCATGGAAGTGGTTGAAAGGTTGACTTGCCACGGGGGGGAGGGGGGGGTAGACGCTACTGGTTTCTGGTTTGGGCTGGGACTGGTTCGTGTTGGCAGAGAGTTGTTCGATACCAGCGCCAAGATTATAAGCCAGAATCTAAACAAATAAACGCTTGCGGTTTATGGGTCACTGGTAACAAATGATCTGCGAGGATGGACCGAATCGCCAGACCGAGAGTGTGGTTCCTCACCGAATATAGGCGAAGTTCAAAGAATGTGAAAGTCGACGAACGCCCGCGACCGAGGAAACTGGAAGCCACAGCACAGCTTTGTTGATTCTCTTAGGAAGACACGAAAACCCTTTACGATCGCTACGCCGAACTCGGTCTGGTGAAAATCGTGTTTTAATCAAAAAGGTCAAGTGCTAAGGCTTTAACAAGTCGGCAATAGCGAACGAAGAAACGTGAGTTTTACTAATAGCGTACATGCATTTCATGCCGGCGTGTCAACAGTGGCTACCAAACGATGGCCAGAAGATAGTAATCAACCCTCGCCCGCATGGGTTTGCTTGGGTATTTTCAAGTTCATTAG
The DNA here is from genome assembly GCA_949752815.1 of Conops quadrifasciatus. Taxonomy (NCBI): domain Eukaryota; kingdom Metazoa; phylum Arthropoda; class Insecta; order Diptera; family Conopidae; genus Conops; species Conops quadrifasciatus. The sequence continues at coordinate 39,466,722 of OX457079.1, forward strand.
GTTCAGCTGGAATCGGGCAAACTGTCCGTGTGCAGCTTTGTGTCACAAGGGCACGTGCACTAAAATAAAATTAATGCTGCACAAGAACGAAGGAAAGAAGGAAGAAACTAATGCTCCTCTCGGAATCAGGCTGAACTCTGCTCAAACACACAATGACAACTCGCAAAACATGGTCTGGTTGGTCTATGGCCTTCATGGGAGTAATAGTCAAAGAGACGCGCCATGTTTTGTTAGAGTTTGTTGAGCTGAAGTCAGCGAGTGCGGCTAAGCTTAGACCAACTTGAATAGTCATTCGAGGACGGCAGAAGGCAGATACGATTGAGTAGAAGGAAGTGTTAGGGGGAGTGCAAGCAGGGGAGTGCGCGACCGAGATTTTCCAAGATTGTGGAAAAATTCTCTCATCTCGCTTCGTACTTCAGCCAAAATCTCGAAACGACAAAATCCCGACAAATTTTTAATCCCGAAATGAAAAATCTTTAATATTCTAATCACGAAATGAAATTTGAGTTATAATTATTCCCGAAGCGAAGTACGCGCCTACTTGCCTTTTTTTACAATGGCAGAAAAGCAAAAAGTTGTAATATCGAGAGAATTTTGTTTTCTATGGGTTATAATCCTCGCCATGCATTAAAAATTTTAATGCGAAAATACTTTGCATTATCGAGAGAATTTTGTTGTCTAACTGTTATGATCCTTGCCTCCTGATAGTGGCTAAATTGAACTTTGCTAATGGTTTTACCAGAGACCCAAAGAAAAACATACATATTTTCGATAACAACGCTTGTAAGTGATCCTGATTCCTGTCGGTCGGTTGTCGGCTGAATTAAAAAAGCTTGTTTCGTTTCGGGATCTCGCCTCCTCTGAAAAAGCCTGCCTAGCTCTGAAACGTCGTCCCGGAGTACGAGACCGTACTAGACTATTCTCGTCTGGTGCGCGAGAATCACTAAACACAAAACTGAAAGAAAACGGGAGGAGAAGGAAGAGCTATCTCAATGACCTTCTTCGTTGCTCGCTTCGTCCCTTTCTCTGACAGTTGCCCTTGGTAGTGTACTTCGAAAAGTCATTCATTTAAGCGGTTCCATTGCTTTGCTCTTTTTCTGCCTGGTGGCGCTGTATCGTTGAATCCAACGTAAAAATAATTGAATAATCCCCGACAGTAAAGTAAACGTTCAAGTTTATAGAAGCGGATGAATAAGAAGAAGAAAAAAAATATGCTTTATTGAATTGTCTCTTAATGTGTTACTGCTGAAAGCATAATACGAGGAACACCCATAAAAAGGGGTGGCACAAAAATTTCCCTCGCCAGATATCTCGACATTTTTACTATATATGTATATACGTTCTTTACTAACCTTATCTTTGTTGCCGCCGCCATTATTCTTTTGCTGGTAGAACTCTTCGCGCGCCTGATTTAAACTATCAATAATGGCCGAAGTGTTCACGTGAGCGTCGTACATCATTTCACTGCCCGCGCCGTAGGACGTTACAGATGGCAGTGGAGCCGCCGTGGCCGCCGTGGCCGCCGGCGCTACCAACGTGCCGACGTGCGCAGTGCCGGATTGTGGGACTCGCGGATGTATGATTTGATCATTGGGTGTAGCCGGAGTGACCGTAAATTTGTCGGTCACTCTTTTCTGCTGCTGTTGGTGCACCTTCACCTTTTGGTGTGGCCTAGCTGTGGTTGCTGCCGCTGCAGCAGCTGCAGCCAGCTTCTGCTTTGCTGTCGTGGGCTTGTGCAGTGCAGTCGTAGAGGATCCTGGTCGCTGCCCTCCGCTGACCCGCTTCGACGTAGTGCCAGCGCCGGAGGTAACTTTTGATGGACTGCCCATTAGAGGACGCTTCGTGGCACGAGTTTTCTGCATCTTCCCGCTTGTGGTAAGCGTGCGCTGATTGCCCAATATGTTGGTCGTGAGCGGCGTGGAACTAGCAGCAGGCGATGGCACTGACTCCGCGGCTGTAATCGCCGCAATATTGCGATTATTGGAGCGCGCAGCAACGAACTGGTCATCGCTTATGTCTTCGGTGACATGGGTAAGCGATGGCGTATCTGTAGTGGATTCGTATTCGACAGAGGGGACTACATCGGAGCGACTATCGACTGCAGTGGCATCGGTTGACTCCTCGGTACTGCTGGTTACTGCTGGCAGCTCGCGCATGGGCATTGACTCCGCGGTGGCAGTAGCCTCCTGCGCCACGGCGAGCTCATCCATTGAAGTCTGCAGCTGCAAGAGAGTCGTTTCGTCAAGCATCAGTGTCGGATCGGTTTCTGCTTCCATGCCAAAAGAATCGGAGTACGCTTCGGTGGTTAGCTCTGTCACAGGTTCGCCGGTACGGTTCGCTTGCATTGTGGTCTGTTCCACATCGAGTGATTCTTTCAGACGTGCCACTCTCTCTACAATACGCTCTAGCATGTCCTTCTGCGACTCGGGCAGATTCTTGGTATCCAACGTCAGTAATTTGTTGTATTTTTCAATATTCTGTTTCACTGTCTCGATATCGGCCTGCATTTTAGCAGGCGGTGGGGCGTTGGTAGCCGAATCCACATGACGTCCTCGTCCCTTGAAGGCAACGGGTATATAGTGAGTACGGGCACGTCGGTTGCTGTAGCCGACAAGCTCAATTACGTCTGGGTAATCCGCCGCGGCTGAGCTGAGGTCCAAGGTGATCATGAAGCTGGCCAGCAGAAGCAAGGCCAGGCAGGGTAGCCTGAGAGTTGCCATATTTTTCGCAAATGATTAACGATTTGTTGTTTTCGAAGAGGTTCGGTTGTTCAATTTGTACTTTTTGAATTAATCCGATATGGGTTGATATACAATTTTTTCACCTTTTATCTTTTTCACTTTGAGCTGATGTCTGTTCTATAATAACTGTTCTTGGATCAATTTTTGCACACACGGATATGTTCCCAAGACCGCCGAGACGTTTTACGAATTCGTTACGATACGACACACGAATCCAAAATCTGTCTGGTAGTTTTGCTACAAGTTCAGAAAAGGCGATCAGGCGATTAGCGACCAGGTCTAGAAAGTTATACCAGCAGACATCTAGCAAGCAACAACGCCGAGACAAAAATGCTTCTCAGCTTGCGAATGCAGCGTCTTTTAATAATTTTCTTCTTCGTCTTTCGATGCGCAGGGAGATGTCTTCGGAGTTTTCCCAACATTTCAAACCATCTCAATTGAGTCTAGTCGGCACAAAGCTCATGCCCATGACATGCTACGAAGGTGAGATCTCTGCACGCACAACAAAATAAAAACAGTAAGAGGAAAGAAAAACCACTTGAGAAATCCGAACTCAGCCCAGTAATAATGCTTGTTTGTTGTTGCGATTCGGGCAAGAAAATCTAAAAGCAGGCCAACACTGTTGAGAACAATAACGACTAGAAGAGTTTTCTCTTCATAGCACTCTCTGTGTTCACTCGCATAGAGTGAGTACCATAGAATTGTCTCTCATTCTCTTTGAAGCACTCTCTTATTCTCTTTTGCTTCTCTTTCTCGTTCTCTTTCTCTTTCACAACAGAGTGATCGCAAATTCTCTTAATTTTTTGAGCTGAGAGCGGCCTATCTCTTCATTTGATGAAGGCTTGAGTGTTTCGTTATTTCTTGAAATGCTCTTAGCTTTCATTGGTCTTCAATCGTGGCTTACTCGTAACGATATTCAACTTCACAGAGAGAAACAAGTTGAGGTTTTATATTTATCTTTTCTAAGCCCTATTTTATAGCTTTTATTTCGGTTATGCGTTTGCAGAATACTCGTTTTTTGAGCTCTTGAAGAGTTGCAGATGCTTCCTTTCGCCGATGAGTCTACGATTTGCTGAAACGCAAATGTAACAGTTTAAAAGACTCCGTTTATTTCAGGACTCTTGTACCTCAACTCAATTCTTCCGGCAGTTTGGTGATGATCACTGACTGTTAACACAATGTTGGAGATTCGATTTGCATACCACAAAGCAGAAGAAACACAAGAGCAAGACGTAGAGTGCGGTGGGGAGTAGTGGGACAGGTCGATGAGGACAAACGTGTTTCACTTGAATCTTTATTTCTGGCTTTCATTCTTTCTTTTTTTCTTTCGGTCTAAACCGAGTCATCGTCTCGAACCAGAGTCTAGACTCTGCCATCATGGCCATCATGGTTTATTGGTTCCAAGATCTCCATTTTATTGGTTGCTTCGAATAAATCTTTCTAGGTTCTGGATTATGAATTGCTTCCTTCCTCTTTTGACTATTTAGTTTTTTTACTTTCAGTTCGAAGTGTATTCGTGTGTAATCTATACAGTTTCCACATGCGGCGAAGAAGAAGACGTATGCAGAGCAGAAAGAAGTTTTTAATTCTTTCTGCTTTTATTACCTTCCTTAAAGTTTTTATTGTGCTATACTGGCCACATCCATCAGTTCCTAACCTGAACCTCTGATCAGTTCCTAACCAGTTCTTCTCCACACCAAACGTCATCGTAATTGTGTACATGCAATTTTTTATTATCAATTCTCGTTTTGTGGCGTTAGAGTGATTTATTTGCTTCTTGGGCCCGGCATCCTGCGGTCCCCTACAATTTTGCCTGTCCTTACACCTTCAAGCGAATGACAGTTGAGTGACGTTTAACGAAACTAATTTGGAAATTTTGTGAGCAGCGAAATTTGTCGACTTAATTATGATTGCTTAAATTTAATGCATTTGAATTATGGTACGACATTTTAGTGTTAAATTGTTAAATAGCTCTGATGAAAGTATGGAAATAAGAGATTATTTCTATTTTTAAACAAAAAATGCTAAAATGCTATGGAAATTATTTTTTTGGAGCTTTTGTTTTCTCGTTTCAAAATTTAATAGTTAACGCTAAAAATTACGAGGCATTAAATCTTTCCTTGGTTTTCGGTGCTATAATATTTTTCTTGATCCTCAAAATTTTTTATTTGCTCTAAGGTTTAGCAATTTTTCTAGATTGAAATTGATTTAAGATTTGCAGATGTATTTTTATTGATATCCTTATCCGTAAGTCTTACAGTTTTCTGCCAGACCTTTCTAGCGTAAGGTTTTTAGTCTGATACTTCTGATCTGATCTGATAGTCTGATTTTTAAATTTCGGGGGAAAGTTTCGTGTTCTGAAACTAGGATCCGGTCTCTTCAACTTTAAATATGTGGTCTTTTTTACCTTACTATTGCTTTTAGTAAGGTTTGAAAGTCTGCTCTCTGTAAGCTAAATTTAACCGTTTTAGCTTTATCTTCAAAACCTGAACCTATTCTCGCCACCCTGAAGTGATTAATCCAACTTCTCTTTTATAAAGTTAGAGGCCCGGTCTCTCTGCAATAAATTTTTTAGCCTTGAATCATGAAATTTATATGTTTGTTATAAGTTTTCAGTTTAAGAGCTGTGATGCCCGGTACTTTTACGTTCAGAAGGGGAAAAAAGATATAAGCAAAGAGGTTTTTGAGGAAATTCAGTGGAAAAGTATCATTGAATATTATCATTAACTTCTTCTTCCACAATAACTGCATAATCATTTGAAAGCAGTTCGTTTACGTTTGTGTGTGGAATGTTTTCACTTGCAGTTATTCAATTCAATCGGGCGCTACGGACTAACCGGAATTCTCTGAAACCCATCCGTAGAAACTGTAATAGGCCACGAAGAAATCGTGATTCCGCATGAATCCGGAGATTTACCGCCAAAGTGGCTAAAGATCAGTTTAACGAATAGTTTCAAGAGTTGATCTAATGATGATGTGAGAATTGATCGGAGAATTGAATGCCATGGAGAAGAAAGAAGTGAATGGTGAGAACAGGAAAAGCAGCAGTAGTTACAACAGTGAATACCTAAAGCTGACTCTTGGGTCATAAGAGCTAAGGAGATGGTTGGAGTGAGGAGCAGCGCAGCGATCTTGAACTCGTACTAGAAATCTTTCCATTTCATGGATATTCCAGGCACTTACGATATGTTTAAAGTGTTAAGGAAGAGGAAGAAAAATGTTCGCTTGCTCGCTAAATCAAGAAAACCATTACTCAAATTGTGAGATTTCGTCGGTGTCTCGCATCATCTTCATCGTTATCGTCAAAGAATGAACATCGACGAAATCGCTGAAAAGTTTTGTATTTGAAGAAAGTGGCTGACACGGTGATGATAAAACTCTTCGAATACCTTCGAAAAATGTAACAACATAAAGCTGCCGACCGACCGACCAACAAACCAACGCTATCGATAAAATTGTTGTGCATTTTGTTATTTTACATTTTTTATTTATGAAATATGGCACGGTCGCTTAGAAAGTTGGTCGAATCATTATTAGCAAAAAACTTCATTCTCAACCTCTTCAAGATCATTGAAGCCTGGTTCACCGAATGTCGGCCGACTTTACCGAAGTCGTTATATTTATTTGTATTTGTAAATACTTGATAAAGGAAAGCATAATTAAAATTTGTACAAAGATGTACAAAAACCAAGAAACTGGTCAAAAAGAGAGTAAGAGAAATAATTTCCACTAAAATGGTTGCGGTGGAAAGTGAAGAAAAACCTAGGGAGAAGCCCTCAAGTGGTCTGAGCTAATAATAACAATAATAATAATAATACTCGTAATAATGAAAACAACAAAAACAAACAACAAGCCACAATAACATCACCACGAGTACCATGATGATGACGATTGCAAAAACATGAAACAAGACTGTCGTGGTACAACAACAACAAAAATAGCGTCGACTAAGTTGATAGCAAAAAAGCAACACCATAGACAAAAAGTGACCAATTTCAGAGTGAGGTACCAACCCAGTAGCAAGCAAAAAATCATTCATAGCAGCATTCATGAAGTACTTCAAGTTGCTTCGAGCTGCTTGAAAGTAAAGAAACCACTTTTTAAGTCAAGAGAGAGTGAGAACAATCTTGAAATCTGTCAAAAAACAGCTCGAATTTTTTCTTCAAGCTAACTTTTGACAGCCAAGAAAAAAAAATGACAAACGCCCAGAAAGCGTTTCTGTACTTTTCTGTGCATTTCTCTCTTTTATACAATTTTGACATTAAAAATCAAGCTACTCTCCCAGTTTGGAGCTTGAGCTTGAGCTTGAAAAGTACGGAAGCAGACCTAATGATTAAGCGTTTTATTATTTCCATTTTGGACCATTTTTATATACATATTTAAGATTCTTATAGAAATGGAAACAAATATACTCAATATGTATTATTGTATATTATAGTCGTATATTTAAACTAAGGTTGTACATGTATTAAACTATACATCGTTATTAATCATTATCTCTCTCTTCGTCTCTCTCTTTATCTCGTCTCCGTCTTCGTTGTATTACGAACAAAACGCAATGGCCCAAGCGAACGATCACCGGCCAATAATGATCGCCGGCACAAGCCATCATTAAGCACTGACCGATCGATCAGCCGATGACGTCTCTTGTTTGTAATACGACAGAATCGAGGTCCGCAAGTTGATGATAATGAATGTAAATGGCGGTATAATAAAGCATATAAAAGCGGCACGTGTAAGTTTATGGTATAATTTGTACAATCAGTTTTGGTTGCATCCCGCTTTACATAAGATGATAATTTTGGTTGGTTGTAAAACAAAGCTGATATTATCTGTATGTGTTATTAAGTGAATAAAGCTGAATTTTTAAGGCTTTCTGATGGTTGTCAGTTTTTAATCATTAATGATTACCATTTCCGGTTTTCCGTTCCTTGGCGGTTTTTTTCTGGTCGTCCAGAAATCAAAAGAAAATGGATGAATGGATGGATTTTTTCTTCATACTGTTTATATCGTCTGACAGATCATGATTTTTGTGGTCAATCGCGGCTCTTCTGATACTTCCAGATTCTTCAGACGGATTCGCCAACTTCCGCTGGACGTTTTTCTTCGATTGGGCTTCTTTGTTCTTCTCACCCTTTTGATCGGTAGGAGGAGGAGGATGAACGACCTTTCTTTCGATATATTGGACATATTCTTCTACCGAACTTTCTTTGCTTATCTCTCAGTTGACCAACTTGTGTAATCCTCATACGTCACTATGTAACTCTAACGATCTATGAATAGATGGTGGTTAGCTTCTTTTTACGTAACTATTGCAAATTGAAGCAGCAGCGACTTTCTTTCTCTTCGTTCATGATGGATTGCAAAAACTTCTGCTCATTACTGCCTACGAGGATACACGTAATCTGCAGTGGTAACCTACGGTTTTATCGACTCGTGCTGCTTTATGTTTGCCATAATTGTTGCCATATTAGCCGCACTGTGTCGGTGCAACTGTCTGTTAACGGGTTAACGATACAATCGGGTTATGCATGCTGACTATTTACGGTTGTTTGGTTGAATCAAACGGTTCTTCCTTTCTCAGTGGTTAGATCATGAATCTTTACTTTTCTCGTTCTTTCGCATTCTGAAGTTCCATTCCACTCCGGAAATATTCTTCCCGACGGTATAAATGACTTTCTCAGTCGTTTCTCACAAATTTAAACCAAAAACCACACTGACTGTACTTTTATGAAGGGATAGAACTTCTTCATAACGTCAGGTTTTCGAGATATCCCAAATTAATGTGCGAAAACTAGGCTTCGTATGTCTGCTCTTATGTTTCATCGTGAGTTCAGCCTTTTTCGCCAGATTCATCAAAATATTTGAAAGTGTTTTTTCATTAACCTTTTACTTCAAAAACATTTCAATATCATTTGCCCTCTTCGGGAAATCATCTGTTGAGGCGAATTTCTTTGATATCTGGTCAAGAATAAGAACCAGAACCTGATCCAACGTCCAATGAATCCATTCCAACGAACCTGAAGTTGGAATGGAACAGGAAAAAAGTGTCTCCTGTACTTATAGGAAACAGGTTTCTCAAAAACTGTATTGTTATTCGACAGATCGGGTGAAATTTATAACTTCTAACTCGTTTTTGGAAAAAGTTGGGAAAAAAGTTTGCGCCAAAAACTGTGGAAAGACTACGAGTATAGCCGTTTAGGAAATTTCTTAGCATTCTGAATGAGATCAGGTTATGGTTACTTCTTGCCTCATTATATTACCGCGAAGAATTTCGTTCAATGAAATTTTATTACTTTCCTCATGATATCAAATTACCAAGTTACCAAGCATTGTGGCCAAGAACCTAACAAAACCACAGAGCCCATAACGACTGTACACATCCACAAGCATCACCATCACCATCAACAACTACTAACCTACTTATCTTAAGTGGTTCCAATGCATAGATAGATACAGCCATCAATAATCTTCACATTGATTACCATCATCATCATTATCGCTGTTAACGACGTGTTGTCCGTCGTCCCGTCGTCATGACTCACGACAGATGTCGCTATGGTCATTGATATTCTCACAGCAATCCATACTGAGGTTTAGTCATCAGTTTAGCCGACTTGTGGTTGTTATAATAGCAAAAGCAACGATCACAATAACAATAATGACGACTTAATAATTTATGTTTTCTCGCCAAATCCAATTATGTACTCAATTATGTACCCAACCAATTTGATGGTAATCGAATCGAATCTTTTCGATTCGCGAAATTTTTCTCCCTTCTTGTGTCCCATTTTTTCTTTGGTTCTCCATCACTAACTAAAGTATTCTATTTTGATCCAAGACCTTAGTGTTGCCAGATGGACGACGATGTAATAATTTCAGCAAGAGAAATAATTTTTAAAATTGTGTGACAGCTTCCAAACACTTTATTACATTTTGAAGCCTTGAAATCCTTTACATTTTCTGTAACTTTTTTCTCAAATTAAGACTTCATAGCCAAGCATGTATGTACCTATGTACTCTTATTTTACACTGCGGTGATGGTGTCGGCATGGAAATGATGACTTCTTATAGACGATTTGGTTTTGTTTCTCTCTGATGGCAACCCTGTCTGACCTATTCGCCCCTTTCTCTTGCACTCTCTCATTGTCTTTGTTCGAGGCTTGTCCTAGTGTTCCTCACTAGCCGCATGCTTTGCGCGATAATTAATACTTGATTTTCATTTAACAATGCTTAACCGCAAGATTTTCCTCCATCAACCTCCGGCGTTTGTACTCGTGTGTAACGTGAGATTCCGAATTGCGAATTTCCCACCATTTCGCCAACGAACGAACATGATGAAGAACGAACACGAAGCAATTGGCATCGCAGTGGGTCGCTTCAAGCCGGGCCTTGGTGGAGTCGATTCGTTTGAAATGCGTTTAATAAGATGCAGCTAATTAAAATTATATAGTCATATAAAAGGCAAGGAAGGGAGAGGGAAGGGGGAGAAGGAAAGAAGAGCGAGAGAAATTAAAAAGTTGTTAATGATGTTGTTGAATGGTATGAATGTTAAACATGTTGATGTTGATGTGAAGACGTTTCTGATACTTTCCGTGTGAGCGATTAATTATATTGAGGTTTCTGAGTACATTCGATTCATCATATTGAGGTACATACCGCTGAGGTTTGCGTAGTTGATTACGGTTTTGATTTACGTTTTTGTGCTGATGCTAATGAAGGCGATGGTGTTTTTTATCATATTGACCTGATTTTATATACGAGGGCAATCCCAAAAGTAAGATCTGCTTTATTTTTAGATATACAGATAACTTGATAAAATCACAATCACAATTAACATTGACTCGGGCTTTTAGTGAAGATTCGATTTGGTCATTGTTCTGGGAGTTCTTTGTTCATTGTTGTTTGACTTAGACTGGTGCCTTGACCTCCGTTTTGCAGTGCTTTGACTTCAGTTTTATTTTCAACTTGATCTTATTTGTTTTGCCTTCGAATTCACGGGGACTCGACATTGACTTCCATGAGAACTTGATTTACTCGTACATAGATTTAGCATTAGTGCTTTGAAAGCTATTGTTCAATCTCGGCTTAGACGATTACTTCAGAATGGGTTTTGACTTGTTGCTGTTGACCTGTTAACCTCTCTGCTTCATGCCAATGACATCCTTTTTCAGTCTGAAAAAGCAGAGAATTTTCTTTGAAAATAAATTAATCTCTTTAACATCATCATCATCATCATCAAAGGTCCCATAAACTCTTTGGAACCCTTTGGGAACAACATTTAAGTTGTTAGTCCCTGCCTTTTCTTTCTTATTTTGTTGGAGAGAGTACAGCAAGTGTAGCTTCTGCCGGTTTTGTGCACCGTTTTTCTATGGTTTCCCAAATAGAATTCGCATCGGTTAGAGTCACTCAGCGGTTGTTGTTGTTGTTGCTGCTGGTGGAGGTCTGTGACAGAGCGGTCAGCTCGGTTACCTATCACCGAGGTATACGACCAGATGTCATCTCGTATCACCTCATTAATATTTCTCAAAAAGCAGGGCAAAGGAAAGAGACGAGAAAGCAATAAAATAGAAAAACATAAGCTGAACTACAAACGAACGAATCATTCAACTAATTTTTGATTAGTGTTGACGATGATGATTAAAAACATGTGGAAATTCCAATAGTTTCGTGACTTTTAGGCTTAATTTAACTCGCGGTATTCCATGCTACGATTTTTTTCAGTCGCTTTAGAAGCGTTAGAAGGAAGGCGGCGGCGTCTCGGATCGAGGTTGAGAGAGGCAATGAACTCCAATGGAAGGTACGAGTAATGCGTGCCCTCAGCAGGCTATTTAACAGTAAACCTTTCACTTCTTCTTCTTCTTCTTCCTCCTCTTTGTTGGTACGAGTGTTTTGCGATATAAAAATTTAACTTTCTGTTAAATATAAAAAGGATATAAAAACCTTGGATATTGTATGGATTGTATTAAAATTTGGTACATAATAAAAAAAAGTAAGGAATTTAGAAGACAGAAGTTTCTTAAACAAAATTGTTGAAAATTCCCTCTTTTTTGTTTCTGAAGTTTTTATGGCCGCGTGTAGGAGATTTTCCTTTCTTTTCTCAAAGAGGCGGGGAAAGTAGCTGGCCTTTCAATTAAACATTTTTAATGTCTTCTCATACCACATTTTATTATCACTCGCCAAAATCGTTAAAACCTGCAGCGACTTCAGTTGGTCTCTATCTGTCTGTCTGTCTGCCTGTCTGTCTGTTCATTAAAAAATGCCGAAACGATGACAAGAGAAACTTTACTCCAGGTCTTTCTTCACTGCTTCTTGTTCTTCTTCGGTTTCTTCCGGAAGAGTTCGAAAGGGATGGTCAGTCGGTCATTGTTTAAAACCGTTTAGAAGACATTATTGCAAACTATTATTATTAAAAGGTTAATAATTCTTGAGGTAATGATACTTTTCACATAAGAACTAAGCTCGCGAAGGCGGCAAGAAAAGCTAATGCGTTTATTGTATGAGTGTAGAGTTATTCACTAACACTCGAACGGCTGACGATATTGCTTTGTAATTTAATCTGTGCTCTTGACGCTTTCATTGACCGGTAATCTTCCTTTCGCCCACAAAACGGCATGATATGATGGTTAATTAAATGAAAGTGTTTTCGACACCATTTCAAAATTTCAATTACATGATTAGCTTCGTTCGTTCGGTCTGGCTGTCCGTCTGTCCGTCCGTCCGTTTGTTCGTTCTCTTCTGTTTTCGTTTCAGTTAATTTAAATGCTTTAAAATTAATGGTTACTTCTTCTTCTATTGTCATCTTTTTTATTCATCTCCTTCATTCTCCTTCCTCTTCGCCTTGTTTTTCTCTTCACATCGAAGTGAATTTTTTCTCCTTTTATTATTATGGTTATTATTATTATTGTTTTCCACTTACCCAAGAAGTACCCACGTTCCTAATTTTTATTGTTGCGGCTTCGATGCGGTTGGTGCTGTTGAAAAAGAAACTATAATTAACTGAATGGTAGTTGTGGTTGTTGTAGTTGTTGCCTTTCCCATTATTCTTAAATGTGTTGTTTTGGCTTTCTAAGAGCGAATAAGAGAAGTATTAAAAGGAGTTCATTTGAGAACTTGTGTATTTTTGTAGCCTGTTTTTTATTTTATATTGTATCTGATGCAGAGTACATAAAAGATATATTAATTCCACATTCAGTAAGATGGCCACTCGCGTAATAACCAGATCTAGTATTCGTTGTGCATTCGCTATCGTTATTCAAATCTCTTGCTACGTTATAACTTATTCGGCGAAATGCGCCTTCAAATTGACGAGTAAAGCTAGCAAATTCGACGAGTGAAGCCAGTAAAAGAGGCGACTAATGTTTTCCCCTTTTTCAACGAAATAAATTCATTGGGCGGCCCTCATAACAACTACACGTAATCAACTTGAAACTGGTAAATCGTAGCAACATTTTGCTGTTGCTGGATTGACTGGGCGCGGGCCTTGAGTCGTCCGTGCTTCTTTTCAAACTTTTTTAGTTGAATTGTAAGCCTTTCTTTTTTTTATATAATGTATGTATATTCGAAAGATACATATGTATATTCCACATTTCGCTTTTGATATTCCGTTTTGGAAAAAAATGTGAAAAATTTGTGAGACTTGCAACAGATTTCTATTTTGAGTCTCGCGAATTATTGCTTGTTTTCATTGCCATCTTCGTTGCTCTGCTCTTTTTTGCTCTGCAGCGAACAGCAGATCGCTCTAACGCTCGGCCTACGGTCGTTTATTGAAGTGCGCCGTGCAAAGAATGCTTCCTCAACGCATGATTCTACTCGTTAAAGAAATTACAAACTAAAAGCAAGTAGAAAACCAAATAACTACAAAGCAAGAATGCTTTCCACTGTAACGGTAACTGTTGGTTGGCAACATGCTATTTTTATTACCAACCAGTTACTGGTTAAGCTACTATTTTGCAGTTTTTTGTTACTTTTCTGCTCAAATTCTACTGTCCGGTGGTTCTTGCCATTTGATGGCAGTACATGTACATATCTTCTCTGCCGTAGAAGATGCAGTTGCATTATCACACGCAGCTCTTTAGTAATCAACGTTAAAGCACGAGATTGTCATATTACTCTCTATCTCCACCATCAGCCTCCTCATCATCATCATCATTGTCGCCATCACCATCTCTTTCCATGCACTCATCTTCTTCTTTTAATGTATTTCTACTAATGTTCGCATTCTATTTTTTAATTTTCTTTTTTATTTAACTTTTAAAACTTTACTGTTTTTGTTGTGTGACGTCTTCGTAGTAAAAGAATGATTATTATCATCACTTCCTTTCAGTTTCACAGTCACGCTGGTCACTGCTGCTCAGCGTTGTTGTTGTTGTTGTTGGTGTTAATGATGTTACTGCAGCTCGGACTGCTGTCGACGGTACTTCTTCTCTTAATTTTTCATTCTTTTTATTCTTCGGTTTTTCCATTTTAATACCTACAATTGATATGAGAAAAAGTTCCTTTTGTTTATTTGTCGCGTTCGAGGAGAGAGAGAGAGTGAGAGGGAGGCGGATAGATGGAGAGGGTAGGGAAGGGGTAGATATGTGTATGCTCAAATTGCCGGCATTGCCGTTCGTTGCCTTATTTTCACTGGAAAATGAAAGTTTTTGGTGCGCTACATTTTGTGGCAATCGTGGCAAATTGTTGTAAAAGTAAAAAGAATGAATATTTTAATTACACATACATACATATTTCATTTGTATGCAAATGCTTTTCTTTTTGTATATTATTCGTCGCATTGTTACGTATAAGACTTCGGAGAGGTGGCAGCATTCCTTGTCGAGCACTATCAAAAGCTTGAGGTCTTTATTAAATACAGCCCCAGGAGTAAGTTTTCCAGCACGACGGCATGCATCCGGAAGAAGCCTGTTGAAATGTCTTCGAGACCGAACTTACCAGCGGACATCTTTCTTCTCTAAAATGCCTGCGCACTCTGGTTGCTGGTGAAAGAACTCACGACTTTTATGAGAGTGAGTTTGTCTTCGATTCTTAATCCTAATCATTATAAATAAGTTTGAAAGCTTCAATCCTAAAATTGGCTTCAAAAGCCATTTCATTTGTGTTCCATCAATTTCGAGACTAATTAATGAGTTTGTCCGAATTCAATTTACTTTGATTCTCCTTCTTATCCATTTTCATTACTTTTGTGCCGTTTTACTAGAGCTCATCTATAAAGTGCACCGATTCTAAAGACTTCAAAAGGTTCTTAAAACAAAAATTGGTTCTTAAAAAAAAACCAAACTCTTCTTGAAAGTGTAAAAGGAGCCAGAAAAAGACCTTTTGTTTGAAATTTAGAAACCAATTAATGTATAATAATTAAAGTTTAAGTAAGAAATAAAATGCAGACCAATTCTTTTTTCTGAAGTGCGGATTTCAAAAGATGAAGTAGCCTCAGCCGGGATGGCCCCGGGCCGGCGATCATAATGGCGACGCGGAGCGACCAAAGCGGAAGCTGTAAAAGTACAAATTTCTGTGAGCAATTTCGTTTGACTTTCTTTTATTTAAACACTTTTTTGGATTTAAGTAACGTTACTAACGAACTTCAGTATTTTCCCAGGCATTTTGGTGACGGGATGGGATGGGACAAGATGGACAGAAGTGGTCGCAAGTGGTGTGAGGCAGATGAGTGTAATGCCCCTCTTATGGTAATGGTTATGGTAATGACTACAGTAAACGCATCATTTATTCAAGTTATTATGCACATAGTAGTGTTGCTGTTACTGAGATGGTTGTTATTGCTGTTGCCTCGGTGACCTTTTGTGGGTGCGGATCGACAAAATCGGGTTGACTGCAAACAACGATAGTCATTGATATTACGATCTGTTTTGTGAAAACTAGAGTTTCTGAACTTTTCGAGGGGACAGCAATGATTTCCTTTTCAAATTCTTCTTCTTCCTCTTCTTCTTTCTCTCGTCAAGACTCTTCAACTCTTTCAAGAGTTTGAAGAGTTTTTTGAATTTTAATCATTTCATTTGTTTGTAAGCAAAAGTAATAATTCTTCAACCATTACCATTTTCTTCCGCCAAAGTGTTTAGTCATTAGTAAAAGTGTTGTTGTAGTTGTTATTGTTCAGCTTGTACTTGTATTTAAGTTACCGGGCAGATAGTTTAAAAGAAAAAAAAAGAATGTCTATAGTTCGCTTCTCGAGTTTATGCCATCTTAGCAGAGATAAGATGTAATAAAAGATTTTTGAAACGAAGCCTCCATAACCCCGCCCGAAAAAAGTTTCGATCAAAGACTTTAAACGAGATGCTTTTTGACATGCTGAACTCGTGCCGACTCCATAATTCGTTTATCAATTTCGGTTTTCGAGAATTGATTAATAGTACAATTTTTACCTTTGTTTGAGATTATGTTACATCATCATGAAGTAATCTTTCTACACAAATTTCGCATTATTTAAATGTGTATCTCTAAACCAAACTCACCAAAGGATGACGCAAATTCGTACCAAACTCCACCATCATCCAATCCGTTCGGAAACGTTAACGAATATGATAAAACAATATTTAAAAATCCTTCTTGCTTTCCGATAGGTCTGTTATTCAGTTTCTAACTCCGCCATTGAAAAATACGACGGTCAGAAGTTCTTACGACGTGGGACTAATTTGATGCTTTTAAATTTAGTAAAGATTTAGTGCTTATGAACTGTTTTTTTCTTTTTTGGGTCTTCTGCTTACTGCTATGGAGCAAGTGTTTATCTCAGCAAGTGTTTCATTCGGATATTTTGTAAATCTGACGAGATGGAGAAACTCTTGCACCGGACATCTCCGCAAAATCCAGCCAGAAAATCTTCTGGCTTTCTTCGAGTATTATGACTTATCATCACAGCATTTCCTTGCGACATCTTTATTGGAATAAAATGGTTCCTGAAAACGTGTAGGAAACTCTTGGTTTTTGTAAATAGGAATCTCCCGTTAGCAATTCTGAATTCATCAGACGTGAAGGTGCTTCAATCAAGACTACATTAAGTTAAGTTAGTTTTAATATTCTCTGGTGTTTTCTGCTTCGGTGTTCATGCTTCGGCGACACCAGACCCCAAAAGAGCACTCTTTTTTTGAAAGCGAAATGGCTCAATTAGCGCGAGAATATCTCGTGCTACTTCTGTAACTTCAACGAGAAGCTAAATTTCACCGATTTAAGATTATAAATGTCTGTTTTATACGACAGAGGATGATGAATGATGAAGACAAAAGTGAAAATATTTTATGTTAATTTCGAAGAAAAAGAAAATCGCCGGAAGCGTATTTACTGAGCTTAAACTTGTCTGCGTTTCGAGGAAGCACCGCAAAATGATAATGGTACACGATTTTAGGAAATTATTTAATTGGATGCGATTTGATTTTTTTACAACACTAAATTTTCATTTTAATTCAAACCGAGATACAAGTAAAAAATTTGCTGAACAATTTAAATATGCTTTTGCTCTCTTTTTTCAAAATATTTCTACGGAAAGTGACAAACCGAGCGAGAGGAGAATTTTACTATCGTACGGTCGATATAGTTATTGAAATACCTTTTTACGTTATCATTCGTCAGAAAATAGTGTTGCGACGGTCTTCTTTGGCCTTGTAAGGATTGTAAGGATTGCGAAAGGATTGCGAGCACCCACTGAATAAATTTCAAACGTAATGAATAAATTTGAAAATTACTCAACTATTACAACAATTACTTTGGACGCAGGGCTTTGTATTTAATTGTAAAGAACTTACTTTCATCCCAAATTCGTGCTGAATTTCATCACAAAACACGAATCGTCTAATTGATGGCTGAGAGTTGAACCGTAAGGTTCAAGGTCCTTGAATATTACTGTCATTCTTGATGCTTCTGACTCTCGAAATTTCACTACTTCTGCTTCTGTGTTGCTTTCAGCGTGTTACTTTAAAGTGTAAATACAGCATTACAACTGATGTTTTCTACTATTTTCGCCCACCATAGTTCACTCTTTCCTTCTTTTTACTCTCGAAATTTAACCTTGTTAATTGTAGTTACTTTCCTTTGTGCGCATGCAAATACTGTAACTCACACCGCCTTCACATTCGACTCCTCTGGAAGGCTAATGTTACAGATACGCGCCGTCGTCGTCATGGCCATGCTCGCAGTTAGTTCATTGTATCGTATCGTATCGTAATTTAAGTCGGCTTGTGCAGTCAGATGGTTTTCAGTGAACTCTTTTCACTTTAATAAAACCGTCTTCTTCTTCGAACTTTCAATTTCATTTGTTTGTGTTTCTAATCGCAGATAGAAATCGAAATATGTGTCTACACAGATAGTTACTGTTTGGTAAGTGTTATTTTACTTTGATAATATTTATTTTAAAAATGTTTGCCTTCATTTGAGGCCTCTCTCTGCTTAAGATGAAATCTGAAAGAAACAGCTCACCGAAATCTCTTTCTTTCTGTCTGCCAGACTCCAAAGAGAGTTGTTTTTCTCGATTCCGTCGAGCAAATTTAATTTTTTTCCTCTTTTACTACTTCTTACGAATTATTGAAATGAAAATTAACCATTACGATTGGTTAATTATTAACGAAGGTCGTTTGTTTGAAGTTGCCATCGACTATTTTTTCAGGTTTTCTTAAAGAAGTAACCCAAAGAATTGCTTGCTCGTTATTTTCGACAAAGAAGTAAAAGGAAGAAATCCAAAGAATCAAAAACACAAAAGTGGTAAAGCGTTTTTTATTAAACATTTTAACACAAATTTGTAAATAATTTAATCCGTACAATTTAATGATATTCTCTTTCAACTGTTCCGTTACGCTCGACAAGTTTTAAGTTATGCTCGAATTCGAATTGCATTCTCCAATATTCTCGATTGACTTGAACGGATTGATTGGTGTTTCATCTCATTCAGAAATAAATAGTGTGTACTTTGTAAATGGGAGAAAGTGCAACCTTTCAGTTCTTTGAGTACGTCTACGATTGCAGCAACAGCATAGCGTGAAAAAGGCATGAACGTTGATACTTTCGC
Organism: Conops quadrifasciatus; assembly: GCA_949752815.1. Classification (NCBI taxonomy): domain Eukaryota; kingdom Metazoa; phylum Arthropoda; class Insecta; order Diptera; family Conopidae; genus Conops; species Conops quadrifasciatus. The sequence continues at coordinate 39,485,469 of OX457079.1, forward strand.
ATCAACAAACCCTTTTTTATACATATTTTTCGATATTTGATGAAGTCTTGGTCATCTTATGTCTTTTGAAGGAATACAGACTGTCAAAAAGCAGAAGGCTATATTTTCGAAGGTTTAGAAAATTTACAAGCCGAGGATCGTAAAGGGGGAGGATAGTTCTTCTGGTAGCCGTAAAGATTTTTGGTTCCGAAAACGAACTTTTCTCGTTATTTAACATTTCACGTAAGCTTAAACGTAACGAGAAACTGTATCCTTTGCAGATGGTGGTTAGGATAACCCGAGAACCTATCGCGATGGAGATATTTTGATGGAAGATTCGATTGGTCCAAACCATTTTGGAGAGAGAAGTTTGGTTCCTAACTTGGAATCTTTCCACGTTTATGATTTAAAGAATCGTCCGTCCTTTCTACTACAAAAAAACGAAAATTCATATAATATGCGTAAATGGCACTCAGTTACTTCTATTTAATGAAGTTAGGTCAAATATTTATTATTTACGGTTTCACTGAGTATAACAGACTTACAGCACTGTTTAAGTTCTAGTATTCACGTATGTGAACACTTATGGTTGGTAGTTTGCTTTTTATTATGGCAAAACCTCTTTGCGGTTAGTGGTTCAAAGAAAATTGCTCATTCGAAAGCTGAGATAGGAGATACATACGGCAATCGATATATTTGCCCTGAATTTCTGTGAAGCTTATCAATCTAGAGTATAGAGTTATACGATACATATACTATATACATACTAGAACATCTCAAATAACCAAGTTGGCAAACTCAGAAAAACGACGACTCTTTGAATGCGCGTATAAGAATAAATATAAAGACTACTCGTATCGAAAGAATGTACATACATAATAAATTATATACAAAAGTATTGACGAATCTCCAGTGCTCCTGCAACTATACACAATTGAACTTAAACCTCATGAAACCTGTTTTTATATTTACTGCCTCATTTCATATGACCACTACCGTTAGCGAGCGTACTTTTGCTGTTAAACTCTTCGTTGCTGAAACTGCATTTCACAGCTCTTACGAGCTTGGGCTCCAACGCTGCTTTCGTTCGTCTGCCTCTTTGTTGTTGTTGTTCTTTTGTTCTTTTGCCTGATTTTTGTTTTCTTGTAAACAAACGATGTGCATGTAAAACAAACCGTTTTAGAAGAGTTTGTATTCCTATTTGCGTAATGCGAAATGCTTGTGAATTTGTAAATTGTTTGCAGAACTAATACATCGAAATTGTTAAAAAACCAAGTATGTATAAAAAAGAGCTTCCATAGGTAACAATATCAGTTTAGTTCGATAGGGGAGAAATCATTTTAACCCTTTGCTGCCCTTTCCTTTCAGCGAAACGAAACTAATAAAGCTGAGTCGATGAGAATAGCTTTGTTCGTTTATTAGAAAGGAAAATTTCAGCGAAACGAAGTTAATAAAGCCGAGTCGATGAGAATAGCTTTGTTCGTTTATTAGAAATGAGGACTTATATACATACGTTAATCTGCAGTCTTTTGCACTTTTTTTCCACTGAGTGAAGACAACAATCATTCGTTATCGTAACTCATCTTTCTAAATTTGTTGGTATTTATAAAATAATGATTGCATAAGTTTAGGCTGAAAATTAATTCCATCAATTGATTTATTTGTGTATAGGTAGTAGACGAAAATTACATACTTTTAGGATGCGCAGAATCGAACAATTTGAACAAAAAACGGACAAAATTTGCGCAGAATCAAAAAATTTCGGGAAAAATTTGCAAAAAATTTGACGCGAAAACATAACAGTGGTGCTGCTGGCTTGTGCAGCCCCAGCAAGTTACTGAAAAATCGTAACAAAAGTGGAGAAGCAACTCTGAAAAGCGATTGTCTATTTTTCGACTACATGCGGTTGGACTGCAGTGTCTGAAAAGGGAACGTAGGAAAAATACGGGTCTGTATTAATATGTATGTGCATATTAGAGCTGTGCACAAGCCGTTTTGAAGACAGCTAGGCACAAATCGACAGGACTGCTGTTTGTGATTGTCGTTCTAAAATTTGCAGTGACAGTTTTACTGTTGAGGCCTTTTTTATCTCTTTCCCTCCGCTCAAACTCCAAAGACACGGAAAAAAACTCAGATTTTAGAGGGGGCGAGATACTCTCTGATCACTTAAGGTCACTTTCGAACCAGGGATTTTTTTCTGCAAACTAGGATATTTCTATGTTTTTATTTTAAGTGAAAAATGTTTTTTTAATACACTACAAAATACATAAAAAAACATTATAAATACAAATTACAAAATTATTAAATAAATAATTTGAAGCCATTTTTGTACAGTAAAGTTAAAATATGGTAAATGAATCATACATACTAGACACTTTTCAATTTCAATTTAATAAATAGAGAAAGAAATGAAATCTTTTTATAAAACAAGAAATTACCAAAAAAAAAATTAATAATATTTAGGATTAATATTTTTACAGAATGCTTTGTGTTTCTGGAATTTTTGAATTAAAAAAAGCTTGCCTTAGCTGAGAATGTATATAGTACATCTAATAATATTCCTAATTAACACAAAATTAATAAAAAAAAATTATTTTGAAAAAATATAGTAGTTAAATTAACAGTTAAAGAATTATTATAGCAGTTATTTTAAAGGTTTTCTTGTACATTATTTAGTGGATATAATAAATTACTAGAGACTAAATTTATTTCAACATTTTTTATACATACATTCATTGTTTTCCGTGCATATTCTCTTTTCGTTTTTCTCTCAAATTTCTTGTATTACTAAAATTTAATTTATTGCACTTTCGATGTTGGTGGAATTGTTATTGTTTGCTGTCTAGCAACACAATTTGTTCTTTTTAAAAAGACGTTGATTGTTTTTTTAACTTTAGCTAAACGAATATTCTTTTGCAAAAAATAGTGCTTTATTTTTTTTTTTATTTTAGGTTTAATATTAGATCAATCAGTTAAGGATTCCTGATTAAGATTTATTTTCTGTTGTTCTGTTCATTGTTGTTTTAACAACTCTTTTAACTCTTTTATATTGTCGCTTGTACACCCTTCATTTGGCACTTAAGGAGTTTAGATTCATTTATAATGTATTAAATATTTTCAATATAGCAATATAATATATTTTAAAATAATTGTATTTATAAAAATAATACTTAAGCATTACGAAACATACATACATTCATCTATAAAAGACTAAATTTTTTTGAAAATGTTAATCGAATGAAAAATTTATTATCCCTTTTTCATTTCTAATAAATTACTTACGAGTATTAAATATTTTTTTTTTATTTTTTGCAATAAATGAGTAGCTCTTAAAAACTTCTTAACTTAGTTGTCTGATTTATGTTTATTTTTTGTTTTTTTTTTTTATTTTTTTTTTTGAGGCTAACCTTTTAATTTGACATGAATTAAATTAAATAAAACATACATGGTTCATATTACATTATGATTACTGCCGTTATTATTGTTATTATTTTGTTAATACTAACTAAATTAAAATTTGTGTTTTTGTAGCGCGAGACTCAATTGGCTCAGTCGATAACAGTAACATTAACAAAACCAACAACACCAACAACAATGACCAAAAATAACAATGTTCGTATGAGTCTTCACCTTCTCTTTCAGAAGGTTAGCTTTTTAAATTGATAACTCTGAACTGCGTTGATCTTTGGATCCTCATCAACATCACTATGAGCGCCGCTATCATCGATCAATCATTAGCCATGCAGTAGCCCGAATAAGTTTTTATATTTTCTTGGCGATAACTGCCTCCGGGAATGACACCACTTTGCGTATGATGACTGGGGCAGCGATGACCCTTAGGACATTGACATACTATGGTAATGTTAACCTCATCAATGAACTCTTGTCTCTTGCGTACGGTGAACAGTTTGCATGGTTCCTTCCGTTGGCAACGTATGCGCTGAAAGAGAGAGAAAGAGAGACTAATTAAACGAAAGACTAACGTTAAACGTCAAAAAACTACAATACACGGTAGTACATAAAGAGCGTGAGAAAGAGAGAGAGAGCAAGGAGGGCTAGAAGGACTAAAAAACCGAATCCTTCATCATGTCAAGTTTGCAAGATGTCCTGCTCTTGATGTGTAAAAATTGCCCGCAAAAATTTCGTTTGGAATATTTATAGTTTTGTGAGCAATGCTGGATATACAAAAAAAAAAATCGGTACACAAAAGGTTTCCTCCACGCGCCTACTTGAACTATCGAGACGATTGTCGTACGTAGAATCGCTGCTTCGGGATCAATCTCACCGATATAATGCAGGAAGTTCTAAGAAAATGAAGAACCAATAGTGGTCTCTCGAGAGTCTTGGCAAGGCCGGCACTGTCCTCTTCAGTAGGAGGAACTGGCATAAGGAATTATTACTGCTAATAGAGTGATCTGTAATAGCTGCCGCAGATTAGATTACATTCTTTGCACTTATTTCACACAGAAAGCTTGAATTCAGGATCACTGAAGTAGGCCTAAAACAAACTACTAGAGCTCTTTGTATCTGTTAAAAAGTCATGAATTGGAGATAATTTCATGTCTTACGGTTTTGGAAAGCTCGGGCTTCACAGAGACTTACCGTAAAAGGCGAACATACGAAGAAGTACGTAGAGCGACCGGATCGATCCGTTGTCGGCTCGCCTTTTTTAAGGTAAACTATCGAATTTCTCGGACATCGACAATGAACCATTTGTTCCGTTACATTCAAATCAGCTGACATGGTCAAGGTCCACGTGTAGTCCCGAAAATGTCTGCAAGACACAACAAAACAATTAGTCCAACGACCATCCTGTGAGGAAACGCACGTCTCTTTCTTACCTGCACACTGGCAACTTATGTACCGGATGGCATAATTTGTAGTGGCGTGTCTTGTCGACGATGGTGTGACCATCTTCGAGGCCCAGCCCGCTGGGACAACCTCCAATAGAACTCAGTTCTTTGGCGCGGTTACCGGAGTGATGTCCGGAGTGACGCATGTGAGCACCGGGATAGGCTGGATGTTTGTAATGTTGTGATTGTTCTCGTTGTTGTTGCTGTTGTTGTTGGTGGTGGTAAGGCTCGTGCAGTTTTTGATGCTGATACCGATGATGTTGTTGTTGCTGCTGTTGGTCTGGTTGATTTTGGTGTATGGATTTGCGTAAATGCAAATTGAGCTCATTCACATCCGGTGCATCAAAATAACTATCATCAGCATCTTCGTTGGCATCTAGAAAATCATTGGATTCTACCAAATCCAGATTATCTTCGAAGACTGCACCCAGCTTCTGCATTAACTTTTTCAAGTGTACGTTTTCGTAGTGTTTGCCATCGTCCGCGTTCAAGTCGTCACTCGCCAAAAGATGCTGCTTGCGTTCCAGCAGATTCTCGTGTTCATAATAGAAGAGGTACTTATCGTCATCATTGTTATGATGTTGCTGGCGTTGGTCTTGTTTGTCATCGCTCTCGTTGTTATTATGTGCAGAGACGTGCGAGTTCTTAGCAGTTGCCAAAGGTTCTTCATTCATAAAGTGACTGCGAATATCACTATTGTCCTTGTTTTTGGTGTTGTTGTTGTTGTCGTCGTTGTCGTTGTTGTTATCGTTATAATGATGCAAAACTATATTAGTCGACTGAATGGCCGCACTCGGGCAACGACACTGACGCTCAATCCACGGCGACTCGTAAAGGTCGATTTTGGAACAGACCGCGTTTGGAGCACAAACCGGTAAGTCTTCCTCCGCTTCCTAGTGGGGCAGAAAAGAGATGAAATGAATAGACGCGTTAATATTATTCATCATGGAGTAATCAGTTTGTCTTCACTTCGATGCTTATTTTATTAAAGGACGAAGTAAGGACGAGAGAAATGAGAACTTCTTACTTGCGTGTAAACTACTCCGATTGAATTTAGATTATAATGAATTAGAATGAATCGATGGATGAATGAATGAATAGATTTGAGCATATCTCTTCTCAGACACAATCTTTACAGACACAAAAACGAAATACATACTCGTACTCTAAATATCGTCATTGTGAAATAAACCGCCGTTTTATCGTTTTTTCCCCATTTCAAATTCGTTGATTAAAAACGCTTTTTCTGAAAATAGTTCAACCTGTTTCCGTTCAGTTCGGCTCGCTGCGGTACGCTTTTGCCTGAGAAACCTTGACGAACCTTTCCTCTTCATTTCTGAAATATACCTGTTTTCTATCGAATGGTAGTATGAGATTTATCGTATTTACAGGAGCCTCGTATTGTATTGAAATTCTTGCGATAAAATAATACGCGTTTTATTTTTTCCTCATCGTCGTTTCTGGTCTTTTGCTGTTCATTTAAACGATATCATCATGAATATCATAAATTTTCTTCACACTTTAAAAATGAAATGTCGTTTTGAAATGTTTTTCTAAAGAAAATAGTGTTCGAGTTTGTTGTAATCAATACAGCGCGACTCAAAAACGGGTGCAGCGCGCATTAAAGAGCCAATAAAAATACATCAACGGCGCAGGCAGAATTGACCCAAAAGGCCACAGCAAATTTCGACGGCTTGCATTTTAAATTTTATTTTCTCCGAAGCCGATCCGTAAAAACACTTCTTATAATATAACAAAATAAGGTTAAGAGATCTGCGGGCTGCGGTTGGCTTCTGGCCGTCGGCTGCGACCAGTCTGTCCACAGTCTCACTACGTCTCGTCTCTCTTGTCGTCTCTTTTTCCCTCAAAAGTACATTCGTCAGTCTGGTTTTGCTTCAGACTCAGGCGTTCGTTCGTTCGTTCGTTCATTCTCACATGTTTTACAGTTGATGCTGGTGTTGTTGTTGCTGTGGACGGGCCGTGGTCATTAACACGTAACGTGTAACGTGTAACGTGGTCGTAACACGGCAAGACCAGTAGCGGCCTGTGTTTTAATCTCGAGTGGTAAAGTGATGCCTTAAGACAGACAGACCATAAATCGATCGATCGATCGCGTTGCGGAACTTTCAGACTCCAAACGGAAGAGACAAAAAAACTAATTCTCATTCCCTCTCTCCCCTCCACAATCATTAGTTTGGCAGCAGTTTTCGAGATATTCGTAAAAAATCATTCCTTTTGACTTCTCAGGCATAGATGAGAATGATTTTTTCATTTCATTTTTTCATTTGTTGTTTTTTAGATGAATTTCCAGAAAACTTCCTGATTTTCTAATAATAAAGGCAACTGCGGTCCTTTCGACGCAATTGAAATGATTTATTTATTGCCGCCTTTGATTAATCATCATTTTGGTTGCGATCACAGCTTTCGAGATATCCTTGTAGTGTTCGAAATATCACCGAAAAACGAAATTCACTTTATGAAGAAAGAAAATTTGAGATTAAACCATCAACTTCTGTCAACAACAGCAGACACGGACGGCGCCATTTTCGAATTGTTTGTCTCGAAGCTGCTCACATCCAAAGTGTGACCATTTTTCACAGTGGCTAAAGGAAGATTAAGAACCCGTTCATTTCGAGTTTTTCATAACATTCTTCAACTTTCTTTTGTCTTCATAATATGAATTGCTTTTTTCAAGGATATCTCGATATCAAGGATATCTCAGCAATTTCGAAAATTCTGTAATCAAGTATAATTTTGGAGCTAGTGAAATTTTTAATATCCAAGGAACTTTTCTAAGCAAAAGGTTTAGAAGACAAATAGAGACTGACTTTCAAGAAAGTGAGCTGAATTTGGACTATTTTCGCAAGCATTCGTAAGAGCTCTGAAGAGTTCTTTCAAGAGAACCAAACAAATGTAAGAAAGCGAACTTGTTTAATTTGAAGATTGCACAATTTTGTGAAATGAATACCAATTTCGTTTTGTAATACAATAAAACACAATTTTTAATACAAAAAAAAAGTTGAATCAGACAATCACTAACGTAGTCTTAAAGGTTAACTCGAATTTAGAAACAATTCTAAAGAACTTCCTTTCGGACTGAATGCTCTTATTCTTTCCCTTCACTGCACTCTCCCTTCCGTAGGCGGGACTTTTGACCCCTAAAATCCTGGGGCGAGCTACGCTTGATCTTCCCATTTGCAACTAGACTCATGTTACAGTCTGTGACAGCCACGGCGAACACAAGAAAGAGGCAGAGGCGAATAAAAATCATTGCAAATAACTTGCATTCTTAAGGCCCGGTTTTCACAGTTGGCAACAGCAATACGATCCGCAGTGATGATGTTGGCGTTAATGTTGACGTTGATGATGTTGCTGCCGACGATCAGCCACCACAGCATTCTTGGAAACAAAACATGGTTTCGACGACGACGACAACGACAACGACAACGACAACGACGACAATAACGACGACTACTATGGCGTGTCGTGCGGTCGTCAGCGACTGCATTACGATACGGAACTTCCGGACCGACTCAATTACAAAATGATGGAATTTGAATCTTGTGTGCCTTTGCGCCCGCGCGCCCGCCTGAGAACTTTACCACGCGCCCCTCACGGCGACCGTTCTTCCTCAACGACCTGATTCCAACAATTAGCAACAATTTCTTTTAACGCTAGCAGCGTCTGTCGCTACTAGTGTGGTTGTAAGGCCGGCCGCCCGTCCGTGCGTCCGTGCGTCCGTTCGTCTGGTCCGTTTGTCAGCACTTCCTCTCAATTAGTTTCGAATGATTGTCACAATAAAAAACTGGTTACTGTTCAAAGACCTTAAAATTCCATAAGATTCATGTTACAACGAATTATTGTCGCTTGTTCGATCCATTCAACGTGATGAAAGGAGAACAAGAAGTGATTTCGCAATTGTTCTACTCTTCTTCCGTTACGGTCACCGTGACTTCTGCGGTACATGCAAAAACAACACCTTAACCTTTCCCTCAACGACAAACAATTCAATTGTTCGACTTTTTTAACCTTCAATGAATTATATTTCTCGTTGAAATAAAGAATATATTGTTAATGTTCGTCAGTCGTACTTGTGTCAGTTTGACTTTGGTGGCGACTTTTTTTTATTTGAGGGTCGTATAAGGGTTAAGCATTTCTCTCGGTGTCATCCAGGGAGCCACCTGCGCGCTCTGTCCCCCCTTTTCCGTTTCCTTCTCGCCAATTAGTGCTCGCTTGTTTATGTTTGTGTGCGGACGTCAGTTTTTGGGTGCATGCCTTTGGGTGCGTTCACACGTGGGCCATTGGTGCTTACGACTTGCGTCGAGCCAGTCGCGTTGATTTCGTAAATACTTTCCTTAACAACAACAACACCAACAATAGCAAAACACACACCCAGCACAACAATAACGTCAGCAACAATTAAGTGAAGAAACTTCTTGTCGAGAGCTGTTGCTGCTGCTGCTGCTGCTGCTGCTGCTGCTGCTGCTCCGTTTGCTTTACTCCAAATTCTTGAGAAAATGCTTAGTCTGCTCAATACACATGCACAAACATTCCCCTGTTGTTGTTGTTCGCTGCAGTCGTCGTTGTTGCTGTTGTTGTGTTGCTCTTCTTATTGACTGATTCCAATGCTTTCTTTGTTGTACCGGACATCCGGTGCTTGTCTGTCTCTCAGTGCCTAATGGGACGTGCGTGCGTGCGTGCGTGCGTTCATTGTACGATTCTTCAGCTGCAAACACATTTGAAATGTTCGAACGCGCTTTTTTCACAGACGAGCAGACAGAGGAGAAAATAGAAAACAAAAATGTATGTTTATTTACTTTGAAGTGCGTTGATGGTATTCGAAGTGTAAGCTTCCGAATCCTCCGAAATCTCCGAGATGTATACGAAATGCTTCGGTGGGCGAGGCCGAGAGCGTCTTCAGTTTTTAGTACAAACGGACTCAGCGTTTTCGGTTTTAAACATTTTGTGATTGCATGAGATAAAATAATTTAAAACTGTGCCGACGACCTCTAAGTGCGCGGAGACGATGCTTCGTCAACTTTGCTTGCTTCGATGAATGTTTTCTATTTTTACATTCGCGGAGGAAAAGGATATTCCTCATGATCCGATTACTAAACTTAAAACGTTACTCTATTTGCTTTTTAACATAATTGGGCTATCCCAATCGCACTACTATGGACCAATTATGGTCCATATTGAAGCAGTCATTCCCTAAGCGTTCTATGTCCACCCCCAGGATCGATTCTGCTCGGCAAGAGCAGTGCGTGTCAGTGGAAAAACAAGCTTCTTTCACTCCAACTCTTCTTTCACAATTTCCTAAAACATCGTTTCGCAAAAAGGAAGAAGCTCCTTCGCCAAACTCTGCCTTTTCGTTTCCTTTCCTGGCTCTAATTTTTTCATAACTTCGTACATCTGCAACTGAAAATGACCCTCATGAACCCTCAACTCTTCGGAAGCAAACCCTTCGACGTTCCCACGATCCTTGATTCAAACACACCAACCCACGAATAATGTGACAAAAAGGAAGAGGATTCTCTCAACGAATAACTCCGAAATTCAATTCTGCTTCGGGCAAAAGGGAAGAAGAAGAAGAAGAAGAGGAAGAGGAAGAGGAAGGAGAAGAAAGAACAGGAGGCATGCATAAGTAAGGCTTGCTGAACTCCTTGCGATCCGCATTATGTACACTCGAAAAAGGATTGAAATGAGATTACGATTTGGTTACTCGTATAGACAGCAACAACAACAACAACGACAGAGCCTATTAGGAACAGGTGCCTTCTTCACAATGGCTCTTATTTCGATGAACACTTTTCAAAATATACACATTTTTGAGGTACTTGAGGCTCCTGCAGGCTGGAATTGGTTTACACAAGTATGTATGTATGTATGTATGTGTGTACAGGTAATAGGTTGGACCTGGAGAAACGAACTATTAGAGATGAGGAAGAGAGAAGAAAAGAAGCAGAAACGAGTTCTCTCAATGCTTTGACAGTTATAATGTTAATATGTAAAAATCGATGAATGATGACGCCTGTCTCTAAAGTTTCTAGAGCTTCATTCCGAAACTTCACTTATTTTCATACGAAATACGCAACGTCGACATGCGATGAGAAAAACTGCAGACCTGAAGATGAAGGAAAAGGGGAGCGGATAAAGAGAAAAAGTGTGTGCAATTTCGTAACGGAAGTATTTAAAAATAGGAAGTACAAAAACAAGTCAGAGCATGAGAGAAAAAATGCTAGTAGATGCAGCAAGCAACAACAAAACAGCTGACAAGCAATAACGACAAGAAACAACGACACTCCAACAAAAGACAGAAGCTGACAAATCCGGAAATTATTTCTAAAGAATGAATGTATGAATGATCAACGGAAAACACAGTTTTTGTAATCGTTTGTGGACAAAAAGTAGCTCGCTTTTATGGACAAACTCTAGCTTCCGCCTGGAAATTGGAAGAATGGAGCATTTCGTGAGGAAAGCGGAAGAGCGAAGGCAACAACAACAGCATCCTGCACAAAGAGCATCGGATTGTGTTCGAAGCAAATTGCGTAAATGTTCTCAATGAAGTTAGTATGGCTTCGAAACTGCATATCGTATATAGAAAGACGATCTTTTAAGTGGTGCGGTCTCCTTTTCGAAATGTGCTGACCTCCGCTGCTGCTACTTATTGAGTGACAGTTCTTCCAAAGAGAGCTTGTACTGCTTACAGGTCTTCGGAATCGGGCATTATCGTAAAGGGCCCAATCGAGGTATACCTCAATGATTTCAGTGCGGTATCTCATGCACTGTGCATAACTTGTCTTCTCGGAACTTGTTTTTCCTTCAAGGAATCCTTTTAGTTTCATTCGAAAACTAATAACAATTCTCTTGAACTAGAAGGCAGTGTCCATCTGCTTTAGCAATTAGAATCAGAAGACATAACTGAGTTTCTAGTTTCCATTTTCATTTCGCTGAAAGACATGGACTTCTTCTTCGACTTCTTTCTCGCCCTTCCTCGTTGGCCCTTCCTCCACAATATACAATATTATACAATATAGTATCATAAAGTTTAATTAACACTTACGTCATTAAGCCGAAGGTACGTCGGGCGGCTGTTGTTGTTGTTGTTGTTGTTGTTGTTGTTCTGGTTACGGCTATGGTAATATAATACATTTTCCCCAACTTCATTAAAGCCAAAGTAACTGCAGAAGAACTGTTTCTGGAAATGCGACGGAAGACTTCCGGTGCTGGGGTGGACGGACGGACGGCCGGCCGGACGAACAGACAGACAGCAGACGCTCGTCGCAAGTGCCACGACAGTGACGCTAAAGAAATTCTCATGAACACGTGAAAATTACCTTCAAAGACAGGAAAACACCGGCCGAGAACCGGAGAATATTCAACCGAAACCAAAGCCCAACAACAACAACAAAGCAGACTAAATAACAGGGCAAAAAGGATCAATGCGGGACCAGTTTTCTGCCTGATTACTTCCGCAGTTCCGATTGTTCTTCTCGCTGCTGTACGAATGTCAAGAAGAGAGGGAGAGAGTCACACAGACCATGAGCACTGCTATCTCACTTCTTCGGCGATAATCCAGCGAGGACCAGTTTTACTTCCGGTACTTCCGGAACAACTTAAAACCTCATTCGCTTCACCATAAATCTTCCTCTGCTTATTTACATTCTTCCTGCCTACGCTTTGTTCCCGACTCAACGCTCCAACGACCTTCCAGGGTCGTTTCTGCTAATATCCGGATATAATATCAGTATGCCAGACGTACATACATACATACATAAGTTCACAGTGTCTGGCACCATCAGATTGTTCACAGCGCAGTTCGACACTTAGGCAGCATTAGAACAGCAGGTACCGCGCTGTGCAATGTGGTTCAGCATCAGAAGAAGAAGAAGCCTTGGGTCAGGATACAAGTGCTGCGGCCCTTCATGCAGCAGATGACGCAGACAAGCCGGGTACGCGCGGTCAATTCGGTTTCACAGTGTACACCAGATCGCTTAGGCGTCGACGCCTCCGACGGCGTCGGCTGTGATTGTTCGTTCCTGCCGTTTTCAGAATACTCGACCCGCATTCCTTTTCTCCCTTCGGCAGACTGAGTCGATCGAGTCTGATCGAATTTGGGACAAGGGCGAGGACGAGGATACGCAGCTATTGCCAGGTCGAAAACAACTGTCAGTGTTGTATTTTATGTTCTTCAGTCCATTCGCCTCTTCATCTGTCTGCCCGGTTTTAATATTTGTTCGATTCGCTCTCTCTTATCGGTTCCGATCTCGATTGCGTCCGACTGATAGACGTCTGTGATGAACAGTGAGCCCATCTGTACACATTCGTGGCTGCCAGTGCAGATCAATGCAGCAACTATTATGCAAGATACTCATCTTCTGGCTCTGGATGGTTTTTATCCTAAACTGAGCTAACGCTGCGTTCTAACCGCGCTGTGTTTGCCAAATACGTTCTACACTTCTGCAGTTGGCCAGGATCCAGTGGATCTCCATACATCTTCTTTGACGACGACGCCTTTTTTGAGCAATGTTAGGAGTTTACCTCAAGGATTAAAAAAGCTAGGAAGTGGCTCTAGAGACATGGCTTGTATACCTTTTCTGTGCAACAACACGATAGAGGCGAGATGCTGAGACCAGACGGACTTCTTTAGTCGACACAACTCCGCGAACGTAACGAGGCTTTCCAGAACAGACAACATCCCGAGACGAGACACGTTTTACCGCGGGCTAATACCACTACAAGGCCCTTGAAACGGAGGAGGGCAAGGTGCCTGAGGTGCCTAAGTCTGAGCCAGATGAGTCTGCAAGAAACACACGATGCTTTACGACGGATTCATTCATTGTTTTTTGTCACACTTCACCAAACAGTGAAGTTACGCGCACGCTGTGTGTCGAGCGTAAAACTCGCAAATAGCAGAACAAATAATATTTACGATTTATTTGAACAACGAAACAGTACAAATCGACAACAACAGCAACAACAGCCGTCCTGCTAACTAAACACGATTACGAATCAGTGATTGATCAACTCAGTTGACGGGTTGAGTCGATCACGGCCGCCGATCTTCGCAGACTGCACCGAGATGGTATCGCATGCACGCAGTACTCAGCCTAACTCGCTCTTGGAGATCATGGATGGATTTCACTTTTATATTTCAGGCCATGTTATTAAATTGGAACACAAACAACAACAACAATACTGACATGCTTTACGAAACAGTTCTCGGTCTATTTTTTCTAACGCCGATGCGTTCAGTGCGTTCAATTTCTTCCCTTCGTTCGCTCTTAAAGTATTTCGCTGTTCACAATTTCTTTCAGTTCTACTACTGCGGTTGATGTTGATGTTGTTGTTGTTGTCGTTGTCGTTGTAGCCTTTGCTATTGATTGATTTGTTCGTTTGTTGTTTTTGTTCGCCTTCTCCTCGCATTTCATCCATCAGAGACTTCGCCTCAATTGAAACGAATGCGTGTGCCACGCGTTCGCAATCGCACTTCACCGATCGATCGATCGGCCGGCCGGCCGACGCCTCGCTCCGTCCATCAGCCGCCCCCATGCGGCGCACGCCTCCATTCGCACCATCCCAAGCGTCCCATTCAAGTGCACCGTATGCGCTTCGTCCATTCATTCATCCATTCATTCAACCGTCCTCCATTCATGCTTCCATGCGAACATTCGTCTGTGCATTCATCGACTGGCCATCATCCATCCGGCGGCTTGTTTATTATTCGAAACCTCGTACGTACTTCAGCGATTCGGCCGGCCCGTTGATGGCTCCGCGACCGGTTATTTAGCGATGGTCCGCAACCGGTCGTCCTTCCGTCCATTGTGGCGCACACATTTTCATTCATGCCTTCTTCTTCTTCTTCTTCTTGGTTTTCCATTCAATTTTTTTCATTAAAATCGTGAAATGGTTGTGTGTTCGTGTGAGTACGTTTGGCGTTGTTTGCAGTGCGCCAAGTGCTCGTGTGTGTGTGTGTGTGTGTGTGTGTGTAGAGTGTTTAGTTTAAATACCAGAACTAACACTTTCCAACTTGAGGAGCCTTTTTAATGATTAGAATGCCTTTTCGTTGTTGTTGTTGTACGATCGCATAACAATTCGAATTTGTCGCCATGAAATACGAAAAAACGGCAGATCAGATCTACCGCAAAGAATACGGAAGGAAGATACGTCGCTACTTTACTGCTACCACAAAACATACCAAAAATAGCCATCGAAGATCGGAAGAGGTCGAGACATGGCACAAATCGACGCACAATGAATTACAGAAACCAACTACGATGATGAGTGCAAAAGCAACAACAACAACAACAACAACAACAGCCCTCTTCTATATTGAATCGAGAGATCGAGAAGTGCTTCAGGCCGCTTACAAGCCAAGCGATCGATTCAACTGATCGTCATCGACTGATTCGTCAATTAGCCGGCCGATCGTCAGTCAGTGTTTAATAAAAAGACTTTTTATGGTGCAGTGATCGCGCAAAGATTCTGCACCGATCGTCCGGTCATCGTGTGCTGCATCGCAGAGGCGGCAAAGTGGACTTCAGCGGATGTTCATAAAAAACAACACAACCACAAACGAAGGAAAAAATGAGGAGGAAAACTAGTTTCACCTTCTTCTCTCACGACGTTCTCGTATAAGGCGAGACCGACTAACGTCAGTGCGATCAATGAATGAATCTTAACCCGGGTAAAAACTCCATCGTTGGTCAGCAACAACAACCAACGAAGTGCGTTAACAGAAAATAACGCTCAAAACTATTACTACGATCTATAAAAGGTTTTTCTCTGTCAATCCAAGAAAACTAAACGATCGGCCACTCGATCAACAAGCGGAAATGAGTACGTTATTGAAGTGGACACGTTGTTGTTGTTGTTATCGGGAGTATCGACGTTATGCGATAGATCGTCAATTGAGGATCAACCGGATGCTGGATTGATCGAAGGAACTGGCCCCTTTTCTGGCACCAGAAAGAAGGTTTAAACTTTCAACTTACAAAACGATCGCGATTGATCGAAGGCAGGCCGTTTAAGCTTTTGATCTCATGATTGTGCATTGGTCGACGACGTGGATTGGTTCGGAGAGGCTTTAGGTATGTGTAAAGCTACGGGATCATCCCGATCGCATCAAAATGAAATTGTTTCTGCTGCTGATGACGATCGAGCAGATCCCGGCTGTGGCTTTCTGCATCGGATGAGCCTGTAATATTTGTTGCCTTCGATTAGCCGCATGCAAAACTGTATTTTATTTTGCTTCTATTGCTTCAAATGGATTTAATCGTTGTATATTTCGTCGTTAGTGAATGCTATTGTTTGTGATGAGCACAATATTGGCCCGCGATTGTCATACACTCATTGCGCTGCGCAAAGTAAACGATCGTATTTCTGTGGTATCTCATCTGTCTTCTTGTGGATCCATTAAACTGACCTTGGCCATTGATGAACTGACGTCATCACACATACTATATGTACAGACGAGTATATGCCTTTCAATCTCCTGCACGATCGCTTAAATTCGGAATTTATTGTTATACGATTGTATGCTTCTAAAAGCTGAACTTGTTTTATACGATACTATCGTGTGTGTAGGAATGTATTCGCAGACATCGCCAGCATCGGCTCAGTCCATTCATTCATTCATCGTTCGATATTCATTGTTTACACAAACAATTTTCATCCATTCACAAAAATGTTGCGAAACGCGTAAAATGAGTTCCGTGTTTGTTGTTTCTGTTGTTCGACCACTCTCTCTCTCGCTCTCTGCCGAGATATACACTCCCATTCCCAAAGAAAGCAAGAAAGAGAGAAAAAACTAAAGCGGAATTTCTTATGATTGTTGTTGGTGTTGTTGGTGTTGTTGATGATATTGCTGTTGGTGATGTTGTTGACGTTGTGGTTGTTGCTGTTGCTGCTGCTGCTGCTGTCGTTTTAAGCGGTTATTTCTGATGTTGTTTTCTTCTGCTGCTTTTGTTTGAGTTAAAATCTCAAAAAGTATTCGCAGAATGTTGACTTTTACTACGTGCAAAATAAGGCGACTGTAACAACGAGTTGTTGTTGCTCTCGCGGTGTTCCTTTTTCGTTTCGTTTGTCGCTTGTGGCTGGCCACTGCGTAGGCAGATGCGGAGAGGAGAGGAGCTCCTTTGTACGTCTGCGTCGGCTGCGATGGACGGAACCTACTGAGTTACTGTCGGTTGCTTCCAGAAAGTGCTGCTGTCGGTGCAGCGACAATCGGCTGCAACAGAAACCAGTTTCAGTATCGGTTCGGTACCACGTCCAATCCGATGCGACTCGATGGCGAACCAATAACCGACGATTGATCGCGCATTGTTTATCACGCCAGTCAGTTAGTCAGTCGGTCAGTCAGTCAGTCTGCCAGTCAGGCGGTCTCTCAACTATCAACTGTCAAGCAATCGGCCGGCTCGGCCGGCTCGGCCGAACCCGTTTGCGGTTGCTATGAATGAAATGCTTCTTTCCGCCGCTTTCTGCCGCTTTCCGCTTTCGGATGTCGTGGCGGCCGAGCGAGCTGGCGAACCCAGTGAGCGTTCGTGCGTTCGCTCGTTCGTTCGTTCGTTCCGTCGTCAATCGCGACGAGCGGCGAGCAAATGCTGTTTTCGTTGTCGTTGTTGTTGTTGTCGTCATTGCCGCTGTCGTAAGTTTTGTCTGTTGCTGTTTGTTTTCTTGTGTTGCCGTTGCCGTTGTTGTTGTTGTGGTGGACTGAAGCTAAAGAAGAGAGCACCATTATGGGGCACGAGTAACCAGTTTCGATTTTTTATGAATGAAATCGTGATTTTTCTTCTTCTCTCCAGCTTCTTTGTCAATTTCGAAACACGTTGTAAGTTTGTAAGCGTTTTATTTGTGTTCGAGTGTTAGCAAAAAAAACAACAACAAATCAAATCGGTCCGTCCGTATGTGAGTGCGATGTACATACAATACATACTTATCGTATATACTCGTAGGTACTCCTACTGGTACTCGAATGCATTTATGAATGGACAGACAGACAGACAGACAGACAGACAATCTCTAACTGTGACTGTATCTGTATATAGTAAATACATACACAGACACACAAACACACACGCATGTATCTCTATACATACGAGTGCGTATAGTATGTATTGTATGTATATACTTTTTTGATAATGTTGATGTGTGTGCGTGTGTGCGTGTGTGCGAGAGGGCTTTACAAGTGTAGAGTGTTTAGTTAGGAAATTTCCGTTACAAACAAAGCAACAACAAGAAAGTCGGTCTAAAACGTTGTGTAAAGTGTTTTCTAAGAGATTTCATCATCTTTAGTTTTGTAATTTTTGTTAAAAACCAGAAAATTGCTGCTAAATTTTTTCATCAATTTTCGGTTCGGGTTTTTTCAATTCTAGAGAGCATTTTTTTCAACAAATTAGGTCCAATAAGTTGAATTCTTACAACGTAAAAGTAGGAAACGTTAAGAGCAAAAATTTCCATTTTAAGTTTGTGGAATGAAAGTTGAAATTTTCTCCCACTGAGCTGCATTCGAAACCTTAACAGTTGAATACTTTCAAACCAAAAGTTGAAAAGCTTCAGCGATCTTCGGGACGACCTTGGTGTCGTTTGCCTTACCGCGCATTTTGACTCTTGGGTGACATCGCTCGCAGTTTGGACGGTCTGTGCTTTGTAGAAAGAAAGCACTCGATCGCTTTTTTTTTTATCCGAAGAAAGCACTCGCAACGGGAGCACTTTTTATAAGCTTAAAGAACTGCCTGATAACATGTTTCGACTCTTCATTGAAAGGTACATTTGGATTCGGATCTTTTGGTCTTTCTAATGGTCTAATCTAATGGTCTTTCTTTCTTCCATCTTACCTTATTTTTAGCTAATTGGCGTTCTCTACGATTGTAGTTTGCTACTTGGAATTTTCATCATTCGAATAGAATTGTAAAATCGACAGAAATTAATTTATTTCACTTGAATTTATGTTGCCGTCTCTTCTTGACCAAACACTTACGGCACTGCTCGATCAATGAATGAGCTCAATTTTTTCAATTGATTTAATTACTATCCGCTTCTGCCCTGCTCGCCCTCTCTCTGTCCCTCTTCCTCGTCGCCGGCGTCACTACGACGAGTGTCAAAGTTCAAACGACCGAGAAAGCGAACGGAAGAATGAGCTAGTGAAGGCTTTGAGGCATGATCAAGGCATGATCTCCCTCCTCGCTTGACTGCCGACAAATATCCCAGTTTTTCTATTATTGCTCTATTTATAGCTTCAAGATTTTTGTATAAATACATCGATCGCATTTTTAGATGAGTCATTTTTTAGGTGTTTCTTCCTGACAATTATATTAAATTCAGTGAAGGTCGGGAGATTCCGCTTTTTAGAAATAACCGAGTTTTTTGGAAAGCTCGAGACACGTTTTCTGAATCTAGTCTAAGATCAAATAGTTGTGAGAAAATGAATGCAAGCCGAGCTTCTCAGTTTACAGAGTGACACCTCCTGCTGAAATCGGACTTCTTCCGGACTCATCGTGCTGAAGGAAGTCGTCCGCCCAATTTATTACTCAGTCATTTCGATCTTCTCACTTACCCCAACTTGATAAAGTATGCGGATATCCTTCGGAAAGTCGTGGTGTTGTTGTTGTTGGCGGTGAGCGCGATGTAGGTGATGCTGCGAAGTGGAATGATTGAAATGGTGCTGTTTTTGTGGCGGTTGCGGTTGTTGCTGCTGTTGCTGTTGTTGCACTTTATCGAATATTTGGCGTGAGCGTCGTCGATCCAGTTGTTGTTGTTGTTGTTGCTGTCGTTGTTGTGCATCTGGTGTCGAATCGATCGGGCTTCTAGTGGTTGTTGTTGCTTGCGTTGCAAACGGTTTTGGTTGGTCTTCTGGCTGGTGTTGTTGTTGTTGCTGTTGCTGCTGCTTACCATCTACCGTCGCATATTCTAAATGTTTGTGCTGTTGTCCTTGTTGTTGCTGCTCTTCTGCTCCTTGCTGCCGCTGCAGTTGCTGGTAGTGCCACTCATGCGCTGCTGCGGCGGCTGCGGCTGCGGCTGCCGTTGTCGTTGCTGCTGCTGCTGCGGCCGATCTGAGCTCGTACACCTCGAGGGGCAGGAGTGTGCCCCACGCCGTGCTCAAACATTGGCAAGCAAGCAATGTAATAATGGTGACTGCCAACATTTTCATAGCTGCTGTTGTTGTTGTTTCTCGGTAGCTGCTGTGTTTTCTTAATTCTGTCTTCACTTCTGTTTGTATTTTTCGACAATTTGTCTAATTGCTGATCAGTTGCGTCAAGTTAGTTGTTGTTGTTGCTGCACAGTGGAGCACCTTGAGCTTTATTTATCAATATTTTTATTTCTTTTTTATTCTAATTCAGCGTAGGCTTACGAATGTTTTTTTAAAATAAAGATTTTTACTTTAGTTTCTACGCATAATAATTCTCTGATTCTCGCAATTCTTAGAAAACTCGCTTTTATTTTTCAAACTGAATTGAATTGGCTTTGATTGTTCTTTAAGTTGAAGCAATGATCTTCCAAAAAAAAAAACTGGAAATATGTATACGCTACGAGTATACATATGTATGTACATGTACCATTTGGGTCGCTTGAGTCTATCTGGGCCTGATGGAAACCTTTCTACGACTAACTTGTTTTTCTCACGAGGCTTCAACGAATTCTGATTAACAGCGAGCAATACGAATTCAATAAATGATAAAACTGTTTCGAATTCATTCACTTTTTGCCATATTTTTGTTGGTGCAAGTTTTGAGTCTGTGTACGATTTGTTTTCCTTGTTTCTCTCAATGATTGTTGAGTGTTGCTGTCGCTTCCAATGTCTTTGGCGATGGAATGACTTTTGTACATTGAATGATCGTCAATGAAATGAATTTGCTGCAGCGTTTAAGTCCACTCATTCAGTAAATCGTGTTGCAGTGTTGAAGAAGAAGAGGAAGATTCAAGCAAACGATTATTACGATTATTACAAACGATTACTATGGTTATTACAGAGCTGTTGCTGTGTTTTTGTAGTTGGACAAGTTATTATGATTATGATGACTGAGTTCCAAACACTTTCACTGCGTCTAGAAACAATATTTACATCATCATTCGCTGTTTTTTTCTGTGTTTTCTTGCACAATGTCACATTGATTTTCTGCGTTAACGCGTTCGATCGATCAGTCGCACTGTCGCACTGTCCGTAACTAGCACTCGCCTATTGATATATTGTATGTACGTAACAACAAACCACCTCACGTCGTCTCAGTGCACATAGATATATACGACCCATACGTACATCTTTGTTACAGGTTTAGCCCTTTATCACTTTACTTTCAGAAAACACAAAATTTCTTTAACTAAACTGCATGCAATCCTCTGCCCCTTTCGTTACGACTGTTTTTGGTATTCACTGTTTCGTTGTGAAAAGCGCTTCACAAACAGTCCAAGTCAGCGAGATCTTTGCCGAGACGCCACCAACCAACTTCACTTTTCGAACTGATCAAACAAACTGAGAAGGCCTCTTCGAGAAATGCTCTGAGTGAAAAACGTGAAGTGAAACGAAGCACGAAATGAAGCATGAGACGAAATCAAACGAAAAAGGAAATGAAACAAAACGAACTGAAACAAGTTGAACATGAAATACGGAACGGTAGCTCTCGCACGACGGCAACGATACCAAGAAACAAACAGTGCTGACGAAAATGGAACAAAAAGAAGCATGGTTGTCAGTTTGTCGTAGTCGTTGTTGTTGCTGTCGTTGGTAGGTTGTTGGTAGGTGGAACTGGAAGGCAGCGCGGCGTTGTGGTTGTGCCAACTGGTGGCTTCTTCCCCTGCCAGGCGCTTATAGCGTGCCCCTGCTGCAGTCGCAGTTCTTCGGTATCGATTATCGGCGAAGAACTTGAATGAAAACCCATACCATCATCTGCGCACAGTCGCTACAAGTGGCGGGCTAGCTGCGAGTGACATCTCCCAGATGCGCGCGCACACATATACAAACACCTGCAGCAGGTCTCGGAGTCAGTGCTTCCATTTCAACGAATGCAACTTCTGAAATTGTTATGAATGAAGTTGACTTTTTTCTCGGAACTGCTGTCGCAGTTACTTTTGCTGTTCAGTGCCGTGCCTCTCGTGTGGCTGTTTGTATGTATGTATGACAGAGTTGCATTTCGTACATACCCAGTGCGAAAATTTATCATCGAAAGAAATCCTTTGATTTCATTTTACACGACACTCCCTGGAACGTATGTAGCGTGTAAAAACCGGTTGTTGTTCGACGTGTCGTTGCTGCTTTCTGTAGCTAGACTCTCCATCTTCAGTGCCTTTCGGCTTCAACAATACTGCTATTTTTTCGAGTTTTATAAAACGTTTCAAACTAAAATGTGTTTTGTTGACCTTTACTATATGACATGTGATGAGGGCGAGCGGGGTAATCACCCGAACGTCATCGTCTATTTATATAATTGAGGTCGTAAAAGAAGTTTTTCTGCCGCTGATTTGTTCTCAGCCTCATTGTTTTGGCCATTTGTGGATTTGATCGATGATTATTGTTTTTTCTGTGTGTCTAAACGGTTTGTATCTTCTTTCTTTGACTGTCGAAGATCTATATTGTTTTCTACTCTATTTTCCTTATATATTCGTTAATTTTTGCATTTATTTTTTTAAATTATACAAACATAAAATATCAATGCGAAATACGATCTGAGACGAGACAGTCAACCGCTGTGGGTGCGGCAGTGGGCCGATAATAAAGTTCATTCTTCACGCATTAGCTACGCTTGACAAATGCGCTGATGAAAAGGCTTATGGAATTCTTTACTCCTCTCGAGATTGAGAAATTCCGTCTTTACTGCTTTCCTGAGCAAAATGATCTTACAACGATTATGACAATTCTTTTCCTCTCCTCTACTTTTTCAGGTAAAATGTACGCTGTTATCGGTCGTAGACATGGCAGAATCTTATCCAGCGACTTAACGCAAGGAAGCGGTAACTTTTCGGTGCAGGCGCTACTGCCGGTCATCGAATCTTTTCACTTCGCCCAAGAGATACGCAAACAAACTTCTGGCCTGGCCTGTCCGCAGTTGATGTTCAGCCATTGGGAGGTGAGTAAGTGCTTGTGTGAGGGCGGGTGAGAGGGAGGGAGAGAGAGAGAGGGGGCGAGAAATGGATTTAGTGTGTATGTGCATGTGTATGTGTATGAATGAAACCATTTGCCACTTTTAATTGCGAGGACGAATAAAGAACAGGACACGTTCAAGCTACTTTAATCGCAGCAGACAGTACGGCTACAACAACAACAGTACACTGTTTAAAGTTTAAGTGTAAATTTCGTCTTAAGAAGGCAAATCGCAAGTATGTCTTCGAATTTCAAGCTTCTACTCGAGACTTCTACGAGTATACGTCTGTGAGTTTGAACATGAAAAGAAAGTTCGGAAACCGTGTAGGATTTCAAAACAATCTCTCAAGCAAAAAAGGAGGGTCACTGAAGGGTGGATTGAGTTTCTGTGATTTTAGAGGCCAAATCCAATCACGGATCACCTCGTCCTACGAACTTCCTCCCAAATTTTGCTGCTATCGTAGTCGTTGTCATTGTTTTTCCTTCCGAGAAATGTACCCACGATTATAGTTTGGTAGAAGAAGTCTCTCAAAACTATTAAATGCTAAGAGCATTTTTTGATCGATCAGTAATGAAGTCGTCAGAAAACGGATATATGTATGTATGTATGTATGTAGAGTTCCTCTTCTTATTTGTTAATCAGGCGTGGTTGCTTGCTACACAAACAACGAGACCTAGACCAATCCAAAGATTAGCAACGTGACGACAACTGACGGTTCAACAGAACGAGGACCTTTTTTGGGCCGATTTTGGTACACCCTTCATCGGTAACTGTCGAAATGTTGATGTATAACTTTTTGCTACCGTTTAGATAATAAATTTTGATATTCTACAATCGCTTTTCCTAATAAAAACCTCGCATGTACGGAAATAGTATATAGTGTATCAGTGGGCGTGTAACGCCAATTTTTTCGCAATTTCTGATAAAGACGTTTCGCCCTAAAGGGTTTTTCACATTCAAGCAAGTACAAGTGAGTGGTTCAAACAAATTTCTCTACGCCCCGTTTGGGTTGTACTCGGTTGTACTCAAATATACAATGCAATAGCAACAAAAACACGAACAAACACAACAGCAACAACTAAGCACCCGCCATTATTAAAATGCAACCACATGCGCTCGTACTTTCCAATTGGTTTAATGCAGTTTACGAGTTATGCATACGAGTACGACAACAGCCTTCACAACGAAAGCCCTCGAAAGTAATCATAATAAAAAGAATATTAATGAGAATAATGCTTGACATGCTGTTGTCACTTTGACAATTAGCGGAATCGTTGCACGTTAACGTCTTCCAACGCGAAGAAAAGCCTCAACGACCTCATGCAAGAACACATCTGCGACACGTGACCGTCCCACCCACTACCGATCAGCAATCCACAATCAACTACAAAACTTTTGCCCGCTCTTCAGCGTCGACGCGTCTGTTTGATGCAGTTGTTGAGAGAAGCCAGTTAAAAATGCCGTCGCGAGAGAGTACCCAACAGAGAAGATGGACTGAATGGGAGCACTCGAAAACTCCGCGAAGCGATTCTAGATGCTCAATCCTACTTTAATCGTTTCACAGAGAGACTCCTCTGTGTATGTCACAAACAAAATTTGCTTGACAACCTGCGTTACATACGACAAACAAATCAAACGGATTTGATAGAGAACTTCTTCCTCTCGCAAAGATTCGAACTAAAAGCTTCGAATTGGCCAAAGAGCCTTGAGTAACGACGGAATCGCTTTTGATTCGTAGAGCCTAGAAATATTTAGAGCGTTGAAACTTTGTAAATTGCATTACTTTCCGCTCTCTTTTCCTAACTCTCCCTGTCTCAAGCTTTCTCTCTCTCTTTATCTCTCTCGGGAGTATTGTACAACCATAGAGAAGCAAAAAAGCACATGATTTATGGTCTCTACATCATCAGCATTATCACAGCAGCATCACCTTCCAACGCATCCACAAAAACAAGCATCCGTCTTTATTCTGGCTTTTTCCTTCTTTTTTCTGTATTTGTATTCATTATCAAAATGAAGTATACACAAAAAAAACAATGCTCAGGACCCGGCCTCAAGTTTTTCTGCGGTTTTTTCGGTCTCGGTCTCTAGTCTTTTTCGGGCTGCTTTTCTCCTTTCTTACTTTTGTCTTTTCTTTTCGATGTGTTTTCAACGGCTGCGCATGCGCCTCTGCCTTGATTATGATTTCGTCGTGCGCTTGCGTCTGCTTCTGGTGTTACGAGCATTCTCTGATCGCTATCGGGATGGGGGCCGTCGGCTGCGTGCCGCCCTGCCTCCCGTCTTTCTGCCCACCGGCCGGTCCAATAGTCCAGCACCACCAGCAGCCAGCTTGGCTCGTTGGCAAGCGGCTCGGCCCGTGCTGCCCGTTACTGCTGCCAACACCGCCCGTAATTTTGGTTCGGTGTTTATTATCTACAATTCAAGTTGGTTGTTGTTGCTGTCGCCGCTTTGATTACGATATTTTGCTGTCTGTAGCCGGCAGATAAGAAGGTAACCAGTGAGCAAAAGTAATCTCTCCAGAAGTAGAGAAGGCCGAACTAGTGCTAAAGGAATGCGGTCACGAAACTGAAGAAACAATATGATTTCGTGCAAAAGCGGGACGAAAGCTATGAACGACAATAAAGGGACATCTATTCGGCCTAGACTCTAGAGGGAAGAGAGAGGGACCGCAAAATGCTAGTCCACTAAGAAAGAAGTCCACAAAGAAGTTCGCAAAGAAGTCCATTGCTTTTTGTAAGTTTACGTGTATGCTTGCATTTAGGATTATTCAGACCGAAATATTAAGCACGGCCTGTCTAGTTCCAAAACTTCACGGCTAGGTTCTAATGGCCTGCTGTTGTCCAAAAAAAAGCCGGACCAAATTTGTAGGTACGGACCATAAGTAGGTACATATATCGAAGAGAATACATATTCGAGTGATGAAAGCGACTTTGAAAAATTGTGCATAAAAGGTCAACATCTCCCATGACATGTGGCTTAAGACAACCTCCGTACAATCCGCGAGCACGGTTTCGTTCGAACAAGGTTTGAGAAATTCAGAAAAATTGCCATTTGGTAGACATGGTTGGCGTGGAACTAGTCCGCTCCGCTGGAGCCACTTAACCGCGCGGTCAGAACTAGTTAATGACTTTTAGTGCCGGCTATTCTATTCATAGCACAATATTATTTCTCTGTGCGCCTTCTTCTCCACTTCTCCACTTTTTAGTTTCTTCAATTATTCGTTGTTGTTGCTGCACTTGTGTGCTTCGCTACATTTTGTATTTATGTGTGTATATACAAACACATACATGTACGGCATGCTTTGCATTCAAGAACGCATTGCTTCGTTGGTAGAAACGATAAAGAGTATCTCACAACAACACCAAAAAACAGATCACGTTGATAATCTTGATTTGCTTGCTCGCTACCTCAGACCGCAGACCTCATTATTATTACTACCGTGGCCTTTGTGTGCCTTCCCCTCCTCCCTCTGCCCACCTTCTTTTCCTTACCACGTATTTCTCGATTCTGCTCAACAAACAACCAAACAACCTTATGGCTTTTTTATAACGTGGCAGAGTCCAACACCAGCGACTTCTACCAACCGAAGAGGTGGGTAGATCCGTAGCCGGCGGTTTTCGGGCTACCAAAACAATAAAACACTAAAAACAACAACAACCAGACAAAAGCAAACGAGCTTGCTGCAAGCTGTCAAAATTATAAGACGAAAACAGTCTCTTCTTTAGTGCTCTTTCGCTTTCGGTTGTTGTTGTTGTTGTTGTTTAGGATCCTGTTACCGCTCTCGCCTTGCTTTTGCTATTGCTGCCGGTGCTGCTGCTGCTGCTGCTGTTCATGATTACGATGTCGATGAGTTCCATGTTATTATTATTATCATGTTCCTTATAATTTTTGTCGAGTTCTGTTCATGTCGGCTTATTGTTGGCTTTTTTGTTGCTCTTGTTATTGGGTGTTCGGAAAAGTCATGACGCTTGGCTTCTGTTTGTTTTAAAAAATGTGCATATTAATTTTTATGAAGCGCAAGGAGATTAACAAAATATTATCCAGTTTGTTCGTTAATCATCTGCCATCTTTGAGCGATCTTTAAAATTTCATGTTTTTAAAAGAGCCTGCCTCTTTTTTTCTGAGAGAAGTGAAAAACTGAGAGCCTTTGATTAAACGTCGTCCCCCGCAAGAGAATCTGAGATCGAAACAGGGTGGAAGTCCAGCGAGTGTGTTGCATGCGGTAACACATGCCATCAAAGCTCCAACAATTTTTGCCAGGTCACAGAACTTGTGGTCAGCCTGTTGTCTCGCGTCATCGTAATGGAAACTTCGTAACTCCTTGAGGATTAGAACGAGCTCTAAAGGCTTTAGAGGCCAAAAAGTCTAACTAACTTCTTTAAACTCAAATCAAAGTAACGAGTAATGTTCCTCAGCTCCTTCTTGTGGTTGGTCGGTCGCAGGTTAAGTTGATTGATGAATACGAGTGTATAACATGTCCGCAAATCTCTCATGTCGTGTAGCGCGGTTTTGACTCGGCCTATTTCTTTATATTCTCATCATAGTCCGTCATGACTTTTCCGAACGAGCAACATTTGTTATACCTACTCGTTGTTGTTGATTTTGCTTTACTGCCAAAGTTTACTGGTGCTGCTTGTTGTTATTGCTTTCGTATTGTAATATTAAAGTAGTATTTATTGCTGCTCTTCTGCTTGTTGCTCTTGTTCCTACCTTCCTGTTAATCTCGTTGTTATCATCGTCATCATTGTTGTTGTCGTTGTTGTTATTGTTGTTTATACTGATTATAATCTTCGGTTTCGCTTGTGTTCGGAAGCGTATTTCGGTAGCTGTTTCTGCTCGTAAATTACTCTCAAAGAATCATGATCAATTTGGTTGTTTTTTTTAGACCTCTGCTGTCACGTCGCTGTTTATTTTCTTACGCATTTTTGGCTTGTCCTTATCTTTTTCTGTTCCGTAATTTTCAATTTTTTATTTGCTTCTACATTTTATATTTACTTTTACAATGTTGTGTGTGTGTTTTTTTGTTGGTACTGTTTGCGTTTGTGGTTTGATTATTTTAATTCGTTTTTTTTTTGCTACGGACGAGATTTTGGTGATGGCGCGTCATGCGCGGTGCGTGGCCAGTGCTCGGAAGGTGAAGGTAGCTCGTGGTAAATCCATCACATCGCAAAAAAGGTACCGTCCTTGCTGGAGAAGAAACCCGGAGCCACTGCCGGTGCCGAGTTTGTTTTTTTCGTTGCTCTCCGTCTCATGTTGTAGTTTTTAATTAAAGTGTTATCCATTCGTCATATGCTCAGTCACAGCCACAGTCACAGTGACGCAATGACATAACGATAATGTTGGTGTACGTTTTTCTGGTTGGGTTCGGTTTTCATTGATCTTAAAAGGGACGTAGTTTTTTTGAAATTACTAACATACATATATACCAAAACCGATGTCGAATGATGATGGTTGTTACTGATGTCGGTGTTGTTAATGAAGCTAACCGTAACGATTGCCGAATGAGGGTGGGTACATTCAATCCGCCAGATTGTCCTGAGGTGGCCCCAATGATGAAATAAAGATCTTGCCTGTTTGAAGGGTAAGAGTCTTCCGTACAAAAGACACAGCAAAATGAACAAGAGCGCAAAACAATTGGTCTTGCGGCACGGCACGTTTGCATACTGCAAAAACTCAAGGAATAAGTCTGCTTGCTGCCTGCTTGTCCGCACTCTTGCCAACACTTAAACAACATTCTTCAGGCACAAGAACAAGAAACCATCCGAAATCGAACCATTGAAAATTTCAAGAAACCATTTCGTTCAGTTCATTGAATAGTCATTAGATTTTGAAGACGTCCCTTTCGTGGAGTTTCGGGTACTGTAGGAAAGAAGGACGAGTACCTGCCGCCTTTTCATTCAGGCTCGTGTATGCATGCGTTATCCTTCAGCAAGCAAGCCCTTAGCGCAACCGGCATGACCGGCAAAGGACGCATCAGCCAAACTGTAACGCAGCATTAATCTCAAAATGTTGTAAAGAAATCCATGAGAATCGTGCTTCATGTGGTTTCATAAGAGGCACTTGAGTCGCTCAAGGATGCAGCCTGCTGCGCGGCTGGTGAGTTCTTAGGGCGTCAAGGTACGCGACCGACCACTTGTGACACAATGCGAAGGAAGAGACAATGAACGAATGAATGAGATTGTGTTATTTCATTTGTTACAGTTCATTGTAGGTTTTCTCATTTAACGTTTTGGTAGGGATGATTTTGTGAAGCTGCTGGTGGCTGCCTCTTCTTTTCTTTGATCGTTCGTTTTCGGGAATTTCCGATGAAGCACTCAAGGGTACTGCGTGTTAAATGAATTCCTTGAAGTGCAAGTCAATTTTTTTACACCTCGACGGCAACCTTCGGTAAAGAGTACGAGGATCGTACATACATACATGCGTATATTCTCTATAGGTTTGTTAAAAAATAATTTATACGTTAATGCCTTTATGTACATATGTTTATGCTTGGATAGAGTCCAAACTGCTCGCTTTATTAATAATTTTTGTTCTTTTTTGGTACAGGTTATTGATTTGGATCCTTTTTGGGTACCTTCAACCGAAGAAGAAATTACACATTTTGGTGAGAAGGCTGACTCCGCGAATCGTGCTAAGCTCTATATGGATAGTGTTCGTCGACGCAAAGGGCTTTATGTGGACGAGAAAATTATCGAGCATGCAGAAAAGCAACGCACTTTATCAAAGAATAAATAATTTCATTTTTGTTTCCTTAAACCGTTCTTTTAGAAGTTTTTTCTACTCAATCCAATTTTTTTGTACCCCACACCCTCATCTGTCGAAGCGATAAAAAGTGGGCGGGTGACACCTACTTTTTTTAAATTTACAGGGAGCAAATTTTGATCTATTAACTCGTCTACAACACCGCTTTTCCTACCAAACACCTCATTATATGGTATAGTATATAAGTGGGCGTGTCACGCCCATTTCTCAGAATATATTTTAGTCTAAGACGGTGGACTCGGGAATAAAATTTTAGCTTTAAATTCGCTCTACAAGCTAAAAAATTAAGCTATAAGCATGGGAAAATTTACATTTGCTATAAAAAGTAGGCGTAGCACTGATCCGATTTTCTTGATTTTCAATACCAAATAGCCTATGATGACAAAGTATATTCGTGCCAAATTTCATGGCGATAGCTTTATTCGTTCTCCCGTAATCGTGATTTCTACAGACAGACAGACAGACAGACAGACGGACGGACATGGCTAAATCGAATTAGGAGGTGATTCTGAGCCAGATTATATATACTTTTCTATACCTGTCACGCCTCTTTTAATGCGTTACAAACGGAAAAACAAAGTGAATATACCCTCAACCCTTCGGGTTTAGGGTATAAAAACTGAGAAATCAACATGAGAGAGGTTGTATTCTCTATACCTGCAAACAAATCACAAAAATCTAAAAAACATTGACTAACCAATATATTCCTTTGATTTCGACACCCCGAGACTAACCCATTACCATTTTTCAATGCACTTTTTATTATTGTTTCTAAAAAATAAAAAAATTAAATTGTGGAAAGTAAACTTATGACAATACAAATACTAAATGATGAATTTATTGAAGTTTTTGAATTTATTGAAGATCTGAAGATTCTATGAAGTTATTATCTCTTTATTAACAAAATAACCTTGGTGAACAAAATTATAAAAATTAAACACTCTTTAATAGAAATACCTACTAAAAAAACGGCAAAAGAAATATGTGGAAAACGGTTATTTATTTAGAGCAACGCCGTACGACGAAAAGTTAACACGCCTGGCTGTGGGATACTGTAGAAATTTAGCTCCAATAGTGCCCAAATGAAATAAGGCCTAAATCTGGCTTTATTTCAGTTTGTACAAATGCATGCGTTATCCTTCAGCAAGTAAGCCCTTAGCGCAACCCGGCATGACCGGCAAAGGACGCATCAGCCAAACTGTAACGCATCCTTCGTTATTTGGCCGCTACTTCATGAAGCCTAGAAATTTTTAAAGTAAAAATGTAAAACTTTGAAGGGCCGCATGAGGAAGAGTGGCGGGTTTCTCGGTTGCCTGATTTACACACAAAATTTTTATAGTAACATACGTCACAGTAGACTCGACACGAGCTCGCATAAATAAAAGAACAGATTCGTGACATTTCCACTCCACGTAATTAATAGGTAAATTTTACTCTTAGAAATTTTGATTTTATGTGATACCCAACACAAAATTGATTACACCGGAGCAATGGGTCAAACAGAAAAGAGGCGTTACATTTTGCTATATTTAAATATGCATTATCATTCACTGCAATCCTAACATTCACTACAGCAATCTCAACATTTCTCAAAAAGTTTGCATCCATAATGCAATGCTTCTTATGTTAGTTAACATGAGCTAAAAATTAATATCGCATCTGGTAACGGTATGCTGCTCTTTGAGACCAGCCAAAAAGTATGCTACGGAAAATAACGTTTGTATTTATGAATACCTCGCAAAAAGCGGGTGTTCCATATTACATTTAAGAATTCTTTTAATTTTTGGAGCTTCAAATTAGAGAAATTAGAAATTTTTTGCTTAGTTATAAAAAAATTCCTTGTAACCTACAACGTAAGCTACAATCAAAGTTAATTACAATCTCTTTTAGAATGAAAAGCTTTTTTGATTTATTAAATCTATTAATATCTTCTAATATAAATTCTGTTTTTGTTTCATTAATTTTAAAATATGTATACGTATTGAGCAGATCAAACGAAAATTGTGCTTGTAAAAACTATTTTCTAGGTTCTATTATAAAAAGTCTTACCATTCAGAGCGAAATTAAAATTCTTAACAAAATTCGTTTCACGCTTCACTTCTACTTTTAGATTTCTCCAAAAAACGTTCGTAAGTGTTGTTAAATCGTCACTCAACTTCCTGGTAGTCTATTTTGGTCCTCCCCCACGACACCTGCAACCTCTTCCTCAGCGGACTCTGGAATTTCCAATAAACGCTGACCAAGAGTCATATGTATGCATCTGAATGAATAATAAAAATGTTAAGTTAATGTTAAATTGTATTAATGTTAAATAATGTTAAATTAATATTATCTATATCTAGAATATCCTTTTCAAATTAGGCTGCTGACCTGCCCAACAATTCGCTCCTCAACTTACAGTATGAGTACAAAGACTGCCAGCTGTGTTGCAATGGTCAGCAAGAAGATGCCATCGCCATCATTAGCCAGACTCGCCCGATATACTTGGGAGTAGCAGGCACCGCTAATGAAAGGTACGGCATTGTCGCAAACTGAGAGCAGAGCGAAAACTTTGCCACGTTCCGACTGTGACACTATCTTAGAGGTCATTGAACGTATCATGGGTCCCACGATAGGACCAAAACTGCATACCAGCGCCCCCGCATAAAAAAGTCGTCCGTTGGTAGCGAAATAGTAGAAGAAGCGCGCAAGAATGTGTGCCCAAGCGCAGAGCAAAACCATGGTCTGTCGGTAGAAGAGAAAAAAAGAATACGTATGTATATAATCGTGCCACGTACATAAATGTCAGTATAAATAAATACCGTGTCGCGCCAGTGAAGGCACTTGTTCATGACAGGAACCGCCAGCAGCATGGCGACTACGTAAGCGGAGGATTTGAACGTTTTGAAGGTGCTAAAAATGGCCACATTCCAGTCGAACTTGAAGAACGTGTATAGGTAGAGATACTGATTCTCGTCACGTTGGAATGTATACAAAACCATGGCGATCAACAGGATGATAAGGAAGGTTCGACGATGGCTCGGACGCCTTTTGAAAAGAACTCCACAGGAATCAGTTACGTGTTGAACATCGAAGAAGTCTCCGAAAAATCCGCAACAGCCGAGTTCACTTAAGGAGCGTTGTGTGCTTGTGGTTTGCCACTGAAATACAAGCAAAGAGGGCGTTTACTTGTCAGAAGGGCGTGTTATTCTTTTCCAGTAACCTACCTTTAAAACTATAAACGAGTAGATAACAGCAAGGGCCAACAGCGCAGCATTAACGGCAAACAAGTCGGCGTGCGACTGCTTCAAGGGATTGTAGAACAGATAAGAACCTGTATGAGATTCAGAAATATTAAAAATTCTCTGTGATTTTGATTAGCCTCCTCACCTAGTGCCACACCCGTTGGCATGGCACACAAGTAACAGACCTCCAACAGAGTCACGCGCAGCGTTCGATTTTCTAGTGTTGAAACATCGGTGACGTAGGCGAAGCACGATGCGAAAATGGCCACATCAGCACCGGTCAACGCCGACGGCAATGTCGCCGTATAAATGATATATTCCACCGGCCAAGTTTTCATTTTAGCATTCACCACAATCATCACCGAGTACATGAGTTTTCCCGTTAGACCCATGAGCAATGGAAACCGGCGGCCACGTCGATCCGAAAAGGAACCCATGAAGAACGCCAAAACGATGGGAAAGACATGCGCCGCAATGCTTTCCCACTGGTGGAACCTGGCCATTGTGATCTACGGTGGAGAACAATGGATGAATCATTTCGCTTTTGTTGGCAGCAGCCTTATTCGCCATTTCTTTTCTTACCTGAACTTGACGCTTGTAGTCGTCGTTCTCTACAGCGCTAATGTTCTTGCAGATGTCCTCGGTAAAATTGTTGTTCACCAGACAAGCCTTTTGCACAAATAAATCCTGCTCCACCACTGAGGTGATCATGAATGCGAACATGTAAAGAAACATGGTCGGCTCTACGGTGATTTGTTTGTACCATGGCGAAGCTAGGTTAAGTTTAAACGCCTGCCACTTGCTGGTGCCGGGTGACGAAGAGGAAACAACGGTCTGTTAAATATAATAAAAATGCAATTTTTTTTGGAAAAACTCATAACCAAATAACCTCATAACCTCGTTGGGATATATCTACAGGCTGATAAAAAGTTACTTGTGTCGTCGTCGCTAGGATTCAATTGAAGAGCGACTATCAATGGCTACCTTTAGACTATTTCAGGTTTTTGGTTTTAAACAACAGTTCAGGAGGGCCGTCGCGAGGAGCACAGAGAAAAAGGTTAATCTCCAGCTGCATAAAACGCCTACTTCTCGTCAGTATTGCCAAATAGACGACGTCGGCGTCATTTGGAGGATTTTCGGGATTATTGTGATGAAAAGATTGGATGCTTTCAATGGCAAAAGATTTAAATGACGATTTTAATGAACTAACATCGTTTTTACTGAAGAGTGACACATAACTTTCTAACATTTTCAAAGAGAAATAAATGATCCTTGGTGGTCGAAGGAACAAACTCCACTTCAACATTTGGAACCTTTGTGCCAAAACTTAGATACAAATATACACATGTACTACCTTTGGTCTAGTTGGCACGACGATATCTCGAGATCTTCTTTGTACAAGAGCATAAAATCTGTGGGGATATCTACAGAGGAGTGAAGAAGAGCTGCTTGAAATTTTGGGTAAATGTAAAACAATTAGCTTACACTTTCTTATAAAATCATCCCATAAAATGGGCGTGATCGCCCACTGGTACAATACATTACATACATACATATATCATTTTGAAAAAAATGAAAAAAATGTTTTTTAAAAGAAAGAAATACGAATATGTGTGATCAAACCAAGTTGAGTGAAGAGGGACGAATGAGGAATCTACCAATCTTCAATAACTTACTTAAAATTACCGTTATCCACTTTTTAGTTATCGATTCGAATGATAAGAGTGGTATCATACCGTCTTCTTTTAGGGCGAAGTACCTTTACTCTCCAACAATTATGTAATAAAATTCTTATAAATATATTTTACAAATATAAGGTTTAGAAATTTTAACCTCATTTCTATATATGTATCAGGTTTAACAAGGAGTTTAAACCTTAAAATACACAAAATAAGTATTTTTAGACTACAAAAAAATCGCAGAGCACGTGATTTTGGCATTCTTCAATGAAGTGTACGCACGAAATTATTAATAAAAAAAATGTTTATTTCATTGCCAGTACACTGTCGAAAATTACAGTTTAATTCTTAAATTTTTTCAACTCTCTTTGGGTTGGAATATTCCTTCATTTTGTTATCAACTATTAGTTTTAAATCGTGAACAAAGGCGTGAAACTTTAACTTCGAATGAAAATTCGTCCTCGGTAAAGTTGGCAATAAGTAGAGAAGGTTTAAGATATCAACTTTTTGGTTAGGATGTATGTATGTATATGGCAACCTGTTAAGTTGAAAAATTAAACCAAAATTTTAGACCGTGTAAACTTAATTGCTTAAAGAGAAAATAAACAACCGGTTCTCACAAAACACTGTCAAATTGAGAAACACGAAGCAGCATGGTTCTCTTAATGTAAAAGCGCGTGGAACAGAAAAAAATTTCTCGTCAAAGTTTATTCGTTTTATAAAAACTTTCTTTGTACAATTAACTTCTTACTTAATCATTACAATAAAATAGTAGCGATAATAATAGGAAGCAAGAAAAATTAGATAACAAAACAAAATAAATCAAACTCACCTCGTCGCTTTCCATTTTCCGATTATGCGCAGAGCGAACGAGCATTGCGAAGAGACTGTCCCGCCACTTGGAAACTTTTGAGAACAATCACTCGTGGATGCTGTTAAGGGTATTGGTACGTGTGTGTGTGTAATCACGCCAAGGTGTGCTGCTAGAGAGAAGGTCGTCGGTTTGTTTAGGACTTGCGACGTTGTTTTTGTCGATAAAATTCTTTATTGTGCAAATATTAAGACCTATTTTTAAAAGACAACTAATTAGATACAAACAAATAATATACAACACACACATACGGATATATAGATTGAAGGTCTGAGAGAAAGAAGATATTCAATTATATGTGTTTTACTATTATTTCAATATTGTCAAGATAAAGTAAAGTACGAACAACAACAAGAGCCGGCAGCCAAGGGAAGCTTATGGGACTTGGTTGATGCTGGGCAGAGATTTCGCTGTCGAATCCAGCACGACAGCGAGGCTAACGCTCTTTTTCTCTCGAAAAATTTTACTTTTTATCGAAAATACAAAGTATGTATGAATAAATACACGGAGAGAAGCTCTCTTATAAAACGAGAAAATGGAATATAGAATACACAAACAAACACATAGATGTGAGAGAGCGTGCGCTGCCGGCTGTCCCTACAGGTTAAGGTATACTATACGGTCACCGTTTGCCCATAGTTACATGTATTTTGTTATTATCCTAGAGAAACAGAGAGAACTTCGCCGCGTTTTTCGCCCTGTATTCAGGTAAATTTTTACCCAAAAACAATACTTGGTTGACAAGGGTAAAACAGTGTTTTAATGTTAAAAAGCGGGTATCAAGGGTTATCGTGTAACCAGAGCAGAGAAACAAATAATACGCGGCGAGTGACGCATGGGAAAGCATTGGGTGACCGTATAATATACATGACTAGTTGTGGTTCTACTGTTAAGTGCTTAACAGCACAATTAGTACAATGCGGCAGCGGCAGCCGCAAAAATAAGTTCTATCACGGCAGCTTTTTCTGCCGTTCAGCGGAGCGTTTTTTTCACGCTCTTTTTTCTCGAAAAATTCCTCTACCAAAAATCCGAAAAATTATATGAAAAAAAAAGACGAGAGAATGAAATACAGTATACAAAAACAAACAATTAGTTTCTATTTGAACGAGAGAGAGAGAGCGTTCCTGAATTTATTTCATTTTTATTTGATTATTTACGATATTTAAGAACTTAAAAATTTTAGAAACTTTTACTTATTTACTATACTTAACGAAATATATTAAAAAATAAATTATAAGTAATTTTGTTAGATTGCGGAGTTAAGTTAAAATTTGGGTAATATTTTGATGAAATTTGGAGAATTCTGAAAAATACTTCGTCGACCTGGCCGCTGCCGCTGCCGCAATGTGTTTTGGCTGTAATCTCATCTCTGGCCCTAACTCTCTACCTCTTTACAATCTCAAATTCTAATTTAGGGTATACAGTGTTGCCAAAAGAACTTCAGGAGTTTTATATTGAATTTTTAAATTAAGTGTAGTTTTCTAAAAAAACGTTAATAACTTTTTGTAAAAACTAATTGAAACGTTAATTTAAATTTAAGGTATACCATTTTACATAATTTTATGCAAAATAAATAAATAAATAAGAAACAACTTTTAAAACGATTTTTATCGCTTTACGTGACTACAAAAGTCCAAAACAGGGAACATCGTCATTTAAAACCCTCCGAGAATATATTTTAACATTTGAAACAATTTCAGGTTCCCAGTCATTTACTCAGATTCCAATCCAGGATCGAGATCACAAGGTAAACTTCACAATATACTTTGCACACAGTGTATCTTTATATCAATAAGGCAACAGTCGTCAAGGCATAATGCGCCTATTTAAAATCAAATGAAATGAGTTAAGTAAACGTGTTCCCTCAATCCAGAAGCTTTCTCGCAGAGCCGTTAACCAACTCTTATCATTGTTTGTGCTTATCATTGAGAAAAGCTTTTTCTACTTTCAGTTTTTGTTGGCGATGCGTATTTTAAGAAGTCATATTAATAAGTGCAGTGACGGTATAGACAGATAAACCTCATATAATATAAAAAAATAATACATTTTTCAATGAAAAATATAAAACACTCATAATTAAAAAACATAATTGATTTACTGCCAACCTCAAAAATTGTTCCTGTCTCTTTAGGAACTTTAGACAAGTGTTTAGAGAAAACATGAAAGCGATTTTTAGTATTAAGAAGGATTTAGTACATATTCTTGCGAATCGCAGCCAAATAAGCTTTAATTTGAGGACCTCCAACACAGAAGTGCTATTTGAAGTTATGAACTACTCAAGGTAATTCCGGCAATAAACATTTTTTTTTATTAACCCCCTTTGGCGCCCTAATGGAGGAAAAAGGGAGCTTTACTAGGGCACTACTTAAGCAAAGTAGCATTTTTAAAAAGTAATTCCTTTTTTGAATAAAACTCCGCAAACAATTTTATTAAAAAACAAGTTTTTCAATTAATTTTTTGAAAAAAATGTTAGAAGTCTCGTATAATTAACAAATGCAATGAAAGAGGGAATGAAAGAGGTTCCGTCTCTCTCTCCGAGCCACGGTCGGTACTTATGTAACTGCTGTATTATATTCATACAGAAGTTAGTTGAAGTTAAAACTTAATTCATAAAGACTGTCGTTGGGGACTACGTATTGCCTATTAATTAATTATATTAAAAATATTTTATTTGAATAATGATGACTAGGTCATGATGGATTACTTGAAGACTTGTCAGATAATAACCTTAGAAAGACTTTTTTAAAGGCCTAAAAATGTACTCGTATATTGTCGTAATGCCGTCTGAATGTACTCGCAATAACAAAGAGGTAGAGTTTTTATGTATAAAAATGCTATACTTTCTCTTCTCTTTAGTTTACCTCCTCACCTGGCTTTTTGCATGATCATCGGCTTGTGATGAAATCATTAAACTCACATTATAACATTGCCCTTTTTTAAATATCACACTTTTAAGAAAGTTTAATCAATGTTTTACAGTACGATTCGCAAGAAACCAATTTCTTTCGGAACGATCTGATCCGTTCAATCAGCCGATTATCCGTAGACTGATGTAATAATATTGTCACATTATTTTCAACCTTATTATGCACTCTTCCGAAGAATATGTGCGATTAAAGCCTTATCAGCATTTAAAAAAAAAGTGGTCAATCAGCGCCGGTAAAATGATTCTCCCGGCAGCGTATCGCAATCTTGCATAATATGATATTTGTGACTGCCACGATGATAAACGAAAGTTTGTATAATACAAAACATTTATTCATATTCATTTGTTTATTCATAAATAACAAAAATGTAGAATAATGTCACCAGAAATTTAAGGAAAAATAATGTTATTGTTTTTATGGGTTTGGGAACTAATTTCCATCAACCCTTAATTAAAGTAAAAAACTAGAAAATGAACTAAATTATTTCGATTTAATGAAACAGCCACTAATTTGATTAACGAAGCAGGATTCTGCTGAAGAGTAAGGTTAATAACCTGTAGCTGCTGGTGTTTATTCTTTCAGTCGTCAAATTTCATTATTCATTACCAATCCTAGAAAAGGCAAAACAAATTGTTGCTTATTGTTTCTATTCTTGCTTAAAGAGTAAATGAAAACATTGTTTGGCAAAAGCTGCAGCAAAGAAATAATAACAGAAACGAAGAACTTATTTATTTATTTCCATGCAATCACTCACACGCAATTACTTAAATTTTTCGAGTAGTCATATTTAGACCCTACCGTTGACTTTTGTAGAGTGTGTACCTGAGGGACATACGATTTTTTTGAGAAGGTCGAAACCTCCTTTTTTCCTCTCTTTTTCTTACATCGGTTAAAATTCGCTGTTCGTTTGGCCCTCTTTAAAATTAAATATTTCTTTGAAAATTTCAACTATATTTTCGTTAATTAAATGCTATTTTGCTTTAGGGCTTTGTTCTAAATATGGAAGTTTCCATTAATGGAGAATGTTAAAAATTTACGCAAGCCCTAAATTCAGAGTTTAATTAGTTTAATTAAAAATGGATTAAATGGACACAAGTAGAAGTTCGGAGTGAACTACATGCTGCTTAGCATTTCAATATTTTCATGCGAGCGTCTTTTAGGGCTTCGCAGAAAATGTGGGTCGATAGATAAACTGGTTCTCCGATCGCTTTCACTGTCACTATTGTAGCAGAATAAACATCATCCCACCACCTCGGAATCTGTCTACAATCAACGTGTCACCACCACGGCTATTACTCGCTGATATCAGGAGAAGAAGAGGTGAAGCATAGCCATGGAATGCCTAATACACTGCAGAACATATGATGATAGGGTGAAAGGAAAGTGGAGGCGACAATCGTTGTCTGTCTCCATCTACATGTGAATTCGTCATGTGGTCTTCGGAGGGTCTGTAGCGCCACACATTGTCAATGATTTCTGAGGAATCATGGAGCAGAGCAAACAAACCAGAAGACAAAAGCAAAAACTAATAAAATCTCTTTTTATTGCTTCCCTGAAGCCATGGTAAGCATGGCTTACTTGGTCGGGAGGAGTCAAAATGGTAACTATTGAAATTGGAACTCTTTTATTCTTTACGCCATAGTACCTATCCATTTACATCAGATACGAGTATAAGTGCATACAGTTATTTGAAAAAACAGATGAGAAAAACCACAGAGAGCAAAGTTGCCACATTCCCGAGCCATTGCTTTAGAAAATATTAAAGTTGCGTCTTTGCTGCGTTTGTGTCCGGAATATTACTGTAGTTACCGTTAATTCGAGTTACCATAAAAGTATTAGTTTGTTATTCCTCCGAGCGATAATAAAAAGGATTATCCAATAAAAACTAACAATTTGAGTACAATCCTTCCCAGCTCCCAGCTCAATTACATTTTTTGCATTCGACGTAATATCTCGCCCACCATTTTAAATCGTTTAAATATAATTTCCAGGTTCCCAGAAATCGTCGACAGTAATTAGTAGTTTGGCATCAGGTAATAAAGATTCAAGAAAAAGGGAAAAATCTGATAACAAACAACTAAATTTTCAGTGGATTTTTTGGATTCATGAAGGCTTATCACGAACTTAGAATAAAAAAATTCAGGTAGGAGAGGGATTAGCTCATAATGTTACCTGGTTTATAAGGGCCTACGTACACGGTCGAAAATTAGTTTAATTTATCAATATTTTCAACTTTTTTTGGGTTGGGATGTTCCTTAGTTATCAACTCCGGTTGATATCAATTCCTTGTTATCAACTATTAAGTTTATATCGTGAACAGAAAGGCGTGAGACTTAAACTTCGAATGAAAATGTGTCCTCTTAAAAGTTGGGAATGAGTAGAGAAGGTTGAAAAGAGAAGATATAAACTTTTTGGTTAGGATGTATATGACAATCTGCTAGGTTGGAAAATTAAGCCAAAATTTTCGACCGTGTATGTGACTTTAAATGTCATTTATCTAAATATAATACTCGTAATTATGTTTTTACTCATACGAATTAAACGCTCTTTACTTGATCCTAAAAGGACGATCGAGTTTTGAGAAATTAAAATTTTTAACAAATGCCTGTTATTATTGCAGTTTTCTTGGCACGAGATATTTAAAATTGAAAATAATAAAGTTAATCATTTCGAATTTAAATCACACTTTACAGGATCGGGCACACCTGGCCAGCTTATTCGCTGCATTTGTTTACATTACCCAGAGGTGCTACGAACGATAAAATGTATGGTAATCGCTGAGTTTGTCATTGTTGTGTCGTTGTGAATGTTGTCGTTGTTTCAGTTGTTAGTTATTTTTCTTGTTCTTGCTTGCATGGAGCAGCAGCAGCAGGAATAGAATACGCTCGTTACCGAAAGAGTCTTTTAGTTGATCAACGGACGCGGTAGTGTACGTAACCTCAACAGAACCGGAGCGCGACCGACAGTAGCGATAAATTTGATATATCGATAATTAAAATAAAAAGGTGTATTCACCAGGAACGAGGCAGCAGAACAGAAAAGCAAAGAAACCAAACAGCTACAAAAACAACAGAAACGAATAACAAAAACTTACCCGGCAGAAATGTCCTCACAGGACCTTTTGAAAGATGACACCTTTCAGCAGGCTTGCTGTTCATCATCGGTTGCACCCTCACCGGCACCATCGTCCTCCTCGCGATGCGATCCATCCCATTTCGAATTGCAACCGTTGGGCGATGGGCGTGGTGCTACCACATCCTCGGACAATCTGACTACTACACGTACGTCGTCGGCACGTAACAGTTCGGAGCGTAGTCTACCGTTGCGGAGCTATAGCAAATGGTCACCGGCCGAGCAAGGTGCCACCTTGGTGTGGCGCGACCTGTGCGTCTATACCACACAGCCCAATGGTTCAACCAGTCTGCAGAACATGAAACGGATAATCAACAATTCCACTGGGGCCGTGCAACCGGGTAACCTGATGGCATTAATGGGTTCAAGGTGCGATAAACTGATGCGTTTTCAATTAATTTTCACGTTTTCCGAACTTACGTAAAGATTTACGTAAATCCTGTGTCATTGTGGTGTTGAGGGGGGCTGTGGTGTCAGGTAGCCATTTCGCTTGCACGCAATTCAATTATTTCACCCTTCACTCTTTAAAAAACGGGAATCGAGTGGGTTTTTGTGGCTTTAAAATTCCATTAGTTGTATGATATACGAATATGTGCATACTATACATACATATATGTATGATATAATTATCCCGGTGTCTTTATAAAGAGTATTGTTTCTTCGCTGAAGCAACCGTAATGAATACAATGGTTCTTTTTGAAATCGTAGTAAAGTACTTCGTAGATTTTAGTCAATCTCAAGTTTAAATATTTAGGTATGTTTTCAGCAAGCAATATGTATACTCCTTAAGCACTCTTAACTGAAAGATATGCAGATAGACTTTCATTTCGAATTCCAAAATCTTCAGCAAAGATAACTTCTTATGTCAGTGATGTTTATTTATGTCTATTTATTTTGTTGTTGTGGGGTTTGTACTTTATAGCGGTTCCGGCAAAACTACATTGATGTCTACACTAGCGTACCGTCAAGCAGGTGAGAGCCTTTCTTTTCCTCAAATACTACGACTCTCTGTCGAAACGCGCCGATAAGATTATCTGATAAGATTTTCCAAGATAAACATCTAGCCCTAAAAAATTAACGTTTTACTTTATTTGTTTTTGTGAAGCCGGGACCGTGGTTCAAGGTGATATACTGATTAATGGCAGACGCATCGGTCCATTCATGCACCGCATCAGCGGTTATGTGTACCAGGACGACTTATTTCTTGGCTCATTGACTGTGTTGGAGCATCTCAATTTTATGGTATAGTATGGTACGACTCTGGTGGTGCGCACGAGAGATATGTTATGACATTTGGTGTCTGTCTGTGTCGTCCCGACTAAACAATCTCGTTTGGTCTTGGAATCACGTCTCTGCTGGAAAGCAACATCTCGTCTCAAATGAAAAGTTTTGTTACCTTTCGGGATCTCTCCTCGACAGTCTCGATAAAAGTCTACCTCGTCCCGAATTAAAAGCTCTATATGGTCTCGGGATCACTACGAGACTGGAGAACCCTGTCTCTGGAAAGTCTTTTTGTCGTTTTGTCTCGGGATCTCAACTTAAGTGGAAAAGCCACCCCGTCTAGTTTCATATCGAAATGTCGTTAGGCGGGAGGTATTTGAGGACAAGAACCACAATTTTCTTGTCTCGTGCGCATCACAAGATCGCTAAAGTTTTAATTAGTCTGGAGGTAGCGTGACGGCGAAAGGGTCACGCTGTAAACCATTGTTTATATGGTAACGTGATGGTCCGTATGAATTAAAATTTAGTCTCTCTGCGCCACGCCCCGTCACGTTAAGTCTAGACTAATTGAAGCTTAGGTCTGGGGGGAATGAGGATATCCTTAATCTCT
The DNA here is from genome assembly GCA_949752815.1 of Conops quadrifasciatus. Taxonomy (NCBI): domain Eukaryota; kingdom Metazoa; phylum Arthropoda; class Insecta; order Diptera; family Conopidae; genus Conops; species Conops quadrifasciatus. The sequence continues at coordinate 39,528,798 of OX457079.1, forward strand.
CCTAACTGTTTCTTACTTGTCTTTTTCTAACCGTTTTGCCTTTTTCCTTGTTTTCATTTTCTCTTATTGGCTGTCCTCTTCTGTAGGCTCTTCTTCGTCTCGATCGGCGCGTTAGCCTCAGTGAACGTAAAATGATCATCAGTGATCTTCTCGAACGTACCGGCCTGCTTTCGAGCATACACACGCGAATCGGTTCGGGCGACGACCAGAAGGTACTGTCCGGCGGCGAACGCAAGCGCCTCGCTTTCGCCGTGGAGTTACTCAACAATCCGGTGATAATTTTCTGCGACGAACCCACTACCGGGCTGGATTCTTTTAGTGCGCAACAGCTGGTGCAAACATTGCACGATCTGGCCAAAAAAGGTACCACTATACTCTGCACTATTCACCAGCCTTCGAGTCAGCTATTCGATATGTTCAACAATGTTTTACTGCTGGCTGATGGGCGTGTCGCTTTCACCGGCTCACCGCAACATGCTCTGCAATTCTTCTCCGAGAATGGTTATCGGTGTCCCGAACAGGGTTACAATCCTGCGGACTTCCTGATTGGAGTCCTGGCTACCGATCCTGGCTACGAGAAGGCTTCACAACGTTCAGCACAGTATTTGTGTGACTTATTCGCCGTAAGTTCGGCCGCCAAGCAACGTGACATGTTGGTCAATCTGGAGATACACATGGCCGAGTCCGGAAATTATCCCTTCGACAAAGAAGTGGAAACATTTCGTGCGGTGGCCTGGTACAAATGCTTTCATGTACTGTGGTATCGGACCTGGCTGACGGTGTTACGCGACTCGAGGGTACAATGGATGCGCTTCATACAGAAGATGGCAATGGCTCTTATTATCGGCGGCTGCTTCGCGGGCACCACTGAACTCACGCAACTCGGTGTGCAGGCAGTACAAGGCGCCGTGTTCGTGATGATCTCCGAGAACACTTACCATCCGATGTACTCAGTGCTGCATGTTTTTCCACTGGGTTTTCCCCTGTTCCTGCGCGAGACGCGGTCCGGAATGTATTCGACGGCCCAATATTATGTGGCAAATATATTGGCGATGGTAAGTATCGCAGAGTATATACTCTTGCAGTATTACTGTGTCCGAAAGTGACGCGTTTGTCAATTTATTTCATAAGAGTTGCAGACATCTAAGTTGCTTCCTGTGCCTTTTCTCCCGCCACAGTTACCCGGAATGATAGTGGAACCTATTCTTTTCGTCATCATCTGCTACTGGATCACTGGATTACGTGCCACCTTCTATGCCTTTTCCATCACTGCTGTCTGCGTGGTGTTGGTCATGAATGTGGCCACTGCTTGTGGCTGCTTCTTTTCCACGGCGTTCAACTCGGTTCCACTGGCCTTAGCCTATCTGGTACCCATGGATTATATATTCATGATAACGTCTGGTATTTTTATAAAAATTAGGTGAGCTTGGTATTTTTTGTCATTTTACTCAATATTAAATCATTTTGTATGGTTTTTTTATTTTTAATATTCCTGTAATTATTTAAAAAGCACTCTACCGGTGGCAATTTATTGGATACAGTATCTTTCCTGGATGCTTTATGCAAATGAAGCCATGACAATTGCCCAATGGTCCGGAATACAGAATATAAGTAAGTGATTGATCAGTAATCGCATGCGATTGTCATAATTTGTTTGTCTTAATTTCTGCCTTCCTTCTTTCTTCTACAGCGTGCTTCGAAGAAAGTGAGGACCTCCCCTGTTTTCACACTGGTGAAGATGTTCTCGACAAGTTCAGTTTCAGAGAAGTCAACCTGTTTAGAAACATCTTTGCTATGGTTGGTATATATTTTGGTTTTCACATTATGGCCTATTACTGCTTGTGGAGGCGAGCGCGGAAAGTGTGAGCAAGACTTCGTAGGAATACAATGGACCAGTGTAGAACCGATAAAGCTAAAGGGCTTTTTAGTAACGACAAAAAATTCTTTGCAGAATTCTTTAAGTACTAATTATGTATTTCTGCTCAATTGATTTCTATGAATAAACTAATATAAGAATATATGTATGTATATTAAGGAAAGACTTTGATTTTACTTTTGCAGTGTGTATCTTCAAACGACTTATATTTGATATAATCTTCACTAAATTATAAAAAATTTAATTAATTTAAAATTTTTAACAATTGAAAGATTTTCTAAATCTTTTTGGAAAATTCCTTATGAATTGCTTTGGAGATGATGTTTCGTAATACGCATACGTAAACATGCATTTTGTATATTTAAGTACATATGTACTTAAATTTCACTCTTTAATTTCTTTTAAGGATATTAAGAAATTAAGGAGAGAGTACTGAATATATAAACGCAGCCCTTTTGTCAACTTCTACAACCGAGCGATAATACGGAACGGTTATGTCCCAACAAACATGCGTTAGCAAGCTTCAATCCATTCTCTTCGAATCGCGTCATTCAACACGAGGTCTATTCAAATTTCTCATCATTATTCACTGTCAACTCTGAGTTGTTATTCTGATGTAATTTGAGAAGTAAGAACTGTGAGGTTTTTGGACATGGACGATACACACGACAGACATGGACGATACAGGAGCTCCGAAGAGGTGTAGGCAGATATTCAGTTTCTGTGATACTAATAGCAAAGTTTTCACTTTGGATTAAAAGAAATATGTATGTCATCACTTTTCATAAACAAATTGCGTTTTTTGGGTGATTTGAATTTGCACCTCTTTTTGAAATACGTATCTTATACATACTCGTACATATGTATGTATGTATGTATATCAAGGAGCGAAACCATACGCTTTTTCCGTACGGAATCAGTTGACCGTTTATATTTATAAATACATACGAGAAGCATATCCTCCGAGTTAACCTGACCTTACCTATCATATCCGGATTCCGGACATTATTCCGGACATTCGATTCTGACAATAGCTTCTGCTGACCACAGCATAATATAGTAAGGCGTTAAGTTGTGCCAATAAACTAAAATAAACAATTTATAACCTTTAAAGTAACTGCATTACCTACACAAATCATTTCTTATTTTATTATAATTATATGAATGACTTAAATACTTAATGACTAACATCTTTTCCGTTTAATTTTCAGTTCATAATTTTACTACATATTAATTTTTTTATATACATTTTGTTATTTTGTTTTCAAGTTAATTTTGTTATTTTTTTCGCATATAAAATCGTTAAAGCAGTAAAGCTATAAAATTTTGTTGAAGTTAGGTCGAAATTTTGACTGAGTATTTTCTCAAACAATTGACAGAGTTGCAAACATTGACAAATTAGGATTTATAATTTTTTGTGTTTGTACATTGACAATGGAACATACTGACAATATCATTTTACAGAAGTGTTTTTAAAAATGACTTTATATAGTTTTTTTAACATGTACATATTTATTAATGTTTATGTTATGTTTATTAATGTTTATATTTATGATATAAATTTATTTATGTATGTTATAAAATTATGTTCATATTTAGATTTTAACACATAACTATTATCAACGATCTCTGCTCTAATATAAGACCCTGTATTGTTTTGTAATTTTATCTCAAATTCGTATGGAAAACCTTTTTTTGATTTGGACCTTCTTAATACATACTGTATAGATCTTGTAATGAACGATGTAAAATCGCTTGTGATGTAAACACGCTAGAGTGGAGGGCTCTGAAGACACTGAAGGACTGCAGCATTGTTAATACATTGCTAAGATTTCGGAAACCGATTTTTCTTTAGTTATTTACAATAAAAATATCGTACATGAATGATATTTTCTTTCGAGAAAGCTTTGTAAATCTGTACGTATTTGGTGAGCTGAAATTTGTAAAAAATGGATTATATGCTTTGGAGAACTGATACTGAACTTCGGTAACTCTTAAGGGATTTCGATTATCATTGATTTTTCCGACCACAATCGCAATCTTTCTCATCGGGCAGACTACTTGTGATGAGTTTAGGTTGTAAAGTAGATGATGCGTGTCCATTTGAGTATTTTTGTACTTTTATTATCATTGTAAGAAGTTTTGTTTATTCTGTCAATATAGCGATTTCATCCTTTGCATTTCTTTTCTTAGTAAATATTTTCCAGTAGCTCGAGAAGATTCGCTTTGGGTAAAAAACGGGATAGTCGTTTATGGACACTTAAAATGTTAGATGAAGGAAAACTGTATCATTATAGAGACTATTTTGATTAAAAGAATTCTTTTATAAGGCAAAGGGAGTGGATCATGCCATGCCCACTTTTGAATACGATAAATAGTAACATGCAAGGACTCTGTAAATGCCTTGTATTGTAATTGAACTGTCACGGGCGGGGAGGGGTGGAAGCTTGGATTTCGAACACTCCTATTCCAAGAAGTATGAATTAAGCATGGTTTTTCTACCAATTTAAATGAAAGTATACCCTCCTCCGTGTCCATACTAAGTGGTTACGTCCTGCAGTGGGTGACCATCCAGATGTCGGCTTGTAAGGTACGTCATGCTTCGGCTGCTGGGCAAAAGGTACTCGTAGCTTTTTGTTGTACTTGTGCTGATCGGACTCATCGATTGCGAAGTCTTAATGGGCGATTTATGCTCTTCAAATGATTGTTGCTGCCCTTGCCAATATCTGCTCGTAACTGTGCAGGCTCCGGAGCCCACAACCGTACCCACAGCGGTCCTTGCTTCCGCCTTTGTGGTTGCTGCAGTCTTTCCGTTGATGCCATTCTTTGGCATCAGCGCTACACTACCATCCATTTGCCGCATTCCAACATGCGGTCTAGATGCTGCTAACGTCTTCACAAACTCATGTGGCACTGTCGATACTGTGTCGTTTCGAAACTGCACGACTGTCTCCTTCTTTTGGACACCTCGTGTCAATGGGTCGGTGGAGGGTCGCAGACAAAGCTGCTGTTTACTGCTGAGGTCAGAGAGGCTAACATTGTTTTTCAGAAGTATCTCTAAATTCTCAATGGAATCCTTGAGTGTCGGGGGAGAGTTTTCGGTTACTAATTGATCTTTCAAGCTCGTGGACAGCGACAGCAGTCGATTTGATACTGCAATGCCTCCACCATCGAATGAGTTGTTGTCAGTCGCTGTCGACTTCAGCGAGGGCACCGTCGTAACGGCGGCATTGACGGCCTGAATGCTCGAGCAAGGCGAGTGGTTCGTTGTGGAACCAGCGGCACTGATTGTCGTGCCAAACGAAGAAGAGATGTTATGTTGGCGACACAGAGACTTTCGGCGTTGCGCCGTTAGACTGTGATGATATGAGTCCAGATCTGAATCATCGAGTGGCGCCATTTCTGGGGAATGAGCGCGGTCGTTCGTTCGATTGTCGCCAGTGGGTGTCGTTGGCGTTAGAGATGGGACAGGGGGTGGTGGTAGGGGTTGTGGTTCCCCTTTCTCTTCGACGGAGACGGTTGTGGCCACTTTTCCTTGGATTGTGGGAAAAGTTTCTGCGCAAGGACTCCTTCCCTTCAGAAAGTAAGTGATCATGGAACCCTTGCCTTTAACATTAACACTGCCGCGACAGGTAAGTTCATAGCCACGACTTTCTAAGATGTGAAACGTTTCCTCCGTAACCTAAGTTTTGAAAGAAATGCAAAGAAATTTTGAAGGGAGAAAAACAACATAAGAGACACTGAAAAACCATTTAAAAAGTTAGACTAATCACTGGAGACTAATCAATACCTAAATGGATTAAGGAAGACAGGGCAGGAGAAGCCGAAAAAGCGATAGCTTCTCGAAAAAAGCAAATGGTTCATAGACAATAAGCTAACTGTTGTCGTTTCAACTCAAGGAACATTTTTCAATTTAGTATAAAATGCACGTGCCTGAATATGATCGAGAAGACCAGTTGAATCCATGCGAGACGCCACATTAACCGCATTGCCCCAGATGTCATATTGCGGCTTACGGGCACCAATGACACCAGCCACGACTGGTCCAATATTAATACCTTAGGAAAAGATGGTGATAATACAAAACAGTTATATGAGATGGGTTCCTTTAGAAGGGTCTTAAATTATAGTTTACATAAAAAGACGGTCAAATGTTGAGAGAAAGCGTATTTTTGTTGTGGCCACAACTCACCGATTCGCATGCGAAAATTATTGAATGAATGCTTGTTGACCTCTTCAATCTTTTCGAACAATTGCAGAGAGTAATCGGCCATGGCGGTCACGTGCTGGAAATTGACACGGTCGCAGCTGTGAGCAGTGAGGCCAGAGGCAGCCATGTAAGTCGCTCCAGTGCTTTTGATTTTTTCGATGTAACTGAGGATTAGATGCGGAGAGAGGAACAGGTGTTGCAGGATGTAAGAGCACACACACACACGATGGGGCGCGAAATTACTCATGCTTACCGGAATCGTTGCTCGCTCAATAACTCATCAAAATCCGCTATGATCTCATTGAGTAGGCGCAAGCATTCAACGCCTTCGTTATTCGCCTCGAGCTCCACATAAAATTCAGAGAAGTTTGGTATCGAGGCGAACATGATGCAAACACTATCACACTGCTCGTGGTACAGGTCCTTGGAAGAGCGAAGCAAACGACACGAAGCCGAGGGAATGTTCACGACATGTGATATTTCAGTTATAGAGTAGTAGAAAGTGACGGATTGATGATTTCGTGGGTTGGTGTTTGTATCGTCAGGAGAAAAGTTGGTTGATGGGTTGAAGGAAGACAAAAAGATTGTGCTTATGATTAACAATACAATGGCACTTAAATGGAATGCGCATTCACCAAACACACACACAAACACAGCATCCATGTACATTAATGCACTGGAAAAGCTGCTGCTAAAATGAACTTGAAAGTATTCTTCAATTTTCATATAAATCAAGAGAATTTAAAATATCTAAGCTTTCAAAGTTATTTCGAAGATTGCGCCAAACTACAGAATAACAACAACCATAAATATTAACAAGAACAAATAAGAAAAACAATCACTCGAAATGATTACATTGAAGCTAAAAATGACTTTAAAATTATCACATTCTTGAATCCATGAATTCTTACGTCAATGTTTTTCTCCCTGCTCAAGAAATGCTCCGCCACGTGAACTGGTAAAATATTCTCCAACAATTTGCGATTGTACGCCTGCAGATGCTCCATATCTTCTTTTTCTTCTGCAGTAGCAGCAGTGATAAAGATAAAACAAATGCAAAAGCATTAGATAAATACAATAAAGCGTAGCGAGCTTACACTGTAGCAAAACTTGTAAATATAGTGCGCAAAAAATGGATACCTAATTAGACAAACAGAATCTACAGTATTCGCATGAGCTGCAGAAATACTCGTACCAAAAAGACGAGGCTGATCGGCACCGGTTATGCCAAAGTGCTTCCTTGGAAGCAATTGTACCACAACGACGGTGTTTGTGTCGAAAGGGCAAAGTGGAGATGAAGATACTTCGTGAAGGAAAAGGAGCAATGGCATTTAAATTCGTTTGAAGAATTTAACTTATCGAATTTTGTTCAGCCTCGAATTCAAAGTAACGAACAATGCGTTCATTTCACAGGAAGGGCAGCAATAAAGATATAATTTCCAATTTATATTATTAAATTCGTACTGTATCCTCATTGCTTAGTTTATGTTAAATAGGATGTATGTATGTATGTTTGTTTATATGTATGTTTATTTATTATTTTGTAAAATATTCTGGTCTTAAATAAATAAAAATGGAATAATGTAATCTTTTTTAAAAGTATTATACGTGTAACTGTTTTGGGCGAGTTTTGGGCTTTTTATATACATATGTATGTATGTACATATATGTATACTACCTATAAAAGAAAAAATATCTCTTCATCTTTATAAACTTATTCAATTTAGCGACACGAGTATACGTATAGTAAAGAAAAATAAAAACGTTTTCTTTTGAATAAAAACTGAAGATGTCGTTAATAATAATAATAATGACTATAGTTTGAATTGCGACTATAGTTTTCCATTAAAATTAATTTTAAAATGCATTGCGGGTCTTCTTCTTTAAATACCTAATAGATTTCGCCCAATGAAATGAAGAGCAAAACGGTATGGATGGTTATTCTTAACAAAGTCCCGAAAGCTAAGAATTAGAATTTTATCTCGATATCTCGAAAACTACATACGAGAATACGATAAGATAATAGAAAGCATAATTAAGGCAATTCAGAATTTGTGAACAATTTTCTTTAAAAAAAATTACTCTTATTATTGGGTTTTGGTGTTAAAACTAGACTTGTCTGGTTATGGTTAGCATTAAGTACTGGAAACCGTTTTCTTAGTTAAAGTCCACAAATCCATCGTAGTTTCTTTCAAATTTGTGCGGCCAGATCGGTCGATTTTGTTAGTTTGTAGAATTATTCGATTCTTTGTCTGACTTTTGGTATCTGTTTTATGGTATCTGATTTAGTAGTCGCAAAAGGGTATAAACTTAGCCCTACAATCTCTAATAATTCGTCCTGGTGTAATTTTCATCTCTGTATTAGCATTGCTGACAATGCCACGACTGCGATGACGCTTGGCGACGAATTTGAACAATGTGAAAATGTCAGCATTACTTATTTAATTACTTCTAATTACTACCTAGTGGTCATCTCGCTACTCACCTGTGGCTTGTAGCTTCCAAATGAAGTCCAATCGGTAAGTGGCTTCCGTCTGGTGACTATGGAAGATGAGTGCCAGAACGAAGGTGAAGAGGAAAATTAAATCAATTGCGTAGCGCAGCAAGGCTTCTTCCGCACTGCCGGAACCATGCAATCAGCAGCAGTCATCAAGTCAAGACAGTGCAGCACAATGAGGGAGGGACAAAGAGAGAATGAAAGAGAGAAGGAATCAACATAAACAAAATCAAATTAATGAAAGCGAGAGAGACGGAGAGACAGAGATATGAAAAAACAAGTGAGTGGAAGCATAAGAGACTGCTTTCACTTTTAATGTAGTTACTCTACTAATTTGATGCACTACTCACCGGAAAAAGAAGAAGAAGAAATACCAGCAAGAGCCAGTAAGAAAATTAAATTATTCATTAGTATGCGCCTGGACCTCCTTCTTCTTCTTCTCCTTCCTGACGTGATGGTTGTCACTATTAAGCTTACCTGGTCGAGCAACGGATTTCTTTTCGACGATAGTACCACAGTGAGTAACCGGTGTAACACGCCGCACCAGCGATGAAGAAGAGAAGCTTGGGTAAGATTCGCATCACTTGGTACATGGCACAGGTCATCATAGTAAGCAAAATAAGCAGCAAAAGAGTCTTTTGAGAAAAAAGGTGAAGAGAAAAAGAGGAAAAGCGAGACAACCAACAACTTATTCACATGCTCAAAGATTTCTCCAGTAATTTAATAGAGTTGTACTCACATTTAATTCTAAATAAAAGTCGCAGTCTAAGTTGTTCGCAATGATGTGCCTCTGCTCGCTTTTGTAAGTGCTGGTGGTATTAGCGGCGGTCTGGGACGCACTACTGATGTTGTTATAAGAATGAATGAGTTCTCCTAACTAGAAATATAGATATTTCAGCGAGAAATATTACCAAATTATTTTCCGGCTATTACGAAAGAATGAAAGTAAACCTTAAAGACTTTAAAGGACATTTTTTAAAATATGTACATATGTAAAGTTCGTTCAGAATGTCAGCTCTTGTTATTGGATTGCGGAGAAGATTACATTTGGCACTTTTTATTAAACCGAATGTACTCGTACCTTAGTAACATACTTGCATGATACGTTTTCTCGTGAATATCCCCGCACAAGAGTGTAGAAAAATATAGGCCTCGAAGGGCTCAGTCGACCTGTAACCTTAGGTCCTAAGTAATCAAGTTCAATCTCTTCGCCGTCAACTCTCCCTTTTAATAACATTTACACAAGTGAAAAGTGAGGATTTCAATATCAAACGAGTCTACTCGCTGCTAGGATTTCTGTTCCCCTCAGAAGAGACATAGGCAGAGACACAGAGAGAGAGAGAGCTACAGATGATAAAACAGCCATCACTGTTAAGCCTTAAAATGATCCAGAAAACAAAACCATATTGCAAAAAAGTTCCTAAGCTGCAGATAAAAAGTATAAAGCACAGCCTTTTCCATTAAAATATAATGATAAAGAAAGAGTCCTGTAGCGAAATTCGAGAGAGAAAAGAGCTTTACATATATTTCCTTTGGTTGAAGGTTAAAAGCGCCATTTGAAGCCGGCACTCTGTAAATCATACCGTATTCCTTTGAGGTGTAGAGTACAATTCTTTTTCGTAATAAAAGATACGTGTTACCGGTTTTAAATGACATTGAAGGGGTTGTTGTCTGGTTGTTGAGGTCGTTAAGCTTAAGGTTACAATTCATTTTCATCTTCAACAGGTAGAAGTTATCTTCTTTTGTTTTAGTTATTGCTTTTGTTTTGTGAGTGTTTTACGTTTTATCACCGGGTGACAAGATGTGATCTGCATTTTTCATCGGCACCTGGATCAGAAAAATCGATAGCAGGAGAAGTGAGAAGCAACCTGTTGCAGAAGCAGTCCTTTTATGGTTTTCGAGGAGCAGGGAAAGATAAAACGGGTGTATGTGCTGTTGTGTGGGTGGTTTTGGGCAGGTGTGGACGTGTTTGGCCAGACATTAACGCAATCGCGGGTTGAGGTTCTTAAAAACCTCATTGGTCTATAGATTGTGTGTGTGATTTTCGACCAATACACATAACTAATGGTAGACACAATCATTCTTACCATCGCAATTAATGTTGTCGATGCTATTAAAAGGACAGCAGTAAAGCCTAGAGACTGTGAAAGTGTACGATTCCTGTGGATTCGAATGGAAATCTGTTTGAGAATATTCGGTAACTGGAAAGAAGAATTCATATATAAAGTCATCAAGCATATAAATTATGTACATACATATGTACTCTCTAAAATAATTTCGAATTTACTTAACTAAACTTACATTTAATTTAAAATCATGAGAGGCGACTAATACCGCAATCAGTAGCATCAAAAAATTGGCAACACTGGACAGGAGATACGTAATGAAATATCTATAAATATAACAAAATTATCATAATTAAAAAATTTATTTTTATTTTTTGGAGAAATGTAGAAAAGTATACATAGTTCGTATTAACGTTACGATAAGTAATAAAAATTAAATTCACAACTTACGATTCAAAAATTATATGACGAATTAGCGTAGTGATTATGAGCACACCGAGACTGCAGTAAAAATAAAGGCTTAGCATTCGATCCGGTTCGTGGATGTACTAAAATTCAAAAGTACGATATGGTACATAGAGAAGAAAAGAGAGAGAGAGAGAGAGAGAGAGAGAGTGTCTGAGAAAATATCCATGTATCAATAAATTAACAAAGTAAATGATGGAAAATCCATTTGACTCATTATCTCGTCATACCTTCTCTTCCAATTCCTCATTCTTGAAGGCCAATAACACTGATCGACAATGTTCCGAACGCAAGTGATCAATACTCCGCGCATCAATGGCACGCATCAAATATTCATTGACTTCATCCTCCGGATCTTTTGTCAATTCCGAAGTCTCAGCGAAACCGATTCTACATCATTATAAATTAAATTAGGCAACGAATAGTAAAATTAGTATAAATCGGCTTCTCTTTTTTGGCTGAAATATGTACATACATACACGGATGGATGAAAGAATAGCTTAGGTTTTAGTTTCGGACGAAATTTGACTCGTTTCTTAACTAACGAGTACAGTCTTTGCCTTTTATTTAATCGCGAGTAAAAGTTCAATGGAAGTGTAACCTTTTTGTTTAATGACGTGTTTACCTTTCGCAAAAAGATTCGTTTATCTCAATAAGCTTGTTTAGTAACGAATATACTTTTACGAAGCAAAATTTTAAGAGTTACAAGTTTCTTTGTTGCAAAACAATTGTCTTTTATACAATAACAAAATCTTACTTGTTACTTGTAACGCTAAGATAAGCTATTTATTTAAAAAAGAGCTAGTAAGTTTCGAGTATTATTGACAGAATTTTAAACCTTGGTTTTGTAACAGAAAAACTTCCATGAAACAAAATTTAGCGGCTTTCAAATTTTTGAATTAACTTACTTTAATATGTTCTTTTGAGCACCAACATGACCCATCATTCGTAATTCTTTTGAAATATTGCCGTTCACGTGTAACTTATTGCGCGAGTTTTGATTGTGCTGGAGAAAAAAATTGAAATTAGAATTAAATTGTTGATCGTTGTCAAATCCACGCGGTTCATTTGTCGAGCCTATACTTACCGTTCGATAAGTATCACCGGGTACAATTAAAAACGTCTCAATTCGCTTTTCCTTGAGGTACGAATTGCGCTCGAAGCCACTACCGGGTTGCACTTCATAATCGCCATCCAAACAATTTAGGGTCTCTTTGGTGATGTGTACGCGGCTAAGAAGCAATCAGTAGGCCATTCATTTACGAACAGAATCGACAACGACAAAAGCAAACATTGTAAAACAACAATTATTCAGGGATCCATTAGTCAGTGCTTTATTATTAGTATCGAGGATAATAGCTTTTTTGTCTTGTCAGTTTAATGAAATTGTAATTGTAATTGTAATTGTAATTGTAATTGTAATTGTAATTGTAATTGTAATTGTAATTGTAATTGTAATTGTAATTGTAATTGTAATTGTAATTGTAATTGTAATTGTAATTGTAATTGTAATTGTAACTAATTTCACTTGACCCAAAGTACAATCCAAACATTGTATATATTATTCACTTTACATTAATTAAAATATTGAAAAAAAACTGAACTCGAAAATCCTTTAATATTCATATCACTAAACAAGAAATAAGCCTCTTCTTCTTCCTTTTCTTTAACACGTTTTGATCCCCTTTTCTCAAGGCTTCGGCTTGAGAGATGGCAAAGAACTACTTATTGCTAAAAAGTGTAGAAAAAAACGAAAGTGGTATTTGTCCACAAAGAACTAGGCCAATGAATTGTGCAAAGTGAATAAATGACTCGAAACTGTCTAAAGCAGGCCAACAGGAAATCGTAACAAAACACAGGCGGACGGTATGTGAAGGTTGATGGAGAACAAGCGGAGTAATGGAAAAAGACCACAACTCGACTCGTGCTTTATGGAATCAGTGACCGTTGACAAGTTAAGAGACAGCAACGCCGATGCCGAGTAAGTGACCGGTAGATCAGTGCCTATGTACATTTAGAGCGTTCTTCCTTAAAAAATTTCAAGTCCACCAACAAAAGCATTAATATGAAATCCTTTCTTAATATCTTTTTCTACTGTATTAAACGAAATATTGAACTTTTAACTACTAGCTAACTTTTCCTAATAGTAACATAGCTAAACTTTTATTTAATCTGAGTCGATCAAATTTTATTAGTCCGAGTACACTTAAAATTTCTATACTTTATTTCGTTCGTCTTTACACAATCTTGATTCTATCAAGTCCTTATTCTGAGAACACGAACTTATTTTTTCTGTTTTGTTTTCTTTTTGTTATTCAAATCTAGTACAAGAATCTCATTTGGTGAATTGACCTCAGTTTAGTTCAGGTCTGTTAAATTTCTTTTGTTATCGTGTTGATTCTTTTCGTTTGTTATTGGAAACAGGGCGAAAAATAATGGCATTAAACAAAGCTATGGCTACAATATTTAAGAACCGCTCTCATCCTCCCTACAACCTTTCCACACTTTTTTTGCGTTGCATACGTCTGCCGATTACGAGCGTGCGAATTGGAAAAATAATGATGATGGATGATTCCAAAATCAATTAGACTGCGATCTATGAAATGAACTAGTAGTAAAACCCAAGGCTGGCTGTTCTCAACGGAATTTTGTTATGAAACTAATTTTAGCCAAAAATTCGTTTTAAAGAGAAATAGAGAAAAAAAAATTGGTTTAGCAGACACCCAATTCTGAATGTGTAACAAAAACTTCTAGCTCGATTTTTCATGAATCCAAAAAATATATAAGTGATCTAAATATAAGAGAATATGGTAAATAGGGTAGATAGAGAAGGGCCAGTGGTTCTCTTTCAAACTCTTCTTTCGTTTATTCCTCCCACAGGTCTCTTGGCAGTTGCCCACTTACCCCGGTATACCGCCACTTTCCATGTGGTTAGCTAGCGTTACATCATTTGACCACACATCGAACTGCCACTTAACCAGGCCCAGAACGCCACAATGAACTCGCCCCGTATGAATACCAACTCGCATGTTCACATTGACGGCCATCACTTCGCGCACGAGACTGAAAAATTCCAAAGGAGCAATAGTTAGAGGATTGAACAGAAGACAGTAAACACAAAAGGGAGAAAAACATCAGCACGTTCCAGTTAATTTGCGCCAACAAAAATTGAAATATCCGAAGAATGTGAAATACCAAAAATATTTTACGACCTTACAAGCCACGACTAACCAATAAAACCAGCGTCAAGAGAAAATCTTGCAAACGCATATCAATATTGCATTTCAGGTATCTATTGATTCTCACTCATTCTGATTCTTCCATTCATACTCATTCTGCATTGTGTTGATTATTACTTCTGTAAAATTCTTCTCTTTTTGACTGTTTCCTCGCTTCTACTTACGCTATGGCATCAATCATGTCCAAACCCATTTCTACAGCACAATGTGCATGATCCGGTCTGGGTTCCGGCAAGCCCGAGACACAATAATAGCAATCACCAAGTAATTTAATACGTAAGCAATGATGTTCAGCAGCCAACCGGTCAAATCTGAAAGAATGTTAAAATAACGAAAAGATACCGGCGTTGTATAATACGTTTATAGTGTTCGAGTCAGCGTAAAAGCTGTTATGGACGAATGTTATATTAAGCTACTGCCAGAAGTACCTAAAAGATTCCTAGTTTTCTAGTTTTAGCTCCTATTTTTCTCCTATATCTTCTTAATATGCCATGTATTAGGAGTATTATTCATCTTAAAAGCTTTAACTTTTTCAAACTGTCGGCTTCACTGTTATATATACGAGGTCTGTTCGAAACCTATCACGAATTTAGAATTCCCGCGGGTTACGTATTTCGATTCTAAATTTCTTTGTTGCGTTATGTTGGTACTCATGTCCCTCACTTATGCTGACAAAAATTCGCGCACAAGCAATGATGTGTGAGCAGGGGCGTTATCATGGTGCAAAAGCCAATTTTTGTTCCTCCACAAATCAGGGCATCTCCTTATTTATTACCTTTTCTTACAGTAATTTCATGCGGGTAACTTATCACTAATCCTTTTGACTTATATTTCACACAATAAATATAATAATCCGCATAATAATGCGGATCCAATACTTACCTGGCAAAAAGTTCGTTCAAAAGTCGCACCAATTCCTCAGCTGTACATTGATCCGAGAGACTTGTAAAACCGCAAATGTCGGCAAATAGGATACTGTCGATGAAATATAATAACATTGGAAAAAGGTTGATGTAATAAAGAGTTAATGAGAATGGTAGTATACGCAATGGTAATAAGTCATGATACAATATTTATGTTGGACTGATTTATGTTGAAGGATACCAGAATGTTGCCAGCAGCTTCAAATCAAAAAGAAACTATATTACACTCTGGTAGCACATACTTTAATTTGAATTAGTTAGTTAGATATGTATAATAAGTTGCTTAGCCTTCACTTTTAAAGAATTTTGCACAGAGCATTGAAGGAATATTTGTATTAAGGGTCACTCATACGCCACGATGTTGCCTTTTCAATAACGGCATACCAGAATGAAATTTCTCCATTTCAAAGATGCTCTTTGAAGTACATTAAGCATTTTGAATTACTGTCGTAAAAGGTACCATAATAATCAATCATTCTAACGCCACTGTCGCTAATCCATTCAATTGCGTCCGGCTCTGATAAGAAGCACTTAATGTTCCCAATTTGTAAAGATAAAATTGAGCATGTGAAATGTCACTGAAATTATTTATTAGGCCACGTTCTTTACACTGCCTGACAGACGTTTATTGACACATACGCCAAAGATGCGGATTTCTCTCTAATAATGCGATGGCTTAAAGGTAAGACTCTCCCATGCTTTGACAAAGAATGATAAAAATTAAGCATTTTTAATTAAATACAACATACAACATTTAAACAAAATTGAGAAAAATTGAGGCCGAAGGGATTCTTTGATGTGAATAGAAATGATTCGAATAATTTCGAAAAAGAAATAGAAACGCAAGTTAATTGAAATGGCAAAACACGCACTAGTAAGCAAGCTGGAATAAAACAAGGTTGAATAAATCCACGATAAAACTAATAATTTTTGGTTGCTTTACTGCCACTCGCTTACAGTCAAACATGCACACATTTGAACAAATTTCTTGGTGGGTATAACTTACCTGACATTCTCATGTCTTTGTATATAAATTTTGTGGAACTGTGTATCTCGTGGCTGTCCTGCGATGTCATCTTTCATTTCCATGGCGACGTGACGCGGCAGCACTGATAGTAAAAGGCGCTCCTGTAACATAACATCGTGTATATGTACATATGTGTGTTTGTGCAAGCAAGTATGAATATAAATAGAATAAATTGAAGAGGAGATAAAACAATTACTTTGAAATAATTTTATAACGAGATATGTTGCTTAATTTTTAATATACGATAAAGAGAAAATTTAAAAAAATTTGAAAGTATATATTGGATTGGACCGACAGCAAGTAAGAGCTGAATAGCACGACGTCCAATTTTCGATCGACGGCGACTGCGGGTGAAGAAAGATTAATATTAGTCTCGTCGATCCATACCGATTTGTTTTCCTCCTGCATCGATTGAAAAGGGCAATGTCCATGGTATCTGACTGTGGGTGTGACCTCTTCTGAATTACAATCGTGTAGTTATGACTCGGTCTATTTCCAAACAAAAGTGTGACCATATTTATTAAGGAATAGTGTAAGAATGGTTTACGAATTGATCCGGGACTCTATGGCATGAGAATACTGCATGGGACAGACTTTTATACCTACTACAATAGATCATAATCGCTTCAACTGAGGAGCAGCCTATCGATTAGTTGACTTGTAGCAACACGTGCGACTAATACTCGCATACACCGCCACCCTGGGTCAAGCCGAGCGCCAACAAGCGTTGATAGAGCTCATTTTGCAGAGGCTCAACTATTTTAAAGTTCCTTAGCTTCACAGTAATATTAAAATCGCACGTCTGAGCAGACATGCTTCCAAGCTATCGTGAAGCTGTTTTAGAGCAATTCCTAAAGGTTGGATCAAGAACAGCACGCAATAAATAAGAGGATAAAAGGCTTATTTGCTCTCAAAGAAGGAATCTTCTCTCTCATGTGTAAAGCATAGCAAGCAGTATGCTTTGACTAAGCTTCCAATGCAAGCACGTTATTGCAGTGCATGAGGCTGCCGCCCACAATTAAGCGGGCTGCCACGAATGATACAACACTTCTTCACGACCAAGCTGTCATGTGTATAAGGTGTGGTCTGAAGTTTAAGCAGACAAGATATCAAGACCTTGAGTAAGACGACAAACATATCAAAAAGACATTGAGAAAGCCTACGGGACATAACAAAAACGGGAAAGAAGGGTAACAAATAAAAAAAACAAGTAAGTAAAAAACAAATCCACCCTCTCGAACCACCAACAAACATCTCCACCTCATAACGCACATCCCAAAATGCATTCAGGTTGTTTGGCGTGATTCGTGACTCTCGTTGTCTGATGTGTTTCAGACTCAGTCACGCAGTTCTAAGAAACAGTGAATGAAGCAGCGTTGACTGGAGGTTTTGTGTTTGTGTTTTGCACACACATGTCCACACACACCCACCTACCGAAACACGCAAACACACCTGTTGCTGGTTTTCTCGTTGTGTACGCAACCGAGCTTCTATGCACTGACGTGTCTCCATGAAAGCCTTACGCTGTCCTCTTTCTTTTGGCCAGTGGGTGTAGATGCCGATTATGTTGGCACAAAAGAGAGTCAACTGAATGCAGAGAAACTGCAATGATAGAAAGAAGAAGACGAAAAGATGAAGAACAAGTCAAAAAAGATTATGATCACTTAATATAGACTCAACCTTACAGTTCAAAATACAAAAGACCCGGAACGAAGTAAACGGAAAAATTATTAGAAGGACAATTAAGAGGATATCCGAGGCATATCCACAGAATAACTCACCTCCCTCCACTGTAATCCTTCTGCCTCCTGGGCACTTGTACGTAAGTATGTGTAGATGTGTGTGCCGGAAAGAATTAAACCGCCGATTAGTGCCTCTCCCATGCGTAACGGTAGCATGGTATACGTCATATAGACAAAGACAATAGAGCAAGAGCTGCCGTTAAAAGATTTGCTACGTATCAGAAAACAAAAAAGCAAATAAGATAGTTAAGAAGAAAGAAAGAAGGAAAGAGAAACAGACGGCAGTTAAAAAAAATGTTTTTTTAGAAAAATATGCTTCATATATCGTAGAACCTGGTATCGAATAAAAAATTTGTTTTATATAATTTGTTTTACAACGAACTGCAATAAAAAGTTTAACGGCAATTATTTAAAATTTGAAAAACACTTCACAGTTTTTTTAACATTTCTTGACAGTCCTTTGAAAAATTTCTTGTAAATGAAGTGTTTTTTACTTTCTTGCCTAAAAGTGGGCGTGAATGGTTAGTTTATACTTAATACAATATATCAGTGTCTACTGAGTTAAAATTTCGATTTAACATTTCTGAGTTAATATTTAGTTTCAAATAAATTTTAAAATTTGTAGCAAACATTTTGGGAGGACCCAATTCTCTCCTGTATTTGACACTTAATATCATGGAATTTAAAAAACAAATTTCACTCAAGCCTAGAAACACCCACCCTTTAACTTCTTAACCTTTTTGGAAACTCATTAAATAAAATTATGTATTTTTATATTTTTTTGAGCTGGTCAAAATTCAATGATCTTATTTGTCGCAACGCGCGAATATATATTTATATGATCTCTCTAAATTAATCAATCCACGGTTAATGCAGCATTTAATTTTCCATAGAACTCATTAAGTGTTATACACGCTCATTTGTGTATGTAATCAATTGAATGCAATTAAGGATACAATTCGTTTTCTGTTGCATCCTAGCAACATTCTTGACGACACTTACCTTGGTAGTGTTGCATACCCAAGAGCAAATTGTATAGCAACGAATGTGGCCAGAACAACGTACGAAACCAACACAAGTAAGATTTCGTTCATGGCAGGTTTAGATAAAATGCATAATAAACCTTAAAGGAATAAAGGATAATATTAGTGAAGAAAGGAAGAGAGCAGTAGAGAGGGATACAATCGCTTTGTAAGTATACAAAAGAATGGCGCTGCAAGTCGCTGCGTACATATGTTGAAAGAAAATATTATAAATTGTAACTATTGACAACAAATCTTATCAATCAAATGAAATGCTACTTATTACGACATTAATTCACTTTCTTAACTAATTAACACGCAAAATGTTCATTAAACTTACAGCCATAAACAACGCCACATACGCCCATTACTATGAAAACCATGAGAGTTCCTTTATCAATCTGTTCAATAGCATTCAGAATTGATTGTTTGTTGTAACGATACAAATTCTTTTTGCCATAATCAGCATTAGCATTAGCATCATCATCAACATCACTATCTTCTTTATAAACCTTATCATCAGCCCCAAAATCAGTGCCACCACTATTGTCGTCGTCATCGTTGGCGTCCTCATCGTCGCCCTCATCACCAACCTGTTCAATCGCATTGTTCTTGTCCTTGTCATTGTTGTTGAAGCGTTGATTATTCTGTCCTTTGATTTTTCCTTGCGCTTCAGTGAGCAACAGAATTGTGTAGCCCTCGCTGCTAAAGTCGTCGCCACCCTCGACGAAGCCATTACTCTCAGGTGTGCCGTTGCTTTCAGCAGTCTGTAACGCAGGTAAGCCTTTATTTTTCAAGGCTACTGTTGCCATGCTGCTGCCACCTGCTGCTTTTGATATTTGATGTATTGGTGCATCATCAACGAATGCATTATTGCCTTTGCTGTCGTCGTTGTTGCCACTGTTCACTTTCGTATGATCCTCAAAAAGAAACGTTTTCACCCTTTTGTCACTCTCAGCATCATAACCGCCATCGTCACTTTTATGTTTCCACATTTCTTTAATAACATCTTGTCCGTAGTCGGTGCTTTCTTCAATTTTCTGCATTTTATAATTTAAATTGGACTTATTTCCGCCAAATGCATTTTCTTCCAAGGTTACATTTCTTTCAATATCGTTCTTTGTTCTTGCATTTTCTCCTTTCATACTGCAGTGTGTACGTAAAAAAAGGGGATACGAAAATGTAGAATTAGTGAAAATAATTTAAATAATTTTTTCTAATAATTTTATTAGAACATATTTTGTTTAAATCGTAAGTAAAGTGTAATTTTGGTCTACAGAAATTAAAGAAATATATGTAAACACGATTTTCAGTTAGCAATTAATTATTTAATAACAACAAGTAAAAGTGTTAACTTCGGCCTGGCCGAAGCGCATATCATATTCGCTATAAAAAATAGGCGTGGCACTGGTCCGATTTTCTCCATTTTCAATACCAACCACAGCCTATGATAACAGAGAATATTCCTCTGTTAGGAGAACCTCTATTTGTTCTCCCGTAATCGTGCTTTTTAGACGGACAAACAGGGTTAAATCGACTCAGGAGGTGATTCTGAGCCAGAATATATATACTTTTCTACACCTGCCACGCATCCTTTAATGCGTTACAAACGGAAGAACAAAGTGAATATACCCTCAACAAATTTATTTGAATACTTGAAAAACGAAAAGGAGACTTAAAGGACATGGTGACAAATTTTTCGGATGTGACTTGACAGACGTGGCATCTTGTTTTTCTTCAATTTCTTCTCTCATTCATTTGCTTCCGTCTTTACTCTTACTCAGTTTTGTGGGCTTCTTCACCTCCTCTTTTCTTGATATGTACTTAAGGCTTTAGACGCTTTAAAAAAATTACTTTGTAAATATTAAGTTAATTGGCTTTTCTCCGAACCGTTGGCTCCGCTTTTTTTTTCTTTCACACCGTCCGATTAAATATTCCTCACTTTTCTTACAAGCTTCCACGTTTGCGTATTCAACAAAATCGTATTTGCATCTTGATTGATTTGTCTCAATGGCTTTCTTGCCTTCTGACATTCGTTCTAATTTGAAATGTCATCATCAGTTTATAATTTAAAAATCATCAGTTTATATTATTAAAAAAGTTCTAAAAAGTCGCCCTAAACCTAAAGAGCCCTGACATTTTTACTATACATACCGCGATCTTTTGAAGCGACGCCTCTGCATGCGATTTTGTTTTCGATTGAAGCGTAAGTATCCGGTGGGTGCGCTACTAAGGATCTTGATTATAGGGAGGATAGAAGGAGTTGTAGGTGTGCTGAGCTTGGTGGCAGTGGTTTTTAAAGAATCATTATTTACCGCAGGCATACGAAGTAGAGTTACCAGCTCCTCCGCATACCGTCTGTCGCTGCCAAACTTACGCCCGATATGTTCGGGCTTAAAAAACATTGCTGATGAAGATTTATGAAATGCCTGAAGCGTGGCTGTCAACGGACTGCCCTTCGAAGACAAAGGCGCCTTCATTAATGCTGGCATCAATGCAGCATCCAAATGCTTCAACTGCGTGTTATCGGCGGTAATTGAAATTATTTCGCCATCAACGTCAATGCCACTGGAGGTTTCGACACGTGGTAGGAATTCTGTCGTCGCCGTTGTCGTGGCAACGATTTCCCTCAAGGCATCGGCATCATCATTAGAGGCATTATTCATCAAATTACGGAATGTGGGCGTTGTTAGATTACGCTGTATCAGTACCGCGGTGAAAGCCAGATTAACGCTGGCCAGTGCCAAGATTAGGATGAGAAGAAGTGCCAGGATATGCATAGTATTGCTTTGATTCATACGCAAGAAATAGCGCTGATACAGCACTTCAACCTAAATGAATAGACGAAATGAAAAGAAGAGAATCAGTTAATTAGCAAAAAATATACGGAAAGTATATAAGAAGATTGGGTTGAGTGAGAAAAAAGTTTTTCTGCGAAGTATTCTGCGTTCTACTGGACGAAGCTGAAGATTAACTATTCTTTACCGTAAGAGTTGCAAAAAGAGTTAAGCGACCGAGTTAAATTACAACCGCAAAGAATATTACAGCCGGCGTTTCCTTGGTCGTGAAGCTTCCCAATAGGCCAACAATCGATAAAATCTTGCTTTGAAAAGGATTTAAGACCAGTGGGTTGAGGTGTGTACATTAATTTCAGAAAATATAATAAAAAATCTAATAAGTGCAACAATGACTTACCATGACGCCACAACCAATTATAACCAAAATCGAAAGAACACACTTAGAGGTTATAATAGAAAACCCTGACATTTTCATATTCATTTTTATTTACAGAGAACTCCGCCCAACCCTTAAATACGTCTAGACTGGCCACTAAAGCTAAAGCTAAGACCTCGTGATTGAGGTTTTTATACATACGTATGTACATAAGAATTCTATAAGAATACATAAGAACTCTTTGTACTTTCAACTTTATACTTTTTCGTAAATAATCAAAGAGGTTTTTTCAGGGGATATATGAATTTAACGAAAAAGTATATGTATATGTACATATGTATGTATATTGTTAGTTACTTATAATTTGAAAAAAAGCTTGAATCGCTAACAAATGTTCTATCAAATTGAAAGGCTTATAAAGTTCTCTTTTTGGACAAAAGAAAATTATGTCTCAAATTTCTAAATACGAAGACACTCGAAGCACGCTTACGAGGTTACTACTCGCGAGAGAGTGAGAGACTGAAAAAAATTAAGGTAGATACTTAAATTGATTCAATTGAAAAAAGCTCAGTGGCAAAAAGCAGCATCAGCTGTTCCAATAAAACACGAAACTACTTTGGCGATAAATTTTTCCTTAGCCCCTCAATACAATAACCCCGTACCTGAATGCTTTTGAACTGATGTGCCGAACACATCCGTAGGATAACTTTGTTCAAACGAAACCAGAAGGACACCGTAGGACTAGCGCCGTTGATATTGGCATTTGCTTCAGTGTTACGATTATCGGAGCACTCTGTCGAATCTGCAAAGAAGAATAAGAAAAAAGAGGCAAAAGATGAATGAAACTTGAAATCAATATATGTGTTATCAAAGGTAATACCTACAGGAAATAAGGAATCACAAGGACAAAAGTTTGGTTTCCAATCTGTTGCGCCACGCACTGTCCGTCAAGTAGCCGTCTTTTAAGTCTTAGTCTGTGAAATACCAATCAGTCGAGGGGTGAACCTCGTTGATTTGAGTTGTAGTTGTCGAGTTACCCATCGCACAGTAGCTAAATACACGAATCCGCAGGACAAAAACTGTAACTTTTGAACGGACAAGATTTTTTTATGAGGGTTTTCGCATTAGACAAAAATGGCGAAGACATCAATCACTATCAAAACTAAAAAAAGCAAATCGAATTCAATCGAAGCTATCAATTCGTAAAACCTTTGACCCATATTACTAGGTAAGCAAAAAAGTCCAATAAAAATTGTTTTTTCTGTTTAGCCGCTACCAGCGTCTTTTAAAAGCGTGAAAGGTTAACCGCATACATTTGTTTCAGTCGCTCGACCGCTGACTTTTGCAGCACAGAGCGAGTTCGCTATGAGCGTGATTTTCGTGGCCCTCGCTACATAACTCTTAACTCATAACTCTTAACTCTTAACTCAAAAACTACATAACTCTTTGCAATTTCAAACACTTACTCTGTTGCAAGAGTTGCGCCTCATCGCGTTGGAATGCCAGAGGACTATTTCCTGCGGATGCTGCTGTAATTGTCGAATCAACAGAGTCGTCTATGTAGCAACGAGTTACGCCTGCCTGTGAAATGTGAAATAAAACGAACAGATATTGTGAATATTTGAAAAGTTCGCATTCAGGCCTCAAGGAGAAATTGCACGAAAAGGCACTCCATGAATAGCTTCAGTGACTTCAGGCAGTCACGTCAACTTTACGCAAATCCATCGGTTTTATGCAGTTACTTGGAGTTGTTGTAATTAGCTTTTAATTTGTAAACGCTTTAGCCAAAGGCTTGCCGTCAAGTGATAAGCAGTTGAGCATTTGTGCATATCTGCATGGTTTCGCAAAGGTAAAAACCAGTTTAAAGAAAACCAAATTACAGATGGCAAAATTTCATGGATCCTAAACAAAAATTTGTTTAAATTGTTTTATATGGTGAGTGTATACTATTATACACTCCAACTATCGTCGGATAAGGGTAAGACGTCCTGTGTATGAAATTAGCCCAATCTGAAGCACCGCGTTGTACACTGGTTCATCCTGACATTTACGACCATTATCATCACTAGCTTACCGCAATCAAACTGCTGCTCACCGCCGCTTTCCCACCCTTCGTTGTGGTGTTGAAATGCTCGATGACTTCCCAGTTCGATTTTTTCAGACCACTCGAGAGATGCACGGACTGCGACTGGTGCTGATCGGGGGCTCGTAGCTCCAGCGCCGGGGGAGTGGAACGGGCATGCTTTAATGACGCTGAACGTTTAGAGAATTTATGCTTTCGGGTCTGAGTATCCTGCGGATTATCGCAAACAGCGTTTCCGCCGAAACACGAAATGCAAACAATGGTTATAATTCATCAAATAATAGTGAAAAAAGAAAATATAAGCTTCTTCTAAGAGTACTTACGTCTTTATTGCTGGCACCGTGACGTAGACTGCGCAAAGAGAGTCGCTTGGACCAATCTTTCTTCTGTGATTCAGATGAGATGGAGCGAAAAAAGTGATGAGCAGAATTCGAGCTAGAAGCCATCATGTTGAAATTGAGCCTCTTATAATTGTATCTGAGAACATCATTGAAGGACACTCTTTGAAACTGTTAGTACCTACAGCATTTTCCGATTTTTTAAAATAAATTTAATTCCCGAACACACAAGATTAAGCCACCAAGTGGCTTCTTCTTCCCTTATTCGGAAGTATCGGATGTTCTTCCTGTATGTTTGTGCAGTGTCGGAACGCGTTAAGGGTTTGGATTTCGCAGGAAGTGGGAAGTTGGGGTCCCCACGACGATCTTTTGCTGGAATATGCTGTCGAGTTTCCGGACCAAACCATTTAATGGCCTTGGGTAGTGAGAGGATTAGGGCTTCAGTTGGTGATAGGAATTCCAGCAGGCTGAAATTTTTTATGTTGATTGGTCTTACGCCGCAAAGGTGCAATGAGAACACATTTTGACAGCTATTTTGCCTGGACGTGTTTTGGCTCGTCTTCGATTTTTGCCTTAAAAATTGAAAATCGAATATACGTACCACGCGGGAATTTAAAACTCGCGATAGTTTTTGAACAGACCTCGTATGTATGTATAGCTGTTATGTATGTACACATTGTATGTATATCCTTCTTTATTGCGGACGGCAACAGGCTTCGAAAACAATCAAAAAATACAATAACAAATAACATAACAGAAAGGAAACTATGTAATTTTTGAGGTAGCAAGGCTATTGGGGAGCAAGGCTTTCGAGGGCCTGAAAATCAAAACGAAAAAACTCTCCCTCCCCACAAATTCATGTTTCTCTCGATGTTGACCGTCGTGTGTTTTGAGCAGCGCAGGCAGCAGACCGCCATTTAAGCGCCTGAAAGTTATCGGCAAATAAAGAAATGAAAAAACTCTCCCTCAATCTCGCTGCTCAAACTCCAAAGACCGGCGACTACCTCTTTCGATTCCACTAAAGAAAACTTCAGCAAACAGAGAAGAAACAAAAAATTTTCTTTCTGTCCATAGGCGTAAAGTACTCGTAAAAATAAACGTATTTTCATGGATTCCACCAACAAAAATTAATAAACGAGATATGAGTACAGTAGAGTCGCAGTAACGTGAACTCAAAGAAACCAGGCCTGTTCACAGTATCGAATTTGTTGACGTTACCGGGTCATTTTCAGTACATATTAATGTGCCAAAATAATGTGCCAAATAAGTATGAGTTTAATAGAGTTTTTCGAACGACTTCATTCTTGTTTACAAAAAAGTGTCATTTATTAAACCATTTTTGTGTGTTCGATACAATCAATTCATTAATCAATTTTTTAGTATTCGATACAATGCCTTAGCCCACTGTATAACAGTGTTAGGAGATGAAATTGCCGTTTTCGAACTAATTTAAATGTTTCGTAATTTCAGGCTCACTAAATTCATTTTACGATACATTTACATTGTCAGGTTCTGGGTTTTCGTTGACCCATTCTCGTTAGTCTGTTACTGAACCTAAAGTATATATATCAATATCATATATCTATATCAATATACCATATCATGATCTGTATGTATCAACTTGATCTAAAATTGTAGCCTTTTCACTCAAAGTAAGATACACAGGTCTTTTGTTTGACATTCTTACGCAAACTGAAATTGAAGAAACTAGGAATACAATAACGTTGCTCGATACGTTGGGAATGTTGGGAAATATACAATTAGTGTGTGAAACAGAATTGCAGTTATTCTTTTCATTAATGAAAGTGATAAAGAAATTTATTCACGCTATCGAGTAACAGAAGTTCACGTTATAAGGAGCTTAATGTTAAGAAATTCGAGTTCACACTAGCCGGATGTTCACATTAGCCGGTGTTCACGCTACCGCGACTCTACTGTATTTCTTTATTCGGTGCCCCTCCAAATTATAAACGACGAATAACCGTTTTCTTTAGAGTCGTCTAGTGTAGAATTTTCAGCAAAGTATTCGTTCAGTCTTAATCGATTCGAATAATCAAAAAAAAGTTCTCTGCAGTCGATACTCGAACCTTTTTCTGTATCTCTGAAAGTGCTTTTGAGACGTTTCATGTAGACCTCTAGTGCATAGGCATCAAAACTGTCCGAATATTTTTTCTGGCGTACAAGTAGTATGGTCTTATTGCTGTGCGTAAAATAACCGAAAATAACTTCTGAGAAAGAGAGAGCGCAAAAGAGATATAATTATTATGGTGAACATTTTCAGAAATGTCGTATTCATTCTTAATTCTTTTACGTAAATAGATGGAGTTTTTATTTTTTAAATCTTTTAAAATTCCGTAAGAATTTGTATTTTAAATACTTTAAACATTATCAAAGCAACGACCATAACAGCTATTTTCAAATCGTTTCAAGGAATAATAAAACAATAAAAGCACGAAAATAGAAAACGCCGAGAAAATGAAATCCTTCGACACCTCGTCGGAGACAACGTCGCGCAATCAAGCGGAAACGGAAACGACGGAAGGGGAGGACATCGAGGCACGAAATAGACAATACTTGGTGTAACATCTCAAATGATATTTAAAAACAATTCAAATGTTATTTCATTGAACTGTCGTCTAACCAACCAAAAAAAAATAAAGTACAATTAAGTAGAATTAGTAAATAAAGTAAAATTAATCAAATATCCGTAAACAAATAGTATTCTACAAAAACTGAACACAAGCGAAGAAGAGTTATTTGTGTTGATGACGAAGATTAGTCTAGTAGAAAAACTAGAAGATCAGGATAAAGAATTTCGTCCAACATTCAAAATAAATAATTACAATTTATATTTAAAAAAAATTTTGTAAATGCATGGACATTGATTGTATGAATATTTGAATTTTTTTATTTTTGGAATAGAGAATATTAAAATGTTTACCTTGAAACATTGCAAACGCATTGGAAGCTTTAGCATCCCTTCTCGAATAGAGACTTCTATCTCGTTATCGATAGATATTTAAGCGAGAACGAGAATTTGCCTTTGTCCCAATTACATGTTACATGAATTATTGGAGGAGTCAGAGCACTGATTTGTTGAAGGAGTCACATTTAACTGCACGGTAATTGACTTTATGTCAATTAACATATTTTTTACTAGACGGTGTATGGCGTTCGTTTAAGGAGCAAAAACTATAACATAAAACCTGGAAAATATCGCGAGATTTTGTCTGCATTTAAATATTTTCACATGAAAGTTTGGCCTTTTTTAATTTTTTAAGTATTGCATATAAAAAAATTTGAAACTTTAGAAAAAAATTTTTTGATATGAACATTTTTTTGTATGGGTACACATGTTATTTTGAAATTGACGGTACGAAACGTTTCGAAATATTGAAAACATACTTTAATAAGTAAGCACTAAATTCCCATGGCCCACCTCTTAGAATGAAATAGGGCACACTTTTTCCCATGTGGGCGTAATTTCTAAGAGAATAAAAATCCATATAATACATTTCCAAATAGAAACTTCTACGAGTATCATAGAAACAGTCTAAAAATAACTTCTTTTTCATTGAACGTATACACATTTTGCTTGTTTTTTAATTTATTCTGCATCAAACTGCAATTATTTTCAAATTGATGTTGTTGTTTTTGTTCATTAAATAAATCAACAAACGGGAGGCAAAAATAAAATAATTAATCGAACAGCATTCGAAATAAATGAAATTAAATTTATTTTCATTTTTTGGCTGCTGCTGTTATTGAGATTCATTGCAAATATCTTTCAAATTTGTCTGGTTTTATTTTGACTAAAATAATTAATTATAATTATTTGAGTAATGGTAGATGTATTGTATATACACGTATGTATGTTTATACGAAACCTCGTAAATAATAAAATCCTTAAAATATCTTGGTATAAACAAACCCGAAGGAATTAATTTTGCATTTTTTGCAAAATAATGCAAAGACCGATCAAATTTTAAACTAGTAAATGTACAAAAAACCGATTATACGGATATTGTACTTTCCGGAAGTTTTTTAAAGAGCTAAACCACGTCAGGCTTATGGCATCTTATTCGGTATTCCATTACCGACTCACAGTTACTAAATATCGAGCGGAAAATTAACCCAAATATCGCTAAATTAATGCGAAAATTAAGAATAAGTGAATGCTTGAAAAAGAAAGAAAAAATTTGAATAATAAAAATAGACTTTGGAGCGCAAAAATTGTACTTATATTACCGGATGTTATAACGTAGTTTCCTACAATCTACGAAAGGATACGGAGGATATAAATATATTATATAATATTTTAATTCGATTTCACCTCATCAATAATTATGCACTTTGGTTTCTGGTTTACAAGATAGAGTAAAGTTGTGACATACAAGTGTAATTAATTGAAAACATTCTGATGAATAAGTTTTTCATCCCTTCAAAAATGCTGCGGAGAAAAAGAAGACAAAACCCTTTTCTCTTAATAAAGTTCTGAGCTCTGGAAAAGTTTTGATTGATGAAGTTGAAGGAAGCCAAAAAAACAAAAAACTCCGTTGCCCGACATTAAAAGAACCCTTTACCGAAAAAGCATTTAAATAGATATAAATTTAATACTCCAAAAGAAATTGAGACTATAATGAAACTAATGAAAATGCTATAATATTATAATGCTATAACATAATATAATAATATAATTTATTATTATTAGAATATTATAATGCTATAACATAATATAATAATATAATTTATTATAATAATAAATATGACTTCAGACACGACCATTTTGATATAATTAATAATGGAGTATATAATCAACAAACGGAACAAAATAGTGTCTCAGTACTCAACAGAATTCTTTGGGAATTCTTATGTATTTAACCTCAGTCCAAATATTAAAAACCTCATGGAAACGCATCGCTTTAAAGGCAAATCGATTAAGTTATGATTCATGAAATCAATGAATGATGATGATGGTGACAATGTCGATAACAATACCTCAGACTTTTTCTTTTTGTTGCTGAAACTAGACCTCTTTCTCTCGCAGGCCAAGGCTGGCTTTTTGCCAGGTTAAAATATATACTTGACACTGAATAGGATTGTCAAATGACATTGAATAGGATTAATAACGAGACCGCAGCCGGCTGCCCACGTCAGAACAAATAGTAAACTGCCATCTTTTAGCCCGTATATAACACCGCCTTTCTCAACAAACACCTTCATATTTGGTATAGTGAACCAGTGGGCGGGTCACGCCCCTAATTACTTACCAATTCGGTAAACTCGGCAATAAAATTTGAGCTTTATATCTGCACTACAAACACAGAAATTTGGCTTTAAAAACGATTTATTACATAAATATTTATATTTATTTTATATTTATAGAAAAAGGAGGCGCGTCCCTGATCCGACTTTCTCCATTTTGTATTCCAAAAAGTATTCTATAACGGAGAATATACATAGTATGTATGTGCTAAATTTTATGACGATATCTACACACGTTCCTCTGTAATCGTAAATTCCTTCCTCATTGGACAGACTACACCAAATTCTTGGCGCCTTTGTCTAAAACGGTAATTACGGGAGTATCATTTCAGTTTTAGATCGCTTCTACTAGCTTAGAAACGAAGCTCTAAAAACTGATGATTTTATATTTAAATCGACTCAGGAGGAGATCCTGAGCCAGTATACTCGTATATATACTTTCTATACCTCCCTCGCCTCGTAAATATAATGCGTTACAAACGGAAGAACAAAGTGAATATACCCTAAACCCTTATATATATATATATACCGTTATAGTAACTATATTGAAGTATAGTTACTATGAGGATAAGCGAAAAACTGTAAGATTAAATTTCTGTAGAACACATTTTTCCATTGTATCTGTTCTGTCAAAATCTAAGTAGATCTCACAACCGTATAGCTACATGAAATCCCGTGAGGGATTTCGAAAGATTTTCTGATAAACTCCGGAACGCCGTGTTTTCAGAGAGCATTTTTTAATGAACGAAGTGTTACGACCTCAGACTTTTTTTAATGAATTACTAAAGCTTTGTACCGATTTTCTAATTTCTTTCGGCCAGGCCGAAGATAACGCTCTTACTTTCTTTTGCATAAAGACAGACACTCAGGTACTTTATGGGTCACGCAACACGTTTTTCTGATTTAATTAATGTCGTACGGAAAACAATTAAGACGTAATAAATAAATTGAAATATTTTATACAACTTAAATTTCTTTTTGTGGTAGTCATGTCATAGTTTGGATAGTCTGAGGCGTTTCTGGTACGATAACTAAACAAACTAAATGTACCCTTAACACGAAGGAGTCATTTTGACAAATTTTTGCTAGCGTTATATTTCTAGCAATACCGCAATTAACGCTACGATCTCGACAACTAATAATGTTTGCGTGGCGTACTATATGTAGAAAATTACAAATTACAAGTTGTCCGTATATTAGAATTGATTCGAAAAACCCACGAGTAAAGGCCAAAGTTATCTCTCTATTAAACCAGAAGGAATCGTTTTATTATAAGCTCTGAATTAGATTATTGTACAGAATGCTGGATTGTAGTACGTCCTTTGCATGACAATTTTGAACCCACTGGGAAAATTTAAAGGTACCTATTGCCAAATATTACGATTGAAGACATAAATACTGAATATGTAA
Organism: Conops quadrifasciatus; assembly: GCA_949752815.1. Lineage (NCBI taxonomy): Eukaryota > Metazoa > Arthropoda > Insecta > Diptera > Conopidae > Conops > Conops quadrifasciatus. The sequence continues at coordinate 39,560,135 of OX457079.1, forward strand.
TATTTTTGTGAGAAGCCGTACGGTGGTTCTAGCGTACTGAAAGAACTTTTAATAACTCCCATTACTGAACAACAATTAGCACGCTCCCTTCCTGTCATTCATCATTCTTATTAAAATTTCAAAGAGAATTTTCAAGGAAAAATGGCGTGTTATTGAAGTGATAGTAAACAAAGTGAATATGCCCTCATCCCTTCGGGTGTAGGGTATAAAAATATTAAAGACCAAATATTCGTACGTTTCAGAAATCGTATATCGTTAATTATATTTAGTGATAATGAGATAATTCTAATATTAAGACTCATTAAATTAATGGTTCCTTGGAACCAACAACAAGAACACCAACAACAACAATACTTAGAGTTGTTGTGAAAGATAGTAGTAAGCAAATTAGATTTAATAACAGAACAGACGTGACAATGTTAATTGAACGTTACATGCTTTACTTCAAACACGCAAACACACGTACACACACACCCGCAAACGCACACTTACCCACAACACATACGAGAATTTGAAACAAATTCATTTTTTCTTCTCTCTTTAGATTTTGCAAATATTTAATAAACAAAAGCGCATGAAACAATTTAAAATTAGAAAAAATAAAAAAAACCTAAAACCTGTACATTAAAATAATAATTAAAAAGAATATTCATTCAATTAAAACTCCACACATCTTAACCCTTAATAAACTAAAAGAAATTTTGTGGAAAGAGGTTTTATCTATACATTCATACATCAATTTGCACGGAACTAAATTTGCACGATTTTGAAATTTAAGAAAAATTTTTGTTTGGTTTTATTTGTTTGTTTGGCATTGGGCCAATTATAAACTGAAAGAGTATCATATTAATGAACACACACTTTTAAAAGCTCTATTAAAGAAAAATTCCCACAGCAAAACCGTGTAGGTTTCGAAATCGACTTATTTGACGAATGTGAAAAATTAATAAATGCGCGATCATTTGCGATTGTGTAATTTGACAAAAGTCATAACTCTGTATAACATAATTGTCACCCTCACACATTTTACTATATATAAAATGTAAGCTGTTACCAAAAACAAATTTAAACACCAGCAACGAGGAGAGCATGAGAGCAAAAACAAAATAAAATCATTGTCTCTCGGAATCTACTTGCATGCGTTTTCGTCATTCGTTGACTACCGATTTCTTATTAATGATTTATTTTGGACAGCTTGGATGTTTCTCATTTGAAACGGTAAAGGGTTAAAGGGCTTTCGTCGTTTTGATGCTCTCCGTTCCTGTGTTTCTCTCTCTCTTTTCCCTTTTCTCTCTACGGAATTTATATGTTATTTCAGTTCGTTTGAGCATCTACATCGTCTGGAATGAAGGAGCTCTTATTCTTCTCGTCTTTTAATAGAATTAATATGCTCTTTGGCCATGTTTTCTTTAGGCCTCATTTTGTAATTCAATTTTGTTGTTATTGTTACTGTTATTGTTATTATTGTAATCGTATATGTATATAAATTTGGTATGTGTGTTCGTGTGCGTGCGGGTGTGCTTGTTTATACGAAGTTACTCAGTTGCTTTTCGGTCCATATACTATGTTGTTTTTAGCAAACATTAAACAAAATTAAATTGAAGTATTGTTTATATTGTTTTGCCAAAACATAGAAAGAAATAAATTGTTTTTCTCTTCTTTACTTTTCTAGATTTTTTCGTCTTTTCACTTCTGCTTACTTACTTCTGTTTTACTTACATACATAAATATTTTCTGATAAAAAATTATTTCAATTAAAGTAACGAAAATAAATATCACGAAATAATTAAAATAAAAAATAAGAAAAAAGGGCTCCGGGAAATAACGCCCAAATGAAATAAGGCCCAATGTGGGATTTATTTTATTTTGGCAAAATGGGCGTTATTTCATAAAAAAATTAAATAAGGCCCACTTTGGGCTTTATTTCATTTTAAGAAATTTTCAAATTTTTTCGAAAAATGAAATAAAGCCCAAAAAAAAAAATGAAATAAGGCCCAATTTTGCAATAACCCTTCGGTTGTAGGGTATAAAAATATCGGAGCTTGAAGATTATAAAAACCATTTTTAAGACTACAATAAGGAGAAAAGAGTCTCTGTCTATCTGCCTACATTTGTCACTCTGTTTCTTTATCTCCCTCTGACACCTTTCTTATCCATGCCTATCTCATTCACTTTCCATTCTTCCTTCTACATTCCATTCCTCTTTCTCCCTTACTTACCTTGGTTTTTATTTGTTTCGAAAGTGAACAGTTTTCTTTATAGTTATTTGGTAACCATATACTCATTATGGAAACATTTTGTTTGAAAAAATAAATGGAAAATATCCAAAAAAAAAAAACGATCTCACCAATGAAAAGGACGACGAAGAGGGAGAGCAAAGACAGCAGCAACAGTGAAGACATTGACTAAAATAGACAAATACCACAACAATAAATGCAATAACAATGACTATCGAGAAAAATAACAACAACAACAACAACAACAACGTCGAATCGTTGACCTTTAAAACCAAATCGTTGACACTACCGCCTCCTCTTGTTATTACTATGACAACCCTCCTTCACCCTCCCGAGAGTTCCCAAGAGAAATTACTTCAAGAGGAAGTCGAGAAAACATCGTAAACTAAGGGGGCTATATCGTATAAGCAGACAGGAGTTGTTTTTGAGTCTGCTTTGTTGATTTCTGAATTTGTAATAGATTTTGCTGGTAAACAAGACTATTTTGTTAACTATTTTGTTAATCAACAAGTAGGTATTAACAGCATACAAAATTCCATTTGGTAGCAGTCCAATTAGGCAAATATAAAAAAATTGAAGAATATTTAGTTATTTTACTAATTTGTGAAGATAAACGAAAACACAAAATTATAAAAGGCTTTATTATTATATCTTAAATTCTAAAATTCCTAAAACATTTGCCTCTTTGTGTCTTCCATTTTGTTAGTTGTTAATGTATTTTGAGAATACCAAAAATACAAAAAAAATTTTACGTCATTAACACGAACTCCTTAACAAATCGTTGTTAAGTTAACAACCAGAATAGGGCCGTAAATCTCCACAAATATTTATATGATATTAGTAAAATGATGATAATGATAATTTGCGTTTAATTAATTCATTTGCATACCATAATTTAATTAACTTGCAGCACATACATATTTACTAAATACTAAATTATGCAATTTAGTATCATGTGGAAGTAGACTAAAAACTAAAAAAGACTAATAAAAACAACAGGGAAAATTTCCAACAGAAACAACAAAACCAACATTAGCTAAATGACGTTTCTGTTCTTAATCGATTTTTCTGTGCAGTTTATTGATACAAAAATATCTCGTATGCCGTCTAAATCCACGCAAGGCAACAATCAAAATCTTGACAGTACAAAAAAATACACTTGCAACAATAGGAAGGAGTGAACAGAGGAACAACAAAAACAGTAGGGACAAAATTAATAATGACAACAACAATCATACAGTGATAGTAACAACAACAACAGCAACAAAGATAATACGAGTATGAACAAAATCGCACAAAACCGCAAATATCTAAAAAAATATTATAAATTGCAATAAAACGCGCACATAAAATGCACAGAAATAAAACGAATGAATTTTGAAAAATTACAAAAATAATAAAAATAAAATAGTTTAATTTTTAAAGTGAAAATAAACCTAAATATGATATGTACATACATTCCATACAAATGCAATAAAATGCAATATTCATATTTAACAACGTCATAATAACTCCATAAATCGTTTGATGGTATCGTAGATAAATGTGTGTATGTAAATGTGTGTATGAAATATGTATGTAATTTCAAAATCAAAAATTTTGAAAAAATCTACTTCTGAATGTGATATCAGAAGATGAAGAGGCTTATGGAACAAATGGCTTAAAGAAGAAAAAAGAGGTCTCGAAAATTAATTATTAGAAACTCGTTGAATTATTTTTTTTTTTCTATCAGCCTGTCACCATTCGCGGCATGGTAAGTTGATTGTGGCATGAATCAGATCAACAAAATTAAAAAATTCTTCTAAACCAGGAATTAAAATCCAAGTTTCCGGAGATTTTTAACACGCCAAATCCTAATCCGTTTGGCCAAATGGCCGCGGCAGGTATTGAAACTCTTAACCAACAGCCAAATTAACTCCGTTTTCGCTGTAAAGTATTCTTGTAAACGTATTCTTGAAATTTTGGCTATGGTGAAGATTTTGTGCTTGAAGATAACCTATGCCAAACGATTTAACCTCAACAGACCATTTCTCAAAGAGCAATAAATATATAGTCGTACATACAAACCATTCGAAAGGTTACTATTTTAGGAGAAGGGATACACAACTCAGCCCACATGGGCTATTCACCAGAATGGATTGGCGTGTCTTATTCCTCTCAAAAGGGTATGGCTACTTGTCTCCAGAGTGGTACCCCAACTTATCGCGGGCAATTTAGTTGTACATATGTACCTATCATGTAATGTAGGTGCGATGTAATATATATTTTGGGGTTTTCTTCAAATCCATCATCATTTTAAATGGCGCAAATCACTTTCGGAATTGAAAATTCAGTTAAATTTTATTTTATTTATTTAAATATATTTAAGTTTTTTTACTCTGAAAAAAACAATCACAATCACTGTGAAACAATCCGATGAACCGAAAACAAAAAAAAAAAGAAATTACTGCAAAAATACAAAAACCGGAAATGAGAAATAGGTATCGTTGAGCGGAAGTTGAATTGGGTTGTTGCCCGGGTCGAAGAAAGAAGAAGTAGAAAAAGAACTATTAAAATTTGGGTGTTTTTCAATTTGAATTATTCTTGAATCTTAAAACCTACAAACAGATGCAGCCCCTCATGTACGAGTACATAAACTCACACACTCGGACAAATTTATATTTTTTATTATTTGCAAAAGACACTGTTTGTATTTTTCTTGTTTAATTTTATAAAAAAGTTTATTATTTTAATGATAATAAAAAAATTTGGTAGTTTTATTCCTTTTTTTTTAGTTTGTAACACTTACTGATGTTTTTTTATTTTCTTTATGATTATAAAATCTTTACGAGCTCGTAGTATCCAATGCCATTGCTTTACTTGTATTTATTTATTTATTTTTTTGTTTTAAACTATTTTTTTTACAAATTGACTTAATTTATTTTCACAATACTTTTCATGACTTTTATGACATTTATTTTTCTCTCATTCAACAGCCTGACCGTAATGAGCGTAAATCTGCAACTGTTCGAATTTGCCATTGTGGGGCGCTTTTATATGAAAATTCTGCGAAACATTAAATTACGACAGATTTACATAAGCGTCCTAGCACCCTTAACTAGTATAATTTTTTGTTGTTTGCTAGCAAAAGCTGGATTATTAGCACTTCGCTCTCTTTTCAATTATTTTCTTTCGTTCTGGCGCTTGACGCTTCGGATACGAGGACTGAGAGGAATGGGATGTAAACTCATTGTCATAGAGAGAGTTAGGAAAATGTATATGAAAATAAGAGCTAGAGAAAAAGAGAGGGGTTTTTCGTGAGAGTCTTTTATTTTTTTACGAGATTTTCCGTTGTAGAGAGCTTTGCTAATAACAAATAAAAAGAATTTATGGCGAAGTCTTTCCAAAATCGTAATTTTTTTGCTGATTTTAATAAATTCAATGCAAGAGAAGAGATTTACGAGTATTTAAAAGAAACTTTACACTTATTAGGTAAGCTTATCATACGTTCCTCAATAAGTCCGTATAGTCCAGAATTGGTGTCCACGGTCCGAGACTATGTTCGGAATTACGGCATATGGCAACGCCCGTTTTTTGATGCTGGGCGTAAAATTTAATTTGTTCGGTGGTCTTCGCAACCATAGTTTTTCTTCTCTGTTGCGCTTTTGACAACAAACCATATCTGCGCCTACGTTTGTTTATTTTTTCATAATTTTTTTGTTTTCTCTTAAACCTTTTTAAAACGTTTTTAAGGTAGATTTTTTGACAGTTTGAGTTTTATATATATGTATATCTTATATATCATCATTATATATACATATATTATTACACAAATATATAACCTATCCATGCTATCATAACTAATGTGCTATTATCATCTTATATTTTTATATATATAAGAAATACAAAAATAATAGCGTATCACGCCTGAACATTTGAGCTCTCAAATTGATGAATGGATTTTTGCATACTCCATACCTATATGATCAATTATTACTCAGTGCGCTGAATTCAAAATTATTCGACTACATCGACAATTGACCTAACCGACCGTGCCAGCTCGGGTAGTCCATACATTTTTAAATTCATCAGACCTGATGACGGCAAATGCTTCATGCATTCCAAGGTTGTTATACGTAAAAACCCTGGCAAATGTTCCACCACACCTTCTACTCCGCAATCGATACCTAACTCTTGGTAAAAACCTCTATATAAAAACATTCGCTGCGTGGTTTTAGTTTGCCAATTGTGGGCAACTCAACAAAAAACGTATCCACTTTATGTGACTATATCGACTGAAGCCGACTAATCAATGACATCAGATTGAGAAATGCAGCACTAACTACCACCGAAGATATGCCGTTTCCTGTTAATTAAAACACCTTCCCACAATCACGACAATTTGTTACATATACCCTGACCGCGGTTTTCGGCTCTAGGTCAACATTAATACTAGCTGGCCCACGTCCAGCCAACGACATCCGTAACTGTTTAAACAAACAATCACCCTTCGAAAAGACTGGTATACCTAAATCCAGTGAACGGCACAGCAACCTCTCTACGCCGGCCAAACTCTCGCAGCAATACCTTAATGACTTATAGTTAGTCCAATAGGATTCGGGCAAACTACCAGTCTGTGATTCCCCGCACAATAATTGCTGTTCATGCCTCGCAGTAATACGTTTGGCCCGCCTTGTCACACCCAGATATGAAAACCGCTCAGAAAAGGCACTCATGATTGTGTGCCGCTCATAAGGATCATCCCCACTCATCCCCACGTATCATGAAACGATCCTGCTTCGATCCTGCTTGCCATCTTTGCCACATACTTATTAATCGTCTTCTTAAAGACATTGGAAATGAAATATTCCGAATATGAGTTAACAATTAATCTCTCTTCCACCCTGCATAAATCAATGAACAAAAAACGATGCGACGTACGTGTTAACGATCGCCAAACAAATGATTCAGTCGTTGCAGAGTGGAGTTCTGCAGAGTTGCGGCAGAATTCTAAACCGCATCGGCGCGGAGCCGGCGGTCGATGACAAATTTAAGATGTCAGACCGCCGCCGATACAAGTCGGCTAAACTGTTCTTAAAAAAACTGTTTGCTTCTTTCAACCATAGAAAACTTTTTAAGCACGTGTATTTTAATTCAGGTTTATATAATTCAGAAAATGTGCAGAACCCTAAATTATTATTTGAAGCATGGAATAGCTACTACGACAAAAGAATAATGTAAAATTAAATTCTAAAAATTGAGTTTTGGTAATGAAAAAAGCTGTATTACAAAAATATAATTATATAATATATAATATAATACAATATAATAAAATATTTGAACTCTTAATAATATGGTATAAAGGCGTTTTTTTGGGAAAAAATTATAAATTTAAAACATCAATAATTTTTTAAGTACGCGTATTTTATGTTCACTTTTCTTTAAAAGTAAACTTAAAGTTTTCACAGAGTTGTGCATTTTGTTTAGCAAAACACTACAGGGTTGCAAGTATGTGTAGGCATAAAACATTTAAAAACGGAAAAAAACTTATCGCACCTAATGCTTTTTTCATAAATTTAAAGGTACTTGTTCATGCTATAAACAGAACCAAGGTGGCGATTTTACGAGATACAATTATCGTTGCCACCTGCTTGTCGGCTGCGCGAAATCACAGCTGCGATGGTCGCTAACAAACATTTATGTCCACGCACTTACTCTATTAGTTTTCCCGTTACATTCTTCCTATTGTTAATATTTATACAATGCAATTCTTTTCTGCTGGAAATTTCGTTTCATTAGCTAGAAAATGTAAAAAAACCACTTCTAAGAAGAACAAGACGAGCGACGAAAGCCGCCATTATCAACACACCGTAGCGTCTGGCATCAGCGTTTTGTGTCGCTGACGACTTCTAACGCTGAGAAATTATTATTTTTCTTGTTTTCCATAAGAGCAATGTAATTTTTTGTATTTGTTAGCGGTCGAATCCCTACGCCGCCTGGGTTCTGTTTACAGCATAACGCTATAAACACATAGAAAGTCGGCAACGGCATTTGCCGGTGTAAAGTGTCAAAAATCTGCTGCTGCTGGAATGCCAGCAGAGTATATTCGTATTTCCTCAAATCGAATGTAAACAAACGAAGAAAAAGAGGAACAAGAACACCGACAACGACAATATTTGCGAATTTCGCAAATACCCATAAGAACCTGTTCTTTTGACATTTCACACCGCCAAATGTCGGTTCCAACATTCTGTGTTTATAGCATAATTGTTCTCGGGTGGGACAGGCCAGTGGGCAAGCTCTCAGCGAGTATTTTGCCATTGCTGTTGCAGGCAAAGATAACGAAATTGAAAACTAAAAAAATATGTCAAAAACAGATGAAAAATTTCACTGTGGTGGCACACATACAGTGCATGCGTGGTGTGTGTGATGTTCACCACATGACGTCACGTTTATGTATAAGACAATTTCTTTGTTTATCATTCTATGAGAACAAAAATTGATTAGGTTGTGAAAATGTTTAGCAATAACTAAGCACTGCGGAAGTAAGAGCCTTCTTACTAAGGGTAACTTTCATTTCCTATTTGATTGTTATCGATTATTATTTTTCCAAATTTGATTTTATTATATGTTTCAGCAGGAACAGCTTCCAGAAACCAAGGGACGGATACAGATACATAATGTTCGCTTCTACAATCTTACGCCACGCTCCATACTTTGCATGGCTTTACAACACAGTATGGCATAAGTTGCCTCTATCCAGGTAAGTCCTACATACATATGTTTGGTTATAAATTGGTTTGATTCATTAATTATACATATATTGATGCCCAGCGGCTCTCAATAGCTTAGTAGAGTATGTAAGTGCTCTTCTAAAAATATTGAGGGCGTGGGTTCGAGTTCCGCCACTCGCATGGTCGTATAAATATAATTGTCTATAAATAAATGAAATACACTAGTACACAAAATAAGTCATTTGACGTAAATCTGATGGTAATATAAGCCTAAGAATTAGGCTACAATTACAATTAAAATTACAATTAGAAAGTCAATAGTTAAAAAAAATATAATACCCATACGAATCACTTTTAATAATTTTAATTTTCGTAGAAAAGTGACATGGATCAATAGAAGTCTGAGACACAAAATATGCGCCCTTGTTAGAAGGAACCATACTAAAGTCACCAGGAAATTCTGGGCCTGGTGTGGAGAGCGCCTATTTTCAGCTGGACTTTCTTATCAAATTCTTATCATACATAGTACGTTTGGTTGGTGTTTGGTTGTCAATAGAACGGGAACAGAGCTCGCCACTGCCACCGAAGAGGAATACGAGTATATAAATATTTTTGATATAACTAATGAGCAAGAAGGAAAATTTAGTGATATGTTTGGGCATCGATCTCGTTATACGAATATATGCTACGGCGAAGATCAAGCGTAAGGACATGCAGTTCTACACATGAGTAAATTTTTTTCAGCGCAGTGTGCACGGCCACGAAATAAAGGCTTTGATCTGTGTGGGCGACTGTATTTTGTCGGGCGGAATAGATGGCCATTTGAGAATTTCATCACCTTCTAAAATGCAGTCTAAAATAGCGAAATGCGGGTCTTTTTCAGGTGACTAAATTAATAAATTTCTTTAAATTTTTTTGAGTTAAGTTATTTACCGCATAGAATACCAGCGCCGCTTTGTCCGCACCGAGGATTTATTGCTGCTGCGTTACAAGATTTATTGAGAAATTTGGCCTCTGGGTTCCTGCAGTGGCAAACAGGGAGGTCAGTTGACCGACCATTTCGGCGACAATATGAGCAAATGTAATTCCCTCGGTTTGGACGAGGTGCCAAAAAAGCTGTTGGAGTTTAAGAGAGGAATACATCATCTGTTCCTCCATCTGTCCAGATGGCCGGTGGCTGTTTTATGCTACACAAGCTGAAATAAAACTCTACCGGTTGGTAGGTGGCGTGTCTACCAGAACAATTTGCGGCGGCTACGCATATTCATTGTACTAGCGATTCAAAATGGTTGTGCCCGCACTCTCCGATGGCTAGATTTTCGAATACGATTCAGAGGAAATGTGTTTCAGTGCTCCGATAGAGACTAATTTGTTCAGAGCGCTGAAATATATTGCCCTAACAACATTTTGTTGAATGCACGAAATCCTTCAATTATTATTCTACAAAATGATGAAAATTTGTGTACCCTAAAAATGTACGGCTGCGGAAATGAAAGAGAATTAGTACTTGATTCATGGGAAGTCTTGGCAATCTAGGCCAGTGATGCCGAACCTGCGGGTCAGAGACCGACCTGCACAGTACTTTTAAATGGCCTAAACGTTGATTTTTTAATGTTATTTTTTATATATTTTATGTATGTATGTACATATATTTGTACATATGTACATATATTTGTACATATGTACATATATTTGTACATATGTACATATATTTGTACATATGTACATATATTTGTACATAAGTACATGTATTTAAATAGCAAGTCGCCACGTAAAATTAACGTGAACGGAAGTGACTAAAAATCTAAAACAAAATTCAGAAATAAAATATGACAAATCAATCCAAGCAATCTAGAGAAGACAAAACAACTTTCTCACAATCGCAAACTTGCAGAGGTTTTTTAAAAGACAAGTGGCGAAAACGTTCGGATCTTTAAAATTTTGATTTTTCTCATCAACATTAGATGCCCAGGAAAGTCTGTGGAAAATTTCAGGTTTGTAAGTAAGTCCCATATATTGTGGCGCCACCTAAGTAACGCAACCTAAGTAACACGTAAATATGAAGTCCATCGTTGGAGTGGTTTGGCTGTGATGCGGTGTGAAGCCGCGTCAAGGATTTTATAAATAGAGGTAGATGTCGAATTTATGGACGTGACGACGTAAAACGTCGTGTTTCGTCCTTTTGTATCGAAGCGTGTGAGTGGGCATGGTGTCACCTGGTGCGATAATTCATGGAATAATTCTATTTATATCAATTTTTTTATGTCGCCCTTTATTTTTTGCTCTTCACTAGGAAACGTAAAACAAACAAAGCTTACGTTTTTGCTTTTTAGAGGATTTTAACAGTAAGAACAAAAAAAAATGAAAACTACTTTTTAACTTGTTCTCCTCACCTCCATTACAAGTGACGCTACTGACTTAGTACTAGTGGATCACTTGTACTAAAAGGCATAATGAACAAAATTTTACTCACTCTCAAAAAGGTTCGCCATCACTGATCTGGGCGATCAGTTTCAACCTAGGTATTTCAGACTTTGTATTAAAAGCCTCAACATTTGTAAATAAAAACTGTCTTTCCAATGACAATGTCAGTACGATTAACAAGTACGATGTCGGAAAACTAATCCAAGGTAAATTAATGAGCTACTGATGTCTTTCTTTAGAGCGCTTTAAAAGCATCCCACAGGGATCCCAAAGAGGAGTGCAAGCCCGCAAAGTCACGCAATATTAATATAGAAATGGTTGCTGCTGAAAATTCTGTTGTACTGTGGTCGTAGTTTACTTTATTTGTAGTTGTTTTAACCCGGCTTAACGACCCCCAAAGGCACTATTTTAGTTGAATAACTTTGCAATCGCAAAAACAACGATTCTTATATCTTCAGTACCTGTTACCATTGTTAAAATGCATAAGAATATGTATTCACAACTTTTTCAGGACGGGGAGTTATACAAGTAAAAAAAATTTTTACTAAGTAGTCCTTGGGGTCGTTTTCGACCCATAGCTTGTGTTAGGTAAAATTATTTGTGCATTTTATATATTGTACACAAAAGACGTTTTGTCAATGTTATTGAAAAAACAACTTCTTCAAATAAAATCTTAGTGTCTCGTAGGTGTATTGCTTACAAACTGAACAAACTATGTTTGTCTTGTAATTTTTCCGTTCTGTATTAAGGCCAAACACCTTTGTAACTACCGCTGCATAACGCTTAAAAAAAGATTTGCTCACAAAATTTAGCATTCATTATATCGTTTAAGAATGCTCTCTACCATAGAACTAAAATTATTTACACAAATGTGTAGAACTTGCAGAAAAAGCCAGCGTTTTGTATTGAAAACGACCCCAAGGACTAATTAAGTTGTAAATATTAAGGACTGAGTCGGGTTAAGCCGAAACTGGAGGTTGTAAGCGGAAACAAATAAAATCTCGTGTAACTACTACCTAAAGCTCAATAAACTGAACCGTGGCGTGAGATGAAGGGAGTTAGAAATATGTTGCTAAAATTTTGAAACGTTGCTACAAAATGACAAACAGTTGTTTTCTATGCAGTCAAATGTAATATAAGTAAAGGCGTTAATTTCGTCTTGGCCGAAAGATACCCTACAACCGCATCTGTCGAATCGTTGATGAAAATGTGAGCCAATTTTCATTTTACTTGCAGATAGTAATAAACTGGGATCTACTAACTCATAACACCGCCTTTCTCAATAAACACCTCTATATACGGCATAGAATACTAACACGATAAACTCGGCAATGAAATTTGAGCTTCAGATCCGGACTACAAACTGAAAAATTCAGGAGGCAATTATATTTGCTATAAAAAGAAAAGTTGTTCCCTCCGATTCCAAATTTTCCACCAATTTTTCACTCAATTTTTCACCGCAAAAAGCGCTTTACGACAGAGAATACAGCCGCTAAATTTTATAACGATACTCCAATCCGTTCCTGAAATCGTAATTCCTTTCCCCAGGAACGTGCTACGCCCATTATTCGGAACGTAACTTTAAGACGGTAATTACGGGAATAAAATTTCAGCTTTAGATATGTCATACTAGCTCAAAAATTAAGCTTTAAAAACCAAAGTTGCATTTAAGTTTACTATAAAAAACAGGCGTGGCACTGGTCCGATTTTTTACTATGATGACGGAAATTATTCCTGCCAAATTTCATTTAGATATTAATTCATTATTCTGTAATCGTGATTTCCACAGACAGACGGACGGTTATAAATCGATTCAGGGGGTGGGTGATTCACGGAAGAACAAAGGAAAATATATATCCTTATTCGGGTATAGAGTACAAAAAGGAATTTCTTTTAAATGAATTGAAGAAATGGGCTACAAAATTAACTGATTAATACCATTTTGTAGACTTCTACATTTCACGATCTTAATAATTAGGCCACCATCGCTAATTAATCTCACCTTCCTGTCAACTTAACTTTAAGTTAATTCATTCAATTGGTATTATTATTAAATTAAAATTCTATATTTTAACCACTGTCCAAATATAAAACAAGTAAGAGCGTTTACTTCGGGCTGGCCGAAGATCATATACCCTACACCCGCATCTGTCGAAGTGATGACAAAAAGTAGGCGGGTGACACCTACTTACATTTTATTTACAAGTAGTAAATTTTGATATATTAACTCGTTTACAACAACGCTTTTCTCAACAAACACCTTATTATGTTACATGGTATGGTATACCAGTGGGCGGACCAAGCCCATTTTTGGGATTATATTTTATTCTAAGATGGTTGACTCAGAAATAAAATTATAGCTTAAATTTCCTCTACAAGCTGAGAAATTGAGCCTTAACCACGGATGAATTCATATTCGCTATAAAAAATAGGCGTGGCATTGGTCCGATTTTCCCCATTTTCAATACCAAACAGCCTAGGATAACAAAGAATATTCGTACTAAGAATATTCGTTCTCCTATAATCGTGATTTCGACAGACGGACGGACAGACAGACAGATAGACAGGGCTAAATCGACTCAGGAGGTTATTCTGAGCCAGAATATATATACTTTTCTATACCTGCCACGCCTCCTTTAATGCGTTGCAAACGGAAGAACAAAGTGAATATACCCTTCGGGTGTAGTGTATAATAACAAGTAAGAGCGTTATCTTCGGCTTGGCCGAAGCTCATATACCCTACACCCGCATCGGTCGAAGTGATAAAAAGTGGGCGGGTGACACCTACTTTTTTTAAATTTACAGGGAGCAAATTTTGATCTATTATCTCATCTACAAAACGCTTTCCCTACCAAACACCTCATTATATTGTATAGTATATAAGTGGGCGTGTCACGCCCATTTTTGAGAATATATTTTAGTCTAAGATGGTGGACTCGGAAATAAAAATTTTAGCAAAAAATTCGGTCTACAAGTCAAGAAATTGAGCTAAAAGCATGGATGAGTGCATATTTTCTAAAAAAAGTAGGCGTGGCACTGATCATTTTCAATACCAAACAGCGTAGGATAACAAAGAATATTCGTGCCAAATTTCATGATGATACCTCTATTCGTTCTCCTGTAATCGTGATTTACACAGACGGACGGACGGACAGACAGACAGACAGACAGACGGACGGACATGGCTAAATCGAATCAGGAGGTGATTCTGAGCCATAATATATATACTTTTCTATACCTGCCACGCCTCCTTTAATGCGTCACAAACGGAAGAACAAAGTGAATATACCCTCATCCCTTCGGGTGTAGGGTATAAAAAGTATGGAAAAACTTTTGAAAATTATACAGAAAATATTCCCATGTTGTGGTTGTTGTTGCTGCTACTACTGCTCCTGTTATATGGGCAGTTGTCATTGTTGTTATTGTTGTTGCTGTTTCGTACGATATTTACTTTATTTCATTGGCATTGTTGTCTGCAGTTATGTTGGTTTTAGCCTGTCTAGCCAATGTCTAGACGGCTGACTACATACCATGACTAACGAAAACAAAACGAAAACAACTACGACGGCGACAACAAATAATAACAACAACGGCAGTAACAGTAACCACGAAAACACCGACGCTTCTTCGTTTGTTGCATATGTTTTCGTGTTCGTTTCCTGGCTTTGTTTTCTTTTGTTCCTACCGCTGTGATTATCGACCGCTCATGTTGTTGTTGTTTTCATGTTTCTGTATTATGATGTTGATTTCATTGTTGCTGTGTGTTATTGTAATTGTTATTCGTTGGTATTGTCAGTTAAATTGTCAGTAGATTGAATGAATGAAGGCATCCCCGGTTCATTAGGTCGTTTCATGGAATGGTTGCCGAAGATTGAAATGATTTTGGTTGTGTTGTTTTGTTATTGCCACACAGCATCGTTGCTATGTTCTGCTATGTTTTAGACTTCATAGTAAAAGACGATTGTAAGGGTTTCTCTTCTGGCATTTTTCTTAACTACATCCACCACCACCACAAGCCTCAAACCAAAGAATATACAGTTTTATTACATATTCTTTGCTCAAACGGAAGCAGACCGGGATAAATTTTTTGTTATTGGATTCTGCTTTTATAATTCTTGTTTTGTCTGTTTTGTTAAAATGTGATTTTACATCTTAAAAAATTGTATCGACATTCTGTCCCACTATAAGTTTTTGCACGCATGCAATAGAATATTTAATTTTTATGACCCTTGCGTAGCGCGGAATTTATTTGCGCGCAGTTATACGTAATTGATGTCAAGTCTCTATTGTGAAATTTTATTGCACTATGCGTACCGTCGAATGCAAATCTATAATTAACTTTAAAAAGATCTTTCATTATATTTTGTTTGATTGTTTTATTTTTTGCTTGTTGGGTTTTCAGGGCTTTCGCATTTGTACGCAGTACGGATTTATATTTGTGTCGTCTGGTGCTGTTTTGGTCAATCGCAGACGGCTTGACGCTTGTACTCTTTGTTGGTTATTCGCCCTGGTTGACGGTGATACATCGTAGTTGCTTTTAGTAAACGAATGCACGGAAAAAAGAGGTACATATGTACATACATACATACAGAATTTTAAAAGAAATTAAAAATGCAACTTTGTTGTTAAATAAGTGTCAAGTTTTTTTTTTTATCAATATTTTAATCAATAATTTCAAATTCTATGGGGCTTAAATGTAATTATAACACAGCAAATATATCGTAACATTTAACCGTACACTGTAACATTGCACCCTATAACAGTCACTGTCGTAACCTTGTTTCTTTTTTTCTTAAATTGTCTCGTCGGTTTTGTCTGGCGAGGCAATTCAAAGATTTCATTATCATCGAAACGTTGCTTTACTGCGTCACGAATATACAATAAAAATGTACGTACGTATAATACGTGCGCGTATAATGCTTTTCGTGTGAGGTACTGTTCAATTTCGCTATTTAGTTTCCGTTTTTGATTATAAAACATACGGAACATTTAGCTGACATTTGCTCAACGTTTCTTTCTCCATCGCTCTGTGCTCCTTTCGTCCGTCACTCTCTTCGCACCTGCTCACTTATATTCATTTCCGACTGTGGCTGTTTCCTCAGATTTTCCCGTTCCCGTTAAATCTCAATTTAATTAAATTTCAATTGTTTTAAATGGCGAGTTTTCTTCACTTTCGCGAAAGCTCTCTCCTACTTCTTACGAACCAGAGAAACGAAGATGTTAGGTATTGCTTTTAGTGGAATTTAGTTTCGTACATTTTATAGTTATCTGCTTTTTCAAACCCTGGTGCCTTTCCAAATGCCCTCTCCTTCCACCGTGGCCCTTCTGGTTCCACTAAACTCACAATCCACCATCGCCATCTTCAAAGTGCACCATCTTCGTGGCTGGGTCTTCTTGAGTAAATTTTTTTTTTTTGACAAATACTGTGTGTTTCCACAGCTGACAGCAGCAACTCGTTCCTTGAAAATGCTAACTGGGTGAATAAATTTAACTTTTGCAATGAAATGTTGAAGTGGATAAAGTCGAAAGTAAAAGCGGTCTGAGTTTGTTTGTGCATGAGTGTCTAACGAATTGCAGTGCTTCTATCCTCAGTTCTGTGTTGTTTTTCCTGACTTTTTTTTAGTTTTCTACAACGTCATTATGTGCTGGTTATAGAGTGCAATGAATTGCTTTTTCCACTTTATTGTTCCGCATCCGGCTGCAACAACAACACTAGCATAAGGGTGGTATCATCAGCGGTCGTCCTTTAACGCTGTGTCGGCAAGGACAAAAATTCAATGAACTAACAAAAAGGAGCTTTTTAAATACCCAGCAAACAATATGAGTCTTTTTAGACTCAGAAAAGATTCATATTTCTGAAGAAATACGCTCTTTATGAACACATAAGAGAGTCAGAAATGAACGTTTTTTCCTTCCTAGACTGTCCTCAGAAAGGAGTCCTAAATTAGAGTCAGAAAAGGCTCATAAAATTGTGCGTTTTGGGAGTTTAAAATTTCAATAAAAGATAATAATTTCTGAGCCTTTTATGATTCTTTTCGGAGCATTTTAGGATTCTTTTCGGAGCCTTTTATGATTTTTTTCGGAGCCTTTTAGGATTCTTTTCGAAACCTTTTATGATTCTTTTCGGAGCCTTTTAGGATTCTTTTCGGAGCCTTTTATGATTCTTTTCTGAGCCTTTTATGATTCTTTTTTGCGCATTTTATGAATCTTTTCGGAGCCTTTTATGAATCGTTTCTGAGCATTTTATGATTAATTTGCAATTTTGGCTTTTTTGGACTCATAAAAGAATCACAGATGATGTATGTGCGTTTTTCCCCTCCTAGACGGCTCGCTGAAAAGTCTTAAATAAGGTATATGGGAAAACAATTTTAATCGTTCCAGACTCCAAAAATGTTCATATTTATAGTGTAAAATGTATGTAGGATTTCTTAAATTATACGATATAAATTAAATTTTAATTTAACAAAAGATTGAAATATATGTATTTTCGTTCCCAACGCACGAATTGATGAAAAAAGTTGATGGTGAGTTTATGATGAGCTCATGAGTGGCTTACGCGTTTTAAAGAAGGTCGCGAATCGCCGGAAGATGATGAACATGTGCCCCATGGCCCGGGGGCCCCCGGGCCCCAGACAGTCGTATCATTTGTCTATGCTTCGATCCGGCCCTGTCGGCATCGTTTTTTAATTTTAAATAATTTTTTGGCATCTGTCTATTTTAAAGGATTTGTAATAGATTTTCCGTTTGGAAAACCATTAACAGACAACCATAAAGGTTAAAACACAGAACACAACTTTTAACAAATCTGACGATTAATAACGTTAACTTTAAAAATTTCTAAAATTGTATACAAATACGTATAAGATTGTGACTAAAAAATGTTTCGAATGATAACAGTGACATACCATAATTCTGTCGTTTTCTATATTGATAATGTTGCTTATATTTATAGTTTTCGTCTTTTACTTCTGAGACTACCCTCGTATATCAAGGAAGAAGTCTCATTTTGACTCTGTGGAGACGAAAGTATTCGATACTTAACTTTTTAATTCTCAGCGTAATGTATATATTTTTCAAGTTCAAGCTTGAATATTTTAATGAACGGTTTTAAAATTTAACCGTTATCATTGAAAAAATGCTTTAAAATGCTTTTAAACATCTCATTATCACTTTGCGTTCATATTGTGTACACAGTATTGCTTCTAAAAAGTGTAAGAAATTAGCCTGCTTTTTTTAGAATATTTGTGGATACCTGTGTTAATCGATATATTAATATTATTAATATTAATTAATTTTAACTAATTATTTTTAATTAATTAATTTTTAACTAATTAATTTATTTAATATGAACTAATCCTTCATTTGGGAGCAATAAAATTAATTATTGCATTTCTAACAATTGGTGGTTGACCTGATGTTGCATACATGCAACATCGTCCAAAAGTCAATCAGTTGAAAACATTTTTCAAAACTTTTCAAAACATGTTTATTTGAGTCAATTAAAACCAGAATACCAAACAATGTATTTTCCTTGCCTCAGGGAAAAGTGGAAAATAAAAGGGTTAAAAGCAACCAAGACAGCCTAAAGCGCACCCTAGACAACACCAAATGATTACGCAAAACGAAATGATTCGAGAAGCAACTTTTTAGAATTTTCGAAATAGCTTTGGCATAAAATATCGATGGCTTTTGGTTTTTCGATGTTTAATTGTTGTTGTTTTGTGCAGCATTATCTTTGTTACCAATTCTTAGGAATAGTTTAATTTTATTATTTTTGCCCCTCACAACGTTCGTAGTCAATCATTCGTGCATCCTCGATGCATCTTAATGTAGTTGCGCGAACACTTCCTTACTATATAAAAACCAAGAAATCATGATCATCATCATCTTAGACCACTCGCCCGGACTCGCACCTTCGCCTCCTTACCAGCGAAGTTATCATCAAAATCCCCTACCTTTTGTCCTACAAACGACCTCTGAAAATAGTTCAATTTCCTTTTGACTACCGCTAACTGTTCGGTGGATTCGAGAAGCAACCAGCCATCTTCTCGCGCTCTCATCTGCCGCATCCCCTTCATCTTTGTGTTCACGTTACGCTTTGTTCTGTTCCTTTTCCTCTACCCCTGCCGCGAAACGACACTGCACGGCACGACACAGCAATGCCCTGCCGTTTGTATGTTTGCGCTGGCAGCATGCGCTCCATTAGCTTTTCATATCACGTTGCACAAAAGGTGCATCATCCATCCAGCTGCTTCATAACGTTGCTGTTGCTGCTGTTTCGTCTGTTGCTCCGCTTTGAACAGTTTGTCTCTTAGTTATTTTCCAAGTAAATTTTGTACGGAATTTAGCTCTAGCTTTTATTATCCAGCCAATGACTTCTAACAATCGGGTATCAGGGTGGTGGCGGTGATGGTGGTGCTGTCGGTGATTGACGGTGTGGGCGTTAGGGTTGCTGTTTCAACTGCTGCTTGGTTGGCTTATCAAATTTAATCAGTCTTGGTCTGTCTTGATCATATCCTTCCATGATGTGTCCTTTCGCTGCCGTAGCAAAGCAGTCTTCTATTCTATTAACTGTCCTTGCAGTTCTGTTCGCCTTTTCATTGTAACACACTGCTGGCGCTGTTGCACTGCTGCATTGCTGACATGCCAACATCAACAAAATTAAGTATCATTGATGTCATTAAGGGCCAATCTACACTCTATTAAGTTATTCCTCTCTCCCTTTCTGTCCTCCTTGAAGGTTTTTTCAGTATAGGTTGCTCATTCGTCGCGAAGCACTCGTCATTATCTTTTTTCGTTATAACGTGTTTTTAAGGAATAGTATTTCCGTATCCGCTTGATGTTTTAATTGTGTCATGCTCGGGCTCAAAAATTTGTTGATCCCAACCTCTGAAAAACGGGATGAAGGTCTGCAATGAAAGTTGGTGATATTCCGAAGATAACAGGCAAAGATTTTCGTTAAAAGACGCTAATGCGTTTTCGTTAAATGTGTTATTTCGCATTACGTTACAAAAATTCTGTTCCGAAAAGAAGCAAGCCAATAATAACAGATATTGAAACACATTTCCTAAGATCAGAGGGCTCTAATATTTATTAGATCTCTGGCAATTGCTGCTCTCTTAGAACAGCAATTTTGTAGTGATTTTCACTTCGCTATTAGTTCATTGGTGGTCATTCCGCTTCTTATGTCTTTTTAGAGTCTGAACTATGACATGTTGCAGCCGGCTGTTTCCGTGCGGAAAGTGCGATTGGATTTGCTCCTTGCTTAAGCAAGAAAACTTGAACGAAATGCAACGAAACTTTCTTCTGCAGAAGCCTGGATATCCACAATATAATTCAGAATTAAGGTTCAATTAGCCAAAACGTATCGTAACAAGACTTTGCGGAATTTACAGTAGAACTACAACCTCGCAGCGACAGCCAAGGGAAGCTTATGGGACTTCGTTGAAGCCGGGCAGCGACTTTTCTGTCAAATCCAGCACGACAGCATGGCTTACGATCTATTTCTACCCAAAAATTATGTCATAAAAATGTTTGTAAAGCAGACTTTGCAATAATTTTATTGAAATTGAAATCGGCCCAGAGCACCTCATGCAACGACAAAACAAAAAACCAAGAAGACGAGAGGAACAAAAAAAGCAGTTCCACAAACAATGCAGACGACCGTGGCAGACAGTTGCACTTAGCATGACATAGACGTAAACGTAGACGCATCATTGCGGGGACAGTAGATTCCAGCATCGACCGCAGCCACAACAAAAACAGCCACTGCCCTTATCATGATTCCAACTTCCCCCTATCATCATTATCACCATCATCATCATAATCATCATCTTTGCTGTCGGCATCACTCAATGACTTTGGTGATTCGGTGATTCGTTGCTTCGTTGCTTCTCCTCCTTTTCTAGTGAAAAAATAATTTATGTGCAGTGGACTGAAGACGCCTGGGAAGGCCGTCCATGCCACCCCACGCCACGCCAGCACACACACACGCATCCACGACAGCCCAATTTCCAGCAGAGATGGCGATTACCGAGTAGCGAGTAATGAATAACGAACAGCATGCAACGACGATTGAGGATTTATTATATGCATATTGCAAATTTTTCACGAAATTTTGCTCGTTCGAATAGAGACAGCCAGACATACTCCATGTTCGTTCGCAGAATGGATCTCGTGGTTAGTTGATTGTTCCTGTTTCAGCTGCTGCTGTCGCTCTTACGTTCGGTGCAAAGTTGGTTTATCCTGTTGCTCTTTCTGTTGTTGAAGGTGATGCTCCTGCCGCCGCTGCCGTCGTTGCTGCTACTGGTGCCGCGAATGGTTCGGTTGTAACTCCTGTGAAGATGTGGCTTCAAGGTTATTTATTTATATTGGCGAAGTTTCTTTCACGAATCTCAGAGAGTTTGACAGTTGATTGCTTGTAAATTTTATCTTTCGCTAAAAATTTAACTTCTCCAATTCGAGTTAAAATAAAAAGATACTCGTATATGGATGTAAATATTACACTTTACCTATCCAATATAGAAATTTTTATTAAAGCAATGTAAGAAAAACAATCTTTTCAAAATCTATACAATTTTCATAAAACAAAACATCCCTCTCCATAAAAGTTGCATTGCAGTCAAAATCCAAACTTGTAAATATATCGCAGCGGCTCATTTAATAGTTCACTTTAATTATACTCTTAATAAAATGATCTTAATCTTCCCTTAGTCCTTCATGGGCCCTTTCACAAAGCATATTCTCCATCGATAATATCCTAGCCAATGATGGCTATTTCCTATTTCAGCTAGTTCTTTGTTATTGATGTTCTGAAATTATATTCATCGTCATTTTATTTCGGTGGTCGCGCCACACGTATAAAACTTACTTACGAAATGCAGTGTTGATTTGAATAAATTTCAGTCTTTATTAAGTTGGTATTTCCACCTTGAGAAGATACGCTATATTCGAGCTTTGTTTTTACAATGGCGGTTTCTTTACTACGAGTATGCCTACAATGATAACCCCGACCCTTAGTTTTGGTGTCTACAATTTGTGAAGGTGTAGACTTCAAACTAATACATGTACACCTATTTGACCTATAGTTATTTGCTTAAATAGAAAACTGAATTTATATATACTGCCTTTGAAACATTTAACTCATAAACTAGCCAGTGTCCCGTGAACTATTAAAAATGTACTTCTTCTTCTTCCAGTCACCCAAAAAATATCGTATAACATTCCTCTAACCCTGTATAGTTAAATTTTTTCTACACATGTATGTACATACATAAACATACATACATAAACAGTTGAAAAATTCTGAATTACAATTGAACATTTCTGAACTACAATTAAAAAAAGGTGTAGAGTGTAGTAGTTATTCCACTATCGGTAGTGATCGTCTCGACTGAAAGTTCCGGTTCGTTTTGGGATCTTGTCTGGACTCAAAAAGCGTGTCTTCTCTACGAAAGCCTAATCTATCTCATCGCTTCTTGGTATCTCTTATCGACTGAAAAATCTGTCTCGTGTCGGGATTTCGTCCCGTCTGCGTTCGGATGCGTGTTCGCTCTCCACAGGCGACTCAAATTCCTGTCTCGGTCTCTGCTCGCGTCACGAATGAAAAACAGATGTCGTAATACGAGACGATATCGCGGGGAGAACGGGAGTTTTCTGGTCTTCTATGCATCATTAGTTACTATTGTGTTAGTGGCTTTCTGTTGTCTTTTGTTTTTACTTGTTAGTTTTTTGATGTGGATGGTAATGAATGAGAGGCAGCAATACTAACAACAGTGGTTGCCTCTCATTCCTTTAACCATCCACGTCAAAGAACCTCTCATTCATTCTACCATCCACATCAAATTCCTTGCTGCGTTCGTAATCTTCATCCATGTTCTTGTTGTTGTTTTTGTTGTAATCACACCTAGTTCTGTTCTTACGCGATAGATACGTTTCCAACAAATTCGCTTAAAAGAAAATCGCGTAAAAAAGAAACGGTACCCATACAATAGTAGGGGATCGGTTCGACGTTTGAAGAATCAGATAAAACAATGTGATTAAAGTATGCGAATTCATCGTTTTCAATGTGCTTTTATTTTTAAACAATGATAAAAAGTCTTGTCAAATAAATGTTCTCCAACTTTTTCTTTTGGAGTATTTTTCAGCAATACAATTTCTGTAGGCAACAAAATTCTTCTTTTGTATTTGTATAAATTTCCACTGAAAGTCTTTTATCTCTGTTGTTCAAGAACATCATGTATTTGACTTTTTAATCTAAGTTACATATAAAACAATTTTTATAAAAGTTTTTCTTACTAAAATTATTTCAAAATTGCGTCAAATCAAATTAAATCGCGTAAAAAAGGAATGAAATATTTAAAAAGTTCGCGTAAAAACAGAACTAGGTGTATTTTATATTTCTTCGTTGTTGTTTTGAGTGTGTATTAGAGAGCTGCATGAGACGTCTCGAATAATTCGAAACTGACATAGCAACATTTTTGCATCGATGCAGTGCTTCCATTCGATTTCGGAATGTCATGTCATTTCAATGTTTTCAGCAGCGCTTCCAAAAGTCACCACTTGATTTGAAAGAAAACGAAAGCATTTCAGATAACCCCTGAAGCTTGTAAGACGTAAGACTTGTAAGATGAAACTTGAACAAGCCTACGAGACGTCTCATGCAGTCCTTTAGTGTGTATGATTAGTTTGTAATGTTCAACGTGGTCAAGTGAGATAATACGTTGTAACCGCAATTTAAGCTACATCATTATCTCCATCACTTTCGTCATTGTCGTGCTATTTTATAGCGCAACAATGTTGCTTGTTGGCTTCGTGGTCCTTGGTACGTGTGAACCTACGTACGAGTGCAAACAACATTTTTCAACTGGCGCCGTTAATAGTCATTTGCACGGCGGCGAGCAAATGAGCCGCTCTAACAGGCTATTAATTTAGAGCGCCTCGCTGGTCGGCCGGCGGGGTGGGTTGGCAGTAGGGTGGTCCGTATTTTTCAACTTCCGATTTTTTTTTTGTCTTACCCTTTTAAATTATGACAAGTAATGAAGAAATGTTACGTACCAATTTTCAGAGAAATCGGATAACGGGAACCAGTGCCGCATTTAAGGCAAAGTTTAGAAATTTAACCACGGATAAGTGTACCGTAACTGTAACTACACTCACTGCCATTGACAACAGCAGGAGAGGTTTTTCTAAAAACGCGACTTTAAACCATGAAAAAAATCTCAATACAAAAGACTCGAATCATTCCAAAAACACTCAAACCGAAATAAAATTCCTTCTCCTCTTTTAACCTGGAAGAATTTTGTAAAATAAGCTTACAGCTAGTTTTTTTTTGCGAATAGAGCGAATGATTTTCGAATGGTTGTATATGAACATAAATATGTTTATTAAACTTCTAATTTTAATACGAGTATAATACAAAAAATACTGGTTCGAGAAATAAAAAAAAACATTTCTCCCTCCCGACTTTTCCCGGCATTCATTTCACAGAAAATAGTTTCAGCCGCAATCAGAAAATTTCTCACAACACAAGATCAAGTGAGATCGTTAACTTCGGTCTGGCCAAAGCTCATATATCCTACACCCGTATCTGGCAAGTCGATTTATGTGGGCTAGTGTGAAAATGTGCATTTTACCTTCTTTGAATCATTTGAACTCATTTGACCCATCGCATACAATATTCCATATCAGTGGGCGAATCGCGCCCATTTTTTGTAAGGTGACTGTCTCCTAATATAACTCGGGAAATAAAATGTCGAGAAACAGTTTTAAATCTATTGCAAAAGACGACGACTCTACTGCAAAATACTGAACTTGTGAATTAGAGAATGTAACACTCTATAAAAAGTGGGCAAGGAACTGGTCCGACTGTGTCCATATTCAATTCCAAACAGCCTAATGGAGAATATTCCTGCCAGATTTCAGGATGTAAAGACGTACATAATTTTCTATACCTACCACGCTTACTTTAAAGTGTTCCCTTCGAGTGTAGAGTATAAAAAATAACATAAGAGTAAAAAATAAAACACAAACAAAAGTAACCCAAAGACAATATAAACACTATTAGTAGAATGAGTAGAGTAAGAAGAAGAATAGGAACAAGTAGTAGAAAGGAAGATGGCAAAAAATAAAGAATTCAAGCGAGCAGACAGAAACGAATGGTTTCTTTGTGGAGCTATTTTTGAATGTTGAGCATTCTGAAGGGAAAGCAACCGGCGAGATGTGGAGGACGATGATGATGGCGCGGAAGAGAGACGACGGCAGGATTGAGTGCGCCACGTCTACTTGCTGAAATATGTTGCTAAGGCTGCCAATGCCTGGCAATGTGTTCTTCCTGCGTGGATTCGTTTCTGCAATAATTTTTGCCTAATTCTCTTCTTCTCTATTCAAATGAATAGAATAAAATTTATGCTGTGTTTATTTAATGCCAAACAACATGCCACGCCGTGTGCGTTGACTGCAACCGACCAAAAGATGATGATGGCGATGACTATGACGATCGAGATGGTTATGGCGATGGAGTAACATCATCATGGCGATGACGGTGACAAAGACCATGATGTTTCATCTCCGTACTATCGCAATGTGCAACATTAGGTTTTCGAACTAAAACAGCTTCGTTGCCCGCAGCGACGCAAAAAGGTGTTTTTATTTTTTGGTGGCAATCTTCACTTTTGGTCGCCTTCTTCGCTCCCTTCATTTTATTTTCGATTTTCAATTTTTTTTAAAGTTTAAAAATAATTTCGAACGCTCAGCTCATCGAGTTCGGGCAGAATCGAATCGACCGATAAGAGGGAGAGGGAGAGGGAGAGGAAAGAGAAAGGATTCGGAGGCTCTGGTGTGCGAAATATTGGAGACATACGGAAAATTTTTGCGTTAGTTGCGATTTTAGTTGAAATCGACGCATGTTTCGAAGAAGAACATTGAGTTCGTCGCACCGAGCCCGATGAAACGGACGCACGATCGGACGGTTAAGAGTGCACAAGTGCTACAAAAAGTGTTTCAAAAAGTTCATAATAGACACATACACAAAAGAATTTCTGTGTACAATAAGAGAAAAAACAAAAAAAGAAGTCCTTATCGATTTCCTTTTAAAAGCTTTTGAAATACTACCCCCTCCCCCTAAAAGCAACCCTCCTTCGAAAGAAGAAGAAAAGGATACGAAGCCGAAACAAATTCATAAAGAGAATGAATTTTCAAAGAGATTTCTCCAGAAAATTCTCTCCCAGGCTTTACTCTCCGGAATGAAAAGTTTTGTTTCATCATCTATGTTCTATGTCTGCACTGTGCCAAGTTCATGCGTCCGTGTATAAAGTTCAGCACATTCCTGCTGAATTCTTGGCTGGCATGTGCGAAATTCCGGCAATAGATACATACATATCGGTCCACTGAACCAATGGTTCGATTTCTTCTTCTTCTCCTCCTCCTTTTTTACCACGATCATCATCATCATCATCGTCAACAGCAAAGTGAATTCCCAAAAAAAATTGTATGGAAATTGGTAAAATTTTCGTATCGTACGTTTGTTCACTCTCGATCGTGTATCGACGCGTTGCGTCGCAGCGGCATCGCCGGCAACAAGAGTTAAAAAAACTTCCTTCACTTGAGGTCGGCGACTTGTAGCCGCGTTGTTGCAACAATTTCCAACTAATCGCGCCAGCTGGTTGATGATCGTGATGGTCGCTGCGTTTCTGTTGTCAAATAATGCTGCGTAGCGTAACGTAACGCACCGCAATGCATTCTTTTTATACGATCGCGCGCGTATTGGATCTTCAACGGCATGCGTCGTGTTTTGTCGTAAGTATTTTGCGCGCTGTTAAATTATTTACTTTTCCATTTCAAGTTAGGAGAGCAAAAAATTAAAAACATAAAAAATCTAAAAATAACTTTTGTAGCAGAATTTTAGATATTTCGAAAAAAATTAGAGAGCATTTCGGTTTCATTTAGAACAGCAAAAATTATATAAGTATTAAAAGCCAGAATGACCTTAAAATTTTATAAGAATAGCCTGGGTTTTTTTAATTTGAACTGGTAAAGGTTCTCTTCTTTTCTGAGTGGGCGAAACTTTCCCTCTGAAACCGCCTTCTCTGTCAAACCTTCTCCATTGCTTTCGGCGTCTCTCTTACTTCTCCTGTAACTTAGGATGACAATTTAATTTAGCTGGCAATTCAGCTGCCTCACGGTGTTTCGTCTAGAACAGTGATATTCAAACGGTGTTCTACGGTCCCTTGGGGCTCCACAAAGGGTTCCGTAAACATAAAATATTTATAAAAGTTATGAGTTTCAGAACTTCTTACTCTTATTATATTCAGTCTTCTTCTATATTCCGATCGGAATTGATTTTAAATCGGAATTGAATTCCGACTTGTGTTTGTGGAGGTGTGTTGCACTGCGATCGAATTTTACATGTTTGAAAGGAATACAGTTCTGATTCGAACTTATCCAGCTGTTTTTGATCTGTCTCTTGGCGTTTAATAAATTGAAAAGTGACATAAAATCTATTGTGTTTGTATACTTGGTGTTATTTTACTTGGCGTTAAGTTTTAACAAATACGACGAAATTTAGTGGAGTAGTTTTAGTAGTTTTAAGTGTGTCAGAATATACCGTATTAAGAAACACCCAAATCATCAACGTCTGCAGTGCTCTACACAATATTTTCCGACATTACAAAGTGGCGGAATATGTAGAATATTGTCTACTAGAGGGTTGCATGAGACGTCTAAAAAGCAGATCTTTTTATTTTTCGAATCGAATGAGTTTGAACGAATGCGCTGCTGAAAATTCGAGACTAGACGACTAAAGAAGACAGAAAGACGAATTTGTTTCTTCTCTATTTGCTGAAGTTTTGTTAGTGGTGGCGAGAGAGGCAGGCGCCGACTTTGGAGTTTGAGCAGTGAGAATGAGGGAGAGTTTTTTCATTTCTTTATTGGCCGATTTTTTTCAGATGCTTTCAGACGCTACGATGGCAAGGCCGCGTGGCAAGAAGTTATACAAAAAGGTTTGAACGGGATTGGCTGGAAGATGCCAACTCAGTGAAATAAAAACACATTCCTTTTAATAATATTCTTCAAGTTCTTGGCTTTTGTGTATTATACATGTACACCGACAGTTAATGTTCAGAGTTTTCGAATTACTAAAAAGAACTTTCTGAATTAATGCGATCCAGCCCAATATCTCAATTATTCTGTGTTTGATTTAGATACAAAATTGTCATGTCCTTATTGAAAAACCCTTTAGCTATATGCATGTTTTTACCTAGTACCTTTTGTGCTAGACCTTGCTTGTGCTAGACGAAACACTGTGTGCCTGCGGCAAGGTTTGCGAATCAACCAACTTCTCATATGGGCTAAGAGGACGAGAGTGAGATTTACGCTTCAGAGTGTTGCACGATAAATTTAGCATTTTAGTGTCGGAAGATCTATTTCTCAAAGACCTCAAAAAGCATATGACACTTGTATGAAGACAGGAAAGAGAAAAGGGTTCCGAGGCTAGAAGAAACTTTAATTTTTAATTGTAAAGCAAGTACAAAATCGGAAAGTCCAGCCCTCTTGGACATGACAATATGTCTACTGTTTAAAGGTTCAAAGTTGAGACTTAAACATCATAATCCCCTTCATTGTCATATTGTGAACGATGATTTAGAATATTTGATTTCATATGCCGGGACATAGAACTGGCGACTTGCCGACGCCCTAAAAAAGCATCTAAACAAAATTGTTCTTTAAAGTCGACCATTTTGAGTTGTCGACAAAATTTTTCAAAACTTAAAAAACAACAGTCAACAAGACCAGCGGCGGGAAAATTTAAAGATAAATGAGACAGAAGAAAGAAGAAAGAAGAGAAGTAGCACCAACTAACCACTAAATTTTGTTGCTGTCAGACAAATGATCAAGACAGGGCTGAAGAGATAAAATAGTAGAAGACAAGAGGAGGGGAAAACGAAGAATTCATAATGCAAATTTTTTTTACAAGCAATGCATACCCAATGCCTGCTACTGCTGTTGTTGTTGCTGCTGTTGCAGAATAAAGACAAAGAAATAAATTAAAAACAGACCAACGACGATCTTGCCGCAACGACAGACAGTAGCCAAACAACCATAACAAAAAACAAAAAGCAAAACCAAGGAAAAGAAAAGCAAAACATTCCTTTTGCACAGTAGCTCTCTCCGGTTGAACAATCGGCGAATGATCAACTCGCTGCTGGCGAGCAGCGAACTGAACGCACATTGAACTTCACAATCAAGAGAGAATAACAATAACAACAGAACTTGCAGCGTTCGTAGCATTGGGCCCCAAAGCCAATTCAACCCAGCAACAACACCGAATTACCAGCTTCAAGTTGATTACGTGTAGTCCTTATGAGAGCAGGCTCCCATTAGAGCTATATGTAATCAACTTGACTCTAGTAAATTCGTTGCTGTTGCTGGATTGAATGGGCTGTGGCCTTAAGCCTTACGGCATGTTGCGTCGAGTTTACACTATCGGCGAATTATTTTCCTCAGAACTTTTGGCTCCTCAAAACTCAGAACTACACGGTCGAAAATTTTGGTTCAATTTTCCAACTTAGTAGGTTGGTCATATACATACATTCTAACCAAAAAGTTGATATATTCAACCTTCTTTACTCATTCCCAACTTTTAAGAGGACAAATTTTCATTCAAAGTTAAAGTTTCACGCCTTTCTGTTCACGATTTAAACTTAATAGTTGATAACAAAACTAAGGAATATTCCAACCCAAAGAAAGTTGAAAATATTGAAAAAATAAACTGTAATTTTCGTCAGTGTAAAGTCGACTTTAAAGAACAATCCAGAACTGAAATGAACTCTTTCAGCTTTTGCTGGAACACGAAAACTAAAATGTTGACACGTGAGAGTTATTTAACGCCAATGTAAGCGTTTTTTATTATTAATTAATTAATTGAATTATTTTGGATTATCTTATTTTATTTGGATTATATTGCGGGGCAACGAAGAACCCTCCAGCGTTAAGCACTTGACTACATTTAGGCAGCAAATCACTCAATTGGTCATTGGTCCAAATGGTATGACAATTGGTCATTGGTCATATCTTTTTAGAAATTGGATTTCATATGTACTGACCTATTTACATATTGACATACATTTAAAATATACAGAATATATGTATGTATACCAAAAATACCTACAACAAGAATTATAATCATTAACCACATTAGTCATTTCTATTAATTTCTGTAGAATAACAATAACTTGACTTATGCTGTTTTTGAAATGACTGATACAATTGTATTCGATGGTCAAAAAAGTCACGACGTAGGTTGATGATGACACGGATCTATTCAATAAGTCTATTGTTGACTTAATTGGCTGTTTATACTCCTTTTTTTTGTGAATTGGTATGAAATATTATAACAAGAACCAAGTATTTTCTTCGGAAGAAAATATGTGTGCTCCAAAAAAGGACTCCGAAAAGAGTCTTATATGATTCAAATATGAATGTACAAATTTATGACTCCGAAAAGACTCTTTTTTATGAACCACACCTGGGCATATAATATTTTGACCCCGAAAACAATTTTTTTATGAAAAAAATATGAGCCTTAAATTTTTTTTTTACAAAATATTGAAAAACTATACACTCTAATTTAGGACTCCGAATTGACTCATATTTATGTCTATATTGTGAGTCTACTTGATTTCTCTTTTTTCAAACTTTGTTTTTAATGTCAAAAAATGTATTTCAATTGAAAATTAATCGAAAATTATTTTAAAATTGTTGAAAAAGTTTTCTCAAGAAAGCGTGCAGTTTAAAAATAAAAATTTAAAATAACAGGAATTAAAAGAAGAATTTGTAGGTAAGTAAATCAATTATATACGGTGCGACCTCGGTTAACGCGACTAATAAAAAAATCGAGGCGGTTTCAAAAACCGCAGTTGTTTATCGGAAGGGTTGTTTAGAATTAGTTTCAAAAATTTTGAATATTAGTATTTATTTATTAGTATTTATTTACCCGAGCGTTTTAGTTTGAAAATGGACTGAACCGTGTGAGGGTTAAGCGCGGGGCCCGGAGCGGTTGCCCCAGTGCCCCGTTCTTAAGGGGCAGTTCTGCAAATAGGCTTCTTCTTCAGTCAAGGTACACGGGTACCTTTCTAGGCAGAATATAGTGTTTTTTCCTCAGCCACATAAATAAAACAATTTGTATTTTATTATAAATTTTTTCAAGATACAAGGTTTCGCTGGAGTGACAGATAGCAAGCAAGAGATATAATTACATTTCTGAAAAGAAAGGTCCCCTTAAATGAGTATAATGAATTTGCGGATACCAATCCAGTCGTTAGTTTTGTTGAAAAACAATTTGTTGCCAACAGTACTGACTCGGATGGTAATGATTCGGATTTTGAAGTATTTAACAATCGACTTCCAAGCACAAGAGAGCGCTTATCTCAATGGTCCGTTGAATATGACATAACAACATCCGCTTTAAACACGTTGTTAAAAATTTTAAAAAATTTAATACCGGATTTACCGGATTTATTTAATTGATGCGCGACCATTAAAAAGGACGCCAAAGAATAATGTATCCGTTGATATGATGGTGGCGAATACGTTCGTTATGGAGTTTCAGACGCCTTAACAGATTTCTTTAAAACTAACACATACTTAGAAAAAAAATGTACCTTAATTTAAATATTGATGGCCTACCACTTTCCAAAAGCTTAAACTTGCAAGTATGGCCAATTTTAATGAATGTTCAAAATTCATCAGCAGTATGGGTAACAGGCCTGTATTCAGGAACAAGTAAACCTGATAACGTAACTGAATATTTCACTCAATTTATAGAAGAGCTTTTAAAACTAATAGCGGAAGGATTTATTTATATTAATTGTACATATGTATAGTGTTAATGTTAGAGCATTTATATGCGATTCGCCTGCGCTTTCTTTTGTATTGGGTTCTAAATTTCACAGCGGATACTACAGTTGCATTAAATGCCAACAACGTGGGGAAAATTTTTAAAGAAGAATAACATATTAGTTAACAAACTCCATGATAAGAAGCGTTGAACAATTTAGAAATAGGTCTGATCTCAATCACCACAACATTTTGACGCCTCTTGCAATTAAAAAATTACCCATCGATATTGTGAAGCAATTTGCATTTGATTATATGCACATCGTATGCCTTGGTTTTGTAAAAACTTGTCTAAATTCTTGGATTAAAACCAGAGGACAAAATTACTCCTTGACCAAAGAAAAGATTTTTGGTTGAGGAGAGCGCTTAATTGGTTTGAAAATAAATACGAGTATCACAAAGGAATTCTGCAGAAAACCGAGTGGGTTGAATACCGACAATTTTACTCTACACAGGGTCTGTAGCCTTAAAAGGGATCCTTTCCAAGCCCCGTTACGACCATTTCCTAAAACTAAGCATGGCTATTAGAATTTTATTAACTAAGGAAAACTGCTTGACATTTAGTAGATGCTCTACAGAACTTATCTACGATTTTGTGATTGAAGCTCCGATTCATTATGACCAAGCAGTATTAAAATATAATTTCCATTGTTTAACACACCTACTTGATGAAGTACTAAATGTTGGAGTAAGTTTGGAAACATTTAGTGCTTTTAAATTTGAAAACTATCTGTACCAATTGAAAGGAATGGTTAAAAGTGGCAGATGTGTGGTGGCCCAAATTTATAATAGATTGGTCGAACGCAGCCTGCATGGCATTCAAAAAACTAATTTTGATGAGAAAGAGGTTACTTCTGCAGGCCATATAGTTGCTTACCAGACCAAATATATGCATTTATTAACAAAATTTACAGATTCTTTTTACACAGTCGATAAAAAAATGTTTAAAATAACGTCATTTGCAAAAGAGAATAATAAATTAATAGTTAATTTAGGATTTTTAGATGTGGCATTAAATTTAAATTTTCTAAATATTAAATGTGCCGACAAATTAATTATTGATCCGTTGTATGGAGAGATATTTTTATATTGTGTCTGTCCGTCTATTATCTGTTGCTGTGGCTTAAATTCAGTGAACGATTTCAGTTGATGATTTCTGAGCCACATTTGACGATTTCTGAACTACTGTACATTTTATGATTGCTGAACTACGATAGGAAAGGATGTATGTAGTTGTCTTGACTTACTTTTTATATATTGTAATTTTCTATAAATGTTTTTTTTTTTCTTCTTTTTTTTTCTTTTGTATTGGGTTCTAAATTTCACAGCGGATACTACAGTTGCATTAAATGCCAACAACGTGGGGAAAATTTTTAAAGAAGAATAACATATTAGTTAACAAACTCCATGATAAGAAGCGTTGAACAATTTAGAAATAGGTCTGATCTCAATCACCACAACATTTTGACGCCTCTTGCAATTAAAAAATTACCCATCGATATTGTGAAGCAATTTGCATTTGATTATATGCACATCGTATGCCTTGGTTTTGTAAAAACTTGTCTAAATTCTTGGATTAAAACCAGAGGACAAAATTACTCCTTGACCAAAGAAAAGATTTTTGGTTGAGGAGAGCGCTTAATTGGTTTGAAAATAAATACGAGTATCACAAAGGAATTCTGCAGAAAACCGAGTGGGTTGAATACCGACAATTTTACTCTACACAGGGTCTGTAGCCTTAAAAGGGATCCTTTCCAAGCCCCGTTACGACCATTTCCTAAAACTAAGCATGGCTATTAGAATTTTATTAACTAAGGAAAACTGCTTGACATTTAGTAGATGCTCTACAGAACTTATCTACGATTTTGTGATTGAAGCTCCGATTCATTATGACCAAGCAGTATTAAAATATAATTTCCATTGTTTAACACACCTACTTGATGAAGTACTAAATGTTGGAGTAAGTTTGGAAACATTTAGTGCTTTTAAATTTGAAAACTATCTGTACCAATTGAAAGGAATGGTTAAAAGTGGCAGATGTGTGGTGGCCCAAATTTATAATAGATTGGTCGAACGCAGCCTGCATGGCATTCAAAAAACTAATTTTGATGAGAAAGAGGTTACTTCTGCAGGCCATATAGTTGCTTACCAGACCAAATATATGCATTTATTAACAAAATTTACAGATTCTTTTTACACAGTCGATAAAAAAATGTTTAAAATAACGTCATTTGCAAAAGAGAATAATAAATTAATAGTTAATTTAGGATTTTTAGATGTGGCATTAAATTTAAATTTTCTAAATATTAAATGTGCCGACAAATTAATTATTGATCCGTTGTATGGAGAGATATTTTTATATTGTGTCTGTCCGTCTATTATCTGTTGCTGTGGCTTAAATTCAGTGAACGATTTCAGTTGATGATTTCTGAGCCACATTTGACGATTTCTGAACTACTGTACATTTTATGATTGCTGAACTACGATAGGAAAGGATGTATGTAGTTGTCTTGACTTACTTTTTATATATTGTAATTTTCTATAAATGTTTTTTTTTTTGTAAGAAAAATTACTTTTTTATAAATTGTGTTTAGTTTTCTAACTCTGCTCCCAACGATTTCTTACTTTTTTTCAGACAAAAAAGAATAAGTTAAAGTGATAACTATGTTTTTAAATATTTTGAAATAACAAATATAAAGATATTACAAGAAGGAGGGAAGGCAAATCCTATGGATTCAACTGCATTTGCTTCAGATTTTTCACGGTAGAAATAAAGAAATTGAAGAGGAAAAGAGAATTATAATTGAAGAAGTAGAAAAAATTTCAAGTTTTATTCAGCGTTTTTCAAATATTCCAAGCAACCATCAGACCGCTGCCACTCTCTGCGTCCAACATAACTTTGGGACGCTGTGGCCCCCACGAATGCAGCCAAGGGCGCCGCGGGGGCCCGCTCAGTAGCAGCGCTTATTATACCGCTTCTGACAACAACAATTCTGTCGTCGGCCAGTTCCCTCGCGGTGCCAACACATTCTCGAAACAGTGTGCCAGATAATGTCACTAATAATGCGACGACGCCGCCATTGTTGATGCCGTTTTTAAAGAGAACTTGCAACGCTGCGTGGCAAATTAATTTGTGGCAGAATAATAACAACAGCAACAATAACAATAATAATAGTAATAAAAAAAATTATCATAACACTCTAAATAATTACATTTCTAATAACAACGACAGCAACGACACTTCGCTCAGCAATAACAATATTAAGAAGAGTGCTGACAAAGAAGTGCTGACATGGTACAAATTCGTGAACTCAGCAAAATTATTCAGCGAAGAAAAAAGGGCAGTTTTAATTGGAAACGACGTAAGAAACGTTGTTGTAGTCGATAACGTCGAAATAACCCGTAACGCCAGTCGTCTAGCATTTGAAAATATTCCATTTGTAAATAAATTAGCCGGAACGGGGGAGAAGAAGAAGGAGAAGTACTTTATGAAAAATAGGGTAAAAAATCAAAAAAAATTTATACATTTCAATATTACTAATACTAATAGAAGAAAACTAAGTTCAAATAATCGACAGCAACAACAACAACAATATGATGGCACAGCAACCAGCAACGCTGGAGAGACTGAAACCACAAAATCACTCCTGAGGCCGCAAACTCTGAGAAGCGTTGTGTACGGTGTAAATAGCGTGGAAATTGAAAAGAGTACTCAAAATCGTACTACTAAAAGTCGTCGTAATTTTAGTAATAGAAACGTACGCAACGTACGCGTAAAAGAGAGTGCAAGTGTTAAAAATATTGAATTGGCGACTGGGAGTGTACACTTAAAAGGAAGGGGGAATATGAGTGTGCATGTGGATGCAAATTCAGCTGCGACAATATTTAATTCGTCGCACACAAACTCCGATGATGTCGTTGCTGTAGTGTCGCCTTCGCTTGCGGTTGACAGTGTCGCGATCCGCGCATTGCAACAAATAAACCAACAGCATACATTGTTGCAAGCGTCTGCCGTAACGAGCATACCAATCACGACACTATTAAAAGCATCAGCAACAACAACAGTAACCACGTCGACAGAAGCGGCTACAGCAGCAACAGGAACAACGACAAGACTTGACTATATTTTGATCACAGACTACGATCAGCTACAGCCGAAAACATTTTGGCGGAAATACGGTGAGTAGGTAATGAATCCTTTTTAATACATACGATATCTTCTGGATTATATACGAGTACATGTGTATGTACATACATGTCTACACCTACATATGTATATGTAGTTGTATATGGACACGAGTAGTATATAGAGGCATAAGTCTAGGCTTTTATTGCTCTAAGTAGAAGTTCTTTTTCTGTTGAGATTATATCGAAATATTTTTCCGATCTTGTGTCAATGATGATGATATACATAATCAGGATCATCGCTGAGAACAATAACAATATCATAAATTATAAATAAACCAGTATCGGTGATCAGATTAGTATCCTTGATCAGCAATCAATCAGACAAATGTCAACGATCGGATCAGTTTTAAATATTTTGGATTTTTAATTGGTGCATTAAATTGTTAGTAGCAGCAATCAGATTAGAGCATTCGATAGGACCAATATCCACAATCATATCAGACTAGTATCTATCATTGATTGGACCAAGGTCATCAATCAATCAATTCGGCTTCAGTGATCAGATTAAAATCGTAGATATGTTTGATCATGTAGATATAGTCGACAATTACAGTATTAGTGATCAAATCGACTTCATCAATCAGTATCTCGTCCGCACGATCCGTCAAATCAATATCAGCTTCATATCGATAGATCCACATCACTCATAAAATCAAGATCATCGATACCATCAAGAACATAGAATAGATCAATATAATCAATGCATACAGTATAAATCGGATCAACGTAACTTTTTTCTTTTAACCTACTTTAAAACGAAGTGACGATGGGTACACTTGCTTTGAAGGCTTTGAAATTTTGAAAAGACGGGAAGACATTGGCAGGAGGATTGTTCCGTAGTCGAATAGTGCGGCCAAAGACGAAGCCATGCGGTAAAATGCGTGGTGCGTTGGAGCGGTATCGAGATGCGGAAAGGGTGAGCCGTTTGGGACAGCCGTGGTGGCCTGCTAAATACCCGGATCGATGGCACCAGGTTGCCTAATTTGAAACGTAAATTTGTAAATTTTTGTGGCCATTTGGGCGAAAGAAGTAACTGTGGGGACGTGAGTGCCATTATAGAAGTTTCAAATAAGAACTTGAAAAATATCAATCCTTTTTGATTTTGAAAAGGCACCCTTATACTAGTTTATATCTGTTATCAGTTAAAGCATTTAACTGAAACTGAAGAGTTTTTCTTTAAATAATTATAACAAATCCTGTTTTATCTGCCCTTTCTAGACTACAATTAAAAAGCCATCTGGATTTGCATTCCGAAACAAATTACATTTCATCCGAATTCGCATAGTCTTTGTTTTAAGATTCAAAAATTATTAAAATTTTTAAAAAATTTAAAATGTGATTGAAATATTTATACACTATATTTATTTCACGTTGATGTGAGTAGAAATAAGTTCAAGAAAGAAAAGACACAACACTGCTGCTTTCTTTTTTCATTTGCCGACACGGTGGACAGATTCCAATGCAGCGAAGTGAAAATTCAAGAACTTCGCTGCATTGCCTTCTAGTTCGTCGAAGCAG
The DNA here is from genome assembly GCA_949752815.1 of Conops quadrifasciatus. Lineage (NCBI taxonomy): Eukaryota > Metazoa > Arthropoda > Insecta > Diptera > Conopidae > Conops > Conops quadrifasciatus. Next base: position 39,598,107 of record OX457079.1, read on the forward strand.
CAAAATTCGTATGGCGCCTCTTATAAAAACTACACGTTATCTACTGATTTGTTGCTATTGTTGTAGCCTAACTCGTTGGTTAGTGCAACCATCGTACAAGTTATGTGTTTATAGCGTATAATTGAAATGAAATTTACTTACTGTACTTTATTTATAATACGGAATGAGTTTTTGGATGAATTGGGCCCAGTTGCAAGAGATTTGTGGCAATATACTTCTTCCTAGCAATATGGCCAATATATTGTTCTATGGAAAGAGAGAAGGAATATTAACGGAAAATATCACTTTGACTTCTCACTATTTCTATTTCAAATAATTAAAACAACAATAATAACAAAAATTAAATTGGAATTCCATTTCAGTAGTTGCTGCAGACTTCCTCAGGAAGGTTTGGTTGTACAACCAACCAAAGAAGTTAAGTTTTAGTCATAAAAGATATTTTTTAAATCACACGAGTTTTGTATTACCTATCGTCTTGTTTTATCATATGTACATTCAAATGTATGCATTTGTAATTTCATTGCCAATCAATTCGATCATGGCTGGGAACAGTTGTTGCTTTTGTCAGCGGCAATGGGACTTGCACTGGTAACGAATCTCAAAAGACAGCAAGCTAATTTACATTAGCGCGTTGTTTGTTGCTTCAGTTTGGTGTCGTTCACAGATTGTCTCATATAATGTCAGACACAAAAATGAGTTGCAGACGAAACGAGAGAAGCGATAAAGGAGTCGCTGGACGTTGGAGTCAAAGGACGGCAGTGGGCTCACGGTAAAGCGAAATGAAAAATTCAGAAAAAAGAAAAGAAAAACTCAGTTCATGAATGACCGCATAAAGTATCGGTTGGCATACGAACACCATGGCGAACGACTGACCAGCAGACAGAGGACATATGCGACACAATTCACATTTTCGTGTGCGCTACGAGCTGTTGCGACAGAAAATACTTGTATTGGTCAAACCAAGTAAGGATGACTGTTTTTATGTCAAGACCTACTCCATTGGTCGACACAGTACAACAACAGCATCAAGGCACGACCACAAAAACAACAATCATAGCGAAATGACACAGACAAAGAACCAGTCCGTTAAAAAATAGTTCCCTTATACGCCAATAAAACTACATAGTTGACGACACGAATGTTGACAACGGAGTGTCAAACTAAATTGCTGTCGTTCTTTCTGTTCCACCTTTTGATTCGTCTGTCCTCTGTCTGTTGGAAGTCTAGACAGGGTACAGCAAAATACAATCTCCTGAAATGTTGAGAAACAGAAACGATCTGGAAAAGAAAAGGGTAATCTTTTTTAAATGAAACTTTAAAATTAATTCATTCGGACGTTTCTTTCGATGACAAACCGTTAATGTTCATAAATCGTTCATTCATGGATCTGGGGCGAAAATTCATAAATGTAGCTTACGAAAAATTAGAACAAATACCTTTTGCCTCTTTTACCCTTTTGCTTAAGAGGATTTTCGTTAAATTGATTTCTAATACTGCAGAAGTTAGATCTATGAACTAACTTCTCAACTCATGCACCATGGTGAAATTTAATGCGTGATTCGTCCATGTTTTTTTAAAGATATCAATAACGGCTACGAGTATTATGAAGGGTACCTTATGGGAGGGAGGATCGAACCCCAAAAATGTGTTCAAACCTTGGAAGCTTGTAAGCAATCAGTAGGGCCTCTCTCGTACACACATATCACTCGAAAATACATATGTATACTCGTACTTTCTGCAATAGCATATCAACATAAGCCAATAAATGTCAATTAAAACAGTTAACGCTGTCAAAGTGTCTGTAATACCGTTTGTCGGTTATCGGTTTGTTTGAGGATTCGGTCGACTGAGGCGGCAGGGGCGACTTATTCAGCACCAGCAACAGTGCAATCAACCAACTGACCCTAATGAAATTATTATCAAAGTCCAGTTGGCTGACCAAATAGCTCTACTCCGGCAGGCCCCTGTGAAATGTCGATTGAGGTACGGTGGAAGGCAGTGAAGGTGAAGACGAGTAGTATAGATCTATTAACCACCGTACCGTACAACCGTCCGTCCGCCTTTGGCCTCCCATTGTCTCAAATGTCGCTGCAGGAAACTCTGTGTTTTGTTGGTACATTACGATACTACGATACGTTCATTGCATGAAACGCACGCCAATCAAGTTTAATTTCTCTGACATGTTTGCATGTTTATTGTCAGTTATTGTCTGTCTGTCAGCTTAGTTTTTGTTTTATTCGTTTATTTTAGTGTTCCTCTGTCTGCCATCAGTTCCTTTTCATTGCTTGCCTCTTTCACAAGTTTGCTTTGTTTTTGCAACTAACGTTATTTTCGTCACGTTCTAGTTATTTCAATCTGCTTTTACTGTAGCTGTTATTGTTGTTCTTGTTGTGGTTAGTCGTAGGCTCACCTCGTTTAAAATACTCGTACTATTTAAAAATCTTATCGAAAACGCAAAGTCATTGCAATCATCGAGTTAGTCATTACCTTTATTCGCAAAATCAGGCATGCGCCTTCTGAAGAAAAGTGCCACTAGAGGAAGCATCTCGTTCAAGGTACTGGTACAGACGACAGATTACACCTAGTAGTCAAGTACCATATATGTGTGTGTGCTCACCTGATTTGATATATCCATATCTGTGTATATCCATATCTATATATTTTAAATGCGATTTTCTGATTAAAAAATTCGATTTCCCCAGAACTACATTTTCTGAGTTTTGACAGTTTTCTTGCCTCTTTTTTTATGTATATACACATAGTGTATGTACCTGATGAATATATAAAATCTATATATATATATATCGTTTTGACGATAAGAACAAATCGAACAAATAGGTAAAATCTAATGAATATGTAAAATTTAATATAACGTGTATCACCTGTACCTGAGTAGATACAACGATAGGCTTATGTGAAATCGTGCAGCGAAGAGAACTTTTCAAAAAAAACAAACAAGCAACCTGAACCCTGGTTTAGAGTAAGATATTAGCCAAATCGGTCAAGCCAACTGTTAAGAGAACGTAAACAAAAAGTAACAGAAAACAAAAAAAAAACAAAGAAGTGGGGGAAAAGAAGAAGAGCGATTGCAACCGATAATAATTATTTTTTTATGGAGTCTAGTCTCTGTCTAGACCATTTTTTTAGCCTGTAGCAGTTGTGTCATTGTTTTCGCCGTGATTCCGATTTTACTTTCCTCATTTTCTTCTTTGGTGAATTGCTGCTTTTTCCAAATGTGACTGACTACCTTTATCAACGATGTGGCTTCGTTGATTGTTGTTATTGCTTTGCTCTTTTTGTTGTTGCTAGGCACAATTGTGCACAACCCCAATGCAATATAAAGATGACAGTGTGTGCTTTTGACTGTTGTGGTTGTAGTGGCTGGTATTGATGCTCGTTAGTAGTTTGTGCTGCAGTCCCAAACAGCGTTTGATGACAGAGAATATTCGTGCCAATTATCATGACGATAACTCTACTCGTTCTCCTGTAATCGGGATCTCCACAAACAAACTGAGAGTCGAACAGGGCCTGACTCTGAGCAATATACGAGTATATTCACTTCTCGGCTCAAAGGATAATAATAATGAACAAATAAAAAAATTAATTTAGGAACAGAGAAAACAAAGTAAAGAACAAAGGCCCGTTCTCGAATAATTAAGGCTTGCCTCCCCAAATGCAATGCGGTCCTTATCGATCATTCTCGGCCCCTCAGAATTCCCAGAATGCTCTTCCTAGCGATCAAGGAAATCAAGTAGGACGTTTTGACCTTTGGATCTCGACTCCTCTGAAAAAACCGGTGGCGTGTCATGTTCTCAGAATTTCGTCTCAATTGAAAAAGTCTGCCCCATTTTAGGCTCCCGCCTTGAGTCAGCAATCCTGATTCGTTTTTTTTTAAAAATTAATACGAGTATTTTATAAATAAATTTATAAATATTTTATAATGATAACAATGATTACACAGCCCAACACACTTTTTGGTGCCGGCTATTTTTTTACTGCTTCTAGGTAGACCTCTCAGATTTAGTCTATCAGCTCTAGTTTCTGGTAGGTTGTATTGACCAGTTTTAATTAAAAAATCATGTATATTTCAAATAATAAGTATTATTATTTACAAAAAAGGCTTCTAAGTAAGGTATGTAATGCACAAAGTAGATAAACAACATACATTCATGCCTACCACTTCAAAAATTTCTTTTATACGATTTTATAGTATTATATAGTAGGACAGTCTCGCTCCAGACTCCAACAGTAGTCGGCCTTCGTGTGTGTTCCCATCTTCCCTGATATCGTTCTTCTGTCGTCAGGTCGTGCTGTCATTTTTCTTTTTGTTGTTCACTGTAATCCTCCAGGTTTTGTGGGAATCGAATGAGTGCTGATCCTCAGCTCTACTGTCCCAAAGACATAAAAAATAAGGATATTTAGTGGATGCACTTTGCTGTCCCAGGAGGAAGTTTACAATTTTTATATGCCTATATCTCAAAAACTAGAGCTGCTACAAAAAAAGATAAGTATTTTTGGATTCAGCATTTTAAATAAATGCACCTAAAAAATAAACATTTTCATTTTGTTGGCCTGTGCTATGCTTCTTCTTTTGCCAACATGCAATTTCTTTTGGCTCTCAGTCTTAACCCGTTGCATCACCTCTCATTGCATCTTACATTTTCGTCCATTGGTATTTGTTGCAGTCGCAAGAATTTCAATACAATTAACACATACGCGTGTGCAGCGTAACCGACAACGACAACAACAAGACCAAAACCATTTAAAATCTAGCTCTGCTAGTCCCCTCCTCTTTTTGCCCTCCTTTTTCAAATCGTCAATTCCTACCTTCCGCGGCGGCGGCAGTTGTCTGTTAAAAAAAATGTTTGCCGACTGGAACGCACGAGCTTATCTTCATTGCAGTTTGTTTGACTTTTGCCGCCAATAGTAACACATTAACTGCTCCGCTGGTGACATGAGTAGCGTCAGGCGCATCTCTCGGCTGGAATTCGTTCGTTTCTTGGGTGTTCAAGTGCTGCGCTTTTGCATTGTAAGTAACCTTTTACTTTCATACTGATGACAGAACATCCATACGAATTCATGAGTAAGTAAATGCCGAGTAATATTGAAGTAATTGAAAAGTAGGCGGGGAATCCACACACCCTGTTTTTTTAATTATTATATACGTAATAAATAAAGAGCGAAAATGATGAAATGATTTATTTTCGTATGGATTGGTTGTGATATTTTGAGAAAAGATTTTAAAGCTGTCATTTCTTGGGTGCTCTGCGATTATTAGAAAATATAGAAACTTTAAAAAAAGTGGGACATCCTCGTGTGATGTGATTCTTTTGAGGACCATTATGGAATTCATTACAACTGGGTAAGGTTAAGAGGAAGAAGAAAGTTAAGGAGGTTAAGTAAGAATTTAAAATGCAAATGTAATATATGTCTTCATACTTGAAGAATTCTTTTGAAGAAGAACTGTTGAAGAATTTCAAAATGCCAGAAAAACGTTGTACAATTAAGGAAAATTTAATGCAATTAAGAATAAATGAAAACATGAAATCGTAAGAGAAAACCCAAAGTTGTTAAGTGAAAATAAATAAATTAATGAAAGATGTACTCAGTTTTCAATCTAAAATACGATTCAGAATGAATAGATTACTAAAGCCTAAGTATTCGGATTTTTCTAGTTTACATCACTGAACTTAAGACAAGCTAGCCCCCTCTCTCTCCCTCTCAGGCGAATTCTCATGAAATTGTATTAAATCGATTGCTGTTGAGTTGTTCAATACAATCTCTACATTTGTTGCTGTTGTTGCTGTTGGTAACGAAGTGGTGACGGCGGTAATGTTTTTGGAGGTGCGACAATTGGCTGCTGCAGCCGCTTTATGTGTGTGATCCCTTGCCGACATCGTCGGTATTTCTTTTGATTTTTCATGCGGAAGTGGACGGAGATTGCGTTTCAAATGCGATTACCAAATACATCGATGAATGTGCAGAAGGTGAGATGGAGACAGGGACAAAGAGAATGGAGCTCAGCAACTTATAATAAGAAATTATTTTTAGTCAACAAGAAACAACAACAACGGCAAGAGCAACAGTTGTGAATAAATATGAAAAAATTCAGTAACTTTTATCAAAACTGACTGACTGACATAAAGAAGAAGAAGGAGGAGAAGAAGAAGAAGAAGAAAAAGAAAAGCGCCTGCATTCAACGTTTTCAAGAGAGAAAAAGAAAATAAATAAACTGCAAGCTCAATACGAAGTGCTAGACAATAACTACAACACAAGCGATAACAACAAAAAGACATTATTTTATTAAATATATATTTATAAAAATGTTATATATAAATCCTTACTATTTATAAAACCACCAGAAAGTTAGAGAACTACAACTGTCTGTCCGTTTTCGTCTTACCAGAGAGACACTTTACGTCGCTCTACATTCATTAGGCCTCAGTTCCTTCGCGAATTTCTGCCGTTGTGTCATAGTGTATATTATGGGTGTGTCACGCCTATTTTTTTTGACAGCACTCACTAATACGCTAAACCCGGCAATAAAATTTGAGTTTCATATCTGGACTCAGAGCTTTAATTCAGGTCTAAAAACGAGATTAATTTATATTTACTATAGAAAGGAGGCATATGGTCATTTGATTTCCCCCATTTTCTCCCCCAAGAGCAAATATGCTCAATTTTATAACGACACACCTATTCGTTCACACACTAGCTTAGATATTCAACGGATGCATTCAGGTTTAAGAGTATTACAAAAAAGGCAGCGTGCCCGTGGTCCCATTTTTCCCATCAACAGGCGGACATGTTAACTCGACGCAGGAGACAATTATGAGCAAGAATATATACACTTTTCCACACATGCCACGCCTCATTTAATGCGGTACAACCGGAAGAACAAAATCAATGCACCCTTCGGATGTAGTATGGTTAGCGTGACCATACGTCCCGTTTTAAACCATAGTCCTGTTTTTAAGTAGTTTGTCCCGTTGTCCCAAGATGTCCCGTTTTCAGAAACCGGGAAAATAGTTAAAGTTTCAAAAGAAGGTGTCTAAAATTGAAAGAATCTGCGCCAGCTATCACTTTTCGTAGTAAAAGCTCAAATAACATAAATTGAAATAAGTTCACATAACACATAAATAAGAGGGCCTCCTAATTTTCTTGTTATTTGAAAAGTACAGCCACTATATTCAAACAAATTTGTTCTTCAGATAATTACAGGACCACATAAAATATTTTAAGTCACGTGTTCCCTTTCTTTCCTCCCGTCCTTTCAGTCAGTTAAAGTAAAAGAAGTTTTTGATAAAAATTCTATTTTTTTGGTGATATAGCTAAAATACTTTTTGTGCATAACTACTTAAATAATACGTAATATGTACTATGAATAATTAAACAAAAAGGGCACGAAAAAAGGTTTTTACTATTTTCACCATTGATCCCGAGATGATGCTTAAAATAGTTAATAAAACTATAGGTTTTAAAAATAGAGGAAAGTTAAATTAAAAACTAAATATAGTCAGTAATCGCATTGTGAGCATTTGATTTATTGGTCACCTGGCACACAGAAAGAGAATAAACTACCACCTGTCGTTTCGCTGTTGGGTTTCTTACATTTCTTCTAATCATTGCGGATGTAGCCTTTATCAGCCCTTTTTCACTTTCCCCCTCTCCTTCTTCATTTATCCTTCAGACTTTGAAAAGGTTTTAAAAGGACTTCTGTAACACCATCACTATTACCATCACTACCGTTACCAACATCAGGACCACCCTTTGCTACCTAATCATCATGAGACTTTGACGTTCCGTATATTACAATCATAATTGGCTTTATTTAAGTCTGCAATGAAAGTGTTAAACGCGTTGCAAGCAATAAACGCTATTGTTAGTGCTCAGGCCACGATTTTCGAGGTTTTGGCGATTTGTGGTTTTGGCGAAAAATGTAGACACATCGTCTGTGTCGTCTACACACTCCAAGTTTCCGTATTGTTTATAAATAAAAAAATACTTAGTACTAAATGCATGTACATATGTACGATTTGTCCCTCTCTCTCTCTCCCTTTCTCTCTCAAAAATACTCTTTTCAAAAATCATTGAATACGTTCAACATTGCCAATAAATCGGTCGATCGATTGAATGAACAAACAAGCGAGGGAAGGACCATACGAATATATACGAGTATATATGTTACATACGTACATATATACTGATTACCCATATATGATTACCCACTGGTAAATTGACGTGAAAACAGTCGTACGGTGATTTTGACGTTTTGGTTTTCGAAAAGTCAATTATTGGTATACCACATAAATCTTATCTGAGTTTGAGCTCACGGCAATCTCTAAATTTCTTTAAACTTTTATTTATTTTATAACAAGAGTAAGTTGAAAGATCAAAGTGTGCATTTTCGCTTGCTTCTGTAAACAGAAAAACGCGTGAAAAGTTAGATTAAGTAAACATTCAAGTTAAGTAAACGTGAATAATCCATTACAATAGTGTGCATAAACTGTCTTGGTCCCGGCACGATGATCTGCCAGGAATTATGAAGCCCTCTTAGAGATGGGGAGTTATCAAACAAAATTAATTAGTGAACTTTTCTTCTCATTATATTACGGAACGAAAGGATTGATGTTAGTTGCGTTAATTTACCACTTGGCATGTGGACGCACATATTTGCGTTTTATGTATCAATAATGTTTCTGGGTCATTAGAAAAATTCTGACACGGTGTCTCCCTCTCTCTCTCTCTCTCTCTCTCTCTCTCTATTGCAGAGTATCTTTTTATTGTTGTTGGACCTTTTTTCTTGGTAGATATTTTCCGTATGTTAGCCAATGGTTTTGCCAAAATTTTTTCTTGCCAAATTTTTCTTAAACAGAAAATTAGTTTCTTCAGTTTTTCTACCAAAGGAATAATTTAGTAATAATTGTTCGTGGAGTTTGTACTTGGCTTGTTAGTATTACTTTTATACCCTACACCCGAAGGGATGAGGGTCAATCAATCCAGCAAACGACCAGTCATCCCTTGTCAAGTTTGGTTTGGTCTCATGGTAGCTCTTATACTGATGATAGTCTTAGACACACTCCTAGACATAGTCTTAGTGTGACTAAGACTTATGGCTTTAGCCTTCGTTTCGGTCCCAGTGTTATAAAGTCTAAAAATTAGTTAGTCTTGGACTAAATTTTAGGCCTAAGTTTTGGTTAAGTCTTGGCTTATGTTTAAAAGTGATGAGTAGAGCAGAGTAAAGACGGCGCTCGACCTGGCCGGGGTTTTGTTTGTGATTAAAAACACAGAAATAACAGCACTTTGATGATTTTGTTTATTGGAATTTTGTCTTCTACTTTATCACAATAAAATAAATTATTAAATAAATTATAATCAATAAATTATTGAATAAAGTAAAAAAACAGATAATAGGAATATGAAAAAATTGCAGAGGTAACAAAAATTGAATTCAGATTTTAATAATTATTTTTTAACGATTTTCGGAAAAGAATCTAGAGAATAAATTGTACGGATAAAAGCAAACCTATAAGTGCCAGTAATGTGTCAGTCATTGACAAATACTCAATAAAATGCCATTGCAGACTGGCAGAGTTTCACGCATCGCGCATCGCGGTATTCTGCGGTTACAATAAGACTGCATGCAACCAGAAACTGACTCTCTCTTAGTAGCTGCAGCAGCTGTGACTGTAGTAATCGCAGCGGCAGCAGCAGCAGCCAGAGAAACGGAAAACTGAAGCAAAATAATTAAATCTCTGTAAAACGCAATAAACAATAACGTGTTGTATTCGCCGAAATTCGCAAAAAAGAATGCATTTGTATCCTACATCGCTGTTCGACATTTCGATAAAACATTTTCGAATGAAAAGTTTTATTGGCTTCTGTAGTATAAGCAGTGAAAATTTATGATTTATGATTTAATTTATGCCGAGAAGTAGTACAAAAGCACATGAAACATAACGGGTCGTAATATAGACAAGTTTACATTCGCGCCGACGTCAATCCATTTGTAAATCCATTTCATCAGGTTTTCTTCGTTCGGCGCAGCTACGTCACAGCAGTCATTCAGTATGGCCGAACTGTGAAATTCGCATACATTCGTACGTAAAAATGTAAACATTGAAGTAAAGTTTTTAATATTACAATAACTACTCGTTTTACAAAGAAACTATTGTAAAAATTTGCTCAAAATAAACATATCTGTGTAATATAAGCTTTGTTTTAAAATAATAATAAATCGGCGCGCCTCAATGGAGCGATCCATTTTCATTAATTAAATGGTTTCTATCTAGGATCTGGCTGAGTCGACTCGCAACTCTAATAAATGAGTACGAGTGCACAGCAATAAGTAAGAGTGCATAGCAATGAAAGAAAAATCAATGCTCTTTTTGTCACATGCACAGCAGAAAACGATTATAGTAACGAGTAGAACCCTTGGTATTTTTGCTTGTACTTGTCAGATCTGACCTGTCAGATCTGTCAGATGATACCTCGCGCAAATGGAATCGGTTCAAACGAAATTCTAGCTCTTTTCCCTTCGAAATCTTCACTGGGATGAATCCGTGAACTTACCGTCTTATGAACGTCGACTAAAAGTAATAAACTTGTCAACACTCGTTAATCGTCGAGTAATGCTAAATGCTATTTTTATCGTGAGCTGTCTTAACGCAAAGACGCGCGTATAAAATATAATCGAAAATTATAATATTCACATGATATAATGGGTTGGTAACGAAATCCCGAAAGACAAAATCCCGAACGACAAAATCCCGAACGACAAAATCCCGAAATGACAAAATCCCGAAACGACAAAATCCCGAAATAACAAAATCCCGAAATTACAAAACTAGTTTTTCGGTATTCTCCATCTTCTTGACCATTTTAAAACCACTAGCAAACAATTCCAAGAAAGTAATAAAAAATTACTCTTATTTTACTTCTCTAAAATTATTATTAAAAAATAAAAAAAAACATTATTAAAAAAATTTTAGCAGAGCCCTCTCGGAGGCTCTGAGGTGAGGTGATGTAAGGTTTTTTGCATACAGGTTTTTCCGCGTATTTGCAGCCTTCGGCTGCGGCAGGGATCATAACCCTCAATCAGCAGAATCCTCACGGTCATGTGAAGTTTTTTGCATTCAGGTTTTTTCGCGTGTTGGCGGCCTTCGGCCGCGGCAGGGATCATAACCCTCAATCAGCAGAATCCTCACGGTCATGTGAAGTTTTTGCATACAGGTTTTTCCGCGTATTGGCGGCCTTCGGCCGCGGCAGGGATCATAACCCTCAATCAGCAGAATCCTCACGGTCATGTGAAGTTTTTTGCATACAAGTTTTTTCGCGTATTGGCGGCCTTCGGCCGCAGCAGGGATCATAACCCTCAATCAGCAGAATCCTCACGGTCATGTGAAGTTTTTTGCATTCAGGTTTTTTCGCGTATTGGCGGCCTTCGGCCCCGGCAGGGATCATAACCCTCAATCAGCAGAATCCTCACGGTCATGTGAAGTTTTTGCATACAGGTTTTTCCGCGTATTGGCGGCCTTCGGCCGCGGCAGGGATCATAACCCTCAATCAGCAGAATCCTCACGGTCATGTGAAGTTTTTTGCATATTGTAGATTATAACCTTCAGACAACAAAATTCTCTCGATATTACAACTTTGCTTTTCTGCCATTGTAAAAAAAGGCAAGTAGGCGCGTAATACGCTTCGGAAAAAATTGTGTCTTAAATGTCATTTCTTCATTAATTTAAATTTTATTTCGTGATTTTCGGGATTTCTCATTTCGGTATTAAAAATTTTTCGGGATTTTGTCGTTTCGGGATTTTGTCGCATCGGGATTTTGTCGTTTCGGGATTTTAAAATTTTTCGGGATTTTGTCGTTTCGGGATTTTGTAATTCGGGATTTTGACTGTCTCCCGATATAATAAATAATGTAATTCGGAACATTTTCTGGCACATATATTGATACGGGACACGGGGCTATAATCCGGGACTGTCCCGGAAAATTCGGGACGAATGGTCACCCTAACAGTATGTATAAAACGTATTGCAACGTTTAGGTTTTTTCTTTGACTGCAAGTGATTATTTTGCTGACAATTACTCACTCTAACAATTAGAAGATTAAACAAATTCGTTGACTTCCTATTTAGTAAGAGTATTTGCTCTGGAGTTCAAAAACCTTTTTCGATATTTAGGCAGTTCAATTCATTGGGAGTTACTTTACTTTGCGCCACGTCGGGGCTATAGGAAAGTCTTCTGAGCCATTTTACCTATTCCATGTTTGCGTTTTTTGCAATTCGTCTTTGCAAAATTGCGTTGCGTCTTTTTATAATTTTATAATTCATCATTACTCATAAATATTCTAAAGAAATAAAAAGGAAAATAAAAAAAAAGCTATAAAAATGTTATCCAGTCATTTTGAATACCAAACTTCATCGTTATGAAATTTTTTACCAAATAAAACGGAAATGTCTGTATGTTTTTTTTTATTGGCTCTCCCTTTTCTACATTTTCCCAGATTTTCCGAAAGTCAAACTTTTCAAAGAAAAAAAAAAAAAGAGAGAAACCATCTTATGAATGCTAGTGAAAAACCAACCGAAAAGAAAGGCTTAAAAGGCCAGAACCACCATAAAAAAGTACTTTACGAAGCCAAAAAGTTTTTGGCAGCTTAAGAAAACACTCACCGCCGCCACTCACGACAATGGGCGAAGACGAGCAGAGAAGAATGCAGAAGGACCGAGATGGATGTCGGCAGTGGGCGACGCCTGTTGGCTGTTGTGAGTGTGTAAATGCGCTCTGGTAGCTTTAGTTGGCCTAGTTGGCAGCCATTGGCGTCAAAGCGGTCGGCCGAAAAAACATGGAGCATAAGAAAAAAAAACTCCAGCATTCCAGAAAAGTAGAAAGAAAACAATTTTGGACCAAGAAATCGGCAGACAACGGTCTTCTGTTGAAGGAAGCCCTCTTAAGACCGATCGATCGACGAACGGACAAAACATTCCAGCATATTTTTAGATTTTTCATGATGCATAGCACTTTTTTGAGACAATTTCAAAAACTTCATGGTTTTCTCTGCAAACTTTACGATGGTCTAATTGGTCTATCTACAAATAATACAAGTACAGTGTGACGTAAGAATACGAAAGTAAAGTGTTTCATGGCTTTTCCTTTGGCATACTTTCCGTCATCGCTTGCCCTTTGGTTTGAAGACAAATGAGTTGGTTGGTTTCGGCAATGTGGCAGGTTCAGTAAACGAATGTAATTCACTTTTACATTAATATTGCTATATATCTTGTATTACGCGACAGACTGAAATATCATTGAAATTGAAATTTATTGAACTGAGTATGTCATATTCAAGACTTTTTTTCGGCATTCGTTGGGTTAAGGCATTTCGGTGTCTCGAATATTCAAAAATTATGAGTATTAATGTAGGATGAGGCTCGCAAGAAGTCTAACTAACATACTAATACGAAATGACGATGACTGACAAAATTATATAAATATTTACACTTGTTTATAAAACACTTTAAATATTGTGTTTCAATATGTTTTTTATTAAAAATTATGTGAATTGAAAATTATGTAACTTGAATTGATTTTGTAAAATTATTTTTCATTCGAATTTGTGCTTTGAACGAGGTTTATTGTTTTATAGAATAAATACTAATTTTATAAAATAAAACCGTCCAGTGACTTGGAATCAGGAGTCGTTAAACTCTAAATAATTCTAGGAGTCCTTAAACTCCTTCCTACATTAATTTCGCACCTAAATTTTATATGTTTATATTGAAAAAACGAGAACGAAAAAGTATGTTAATGCTTTCTATATAATGAAAACTCAAAGCTTTATGAACCACTTGACCCCTGACGATCCCCGCGGACCCACTTTTCTTCGTTTAAAAATTTAAAAATTACATACCTGTTTTGGATATTTCCTACTATTTGTGGAACTCATGAAAAGGCAAAATAATATTGTTCTTTCATTTGATATGCATAAAGGACAGCAAAGTATGTGTAGGAAGAAAGAAAAAAGGCCCTATACTTTGAGCGGATTTGCCATCACGATTTGCGATAACATGATCACACATTCGTTGTAAGAGCGAAAACTCAACACTTTTACAAACAAACACGATATTTTGAGACATGAATTCGGAATATCTCCATTGCATGCGAAAATCTGATTTATGGACCACATTCTGAAGATATCGTACGACTTAGACTTTGGAAAAGGCAACATCAGAAGTGCCGAAAACAAGATTTTCAAAAAAAAAAAAAAAAAAAGAAAGTTAATTTTTAGGAATTTAGGAAAGAGATGTGCCAAAAGTTGGTGCTGAAAACACGAATAAGGGCAATACGGTTAGGAGATTTTTCGCCGATCCAAATATCACTGCACGAATTACTGGAGCCGACTTAAAGCTGGTTAAAGCTGTGCTAATTTTTATACAAATTCATTGCGAAGTAGTAAAACGTAAATGTGTTATACAAAATGTGTCTCTACGACTTTAGAGAGATGTGCTAACGATAAATTTTCAGTCATAAACGATAATTATACATACATATATAATAAAACAGGTTCCAATCCTGCGAACCTTCCTTGGAACCTTGGACATTAAAGTAGATAGGTACAAAGTAACGCCACCTTATTGAACACTGCTTTTATTCAAGTTCATTAACTAGAAAAATGGCAATTGCCGCATCGTTCTGCCTTGGTGTCGTTGGTTGCCGACGCAACCCAAGAAATAATCCACGACTGGTCAACACGATTTATGCATAACGGTGAAATGTCACGCATAATTCGTTTACGTTTCCTTACATATTAAGACGAGGTACACATTTTATGAAATTTATAAAATTTATGAAATTTTATGAAATGTGTACTTTTCACTTTTTTAATATGATACATAATTTAAAATAAAATTTTCTTAATTTTAGATTTAAGCCAAAGTAATCTTAAATAATTCATATTTTCAATGCTTTTTACTCCAGAAAAATTTAACAAAAAACTAACGACAATACACCAAATTTGTAAACAAATTTCAAACAAGCAAACGAATTTAAAGACTTAGCATGCGTTCGTTAAACTCGTAACGTTTTGATCTTTACAAAGAACAAAGAAGAAACAAAAAACGAGAAATCTGATGCGTGCAACACATGACTGCCTTGTACGACTATTAATTTAGTTCTATGTAAAATTCTACAAAACCCTATAACCAGTGTCCCTTCGCCACACCCAATTAAAAACAAAATCGGAGGTACGCATTAAGAGGTTATAACAGTTCAAAATACCAATATCAAACTATCAACCTTCTACGCCCAGCCGTTTTTGAGTTATATACGAAACTCAACCAAAAACTACAAAATGGATTTAGGGATAATATATATATTATATAGGGAAATATATATATTTCCGTTAAAATCTGGAATTGTTCGCGAGAACAATATTTCGTTCACTTCGTAAACACAAACTGAGAAACAGATAAGTAAGCTTTGAAATTTTAGGAGAAAAAAAAGAAACAATTTCCTTGCTCTTCCTCGTTCTTCTCTTCTTCGTTCCTTTTCTGAGGTTTTGGGTACCACCAAAGACTGATAATGTTCGTTTATCTGCAGCGCTCTGATCGTCGTCTGTCGGCTGTCGCTTTTCCTCCGAACAATTTCTATAATTTTCGGTCTTTTTTTTCTTCTTAATCCTGATGATCAAAAACATCTACCTTCCGAGATCGCTGCACCCTTGACACCGAGGTGATTGACTTTGCGCATTCGCGACTTTGTGCAACGATCGCTACGTCCGTGTTCTTTCGATTGCGGCTTCTCGAAAAAAACACTAGAAACTTAAACAAAAATAAACCATGACTGCCACGACCACATTTTGGCCACATTTGAAGTACGTTCTGTAAGCACAAAGCACGATAACCGCTTTTGTAAATATACATATACGAATAAGTCATAAAGTTGCAAAAAGAAATCTAAATATATCGGTGCTTTTGCTTTTGTTTTCATTTTGTTTATTTTTACTGGAGACAGACTGGCTGAATTTTGAGCAGATTTCGTCTGGTGATGTTCCGGGAACTGATGCTTAGTTACATAAAATGAGAATTTAGAGAATATTTTAAAAATCCAGTATTAAATCGACTTTAAATAAACAAAATAATAGCTAACTGCATTCGACGAGGATTGAATAAAAAAATCCTGCAAAAAGTCAGCACCCATATTTGTTCCACTCTCCGAAAAGAGCATAACGAGTTAAAAGCAGAAGACTCTGAAATGCGAGTCATATTCTTTTTACTCGTCATTACTCGTTCTGACAACTACATTGGTCCTACTTACTGAAAACCAATAGTAACGAGTGAAAGACTCCATTCACTACGAGTGTACGGAAGAAATTCGAATTCTTAAAAAACATTCGTGGAGCAGGAGTAACGAGAGCCTTTCTTTTACTGTACACGGTATTGTTCGTCAATATTGTACTTGAAAATATTCAAAAATAGTGTCTTGACTCATCCTAAAAGTATTCATTAAGTAGTAAGTATTCATGAGTATTCAGTAAGTATTCGTCTGAATACTTACAATTATACGTATGACTCGCCAGGTTCGGGTGAAGAAAAATGCACTGTACATACATACATTTATATGCAGTGATTTACGTACACTCGCCGCATAATAATAAACATAATAATAATAAATTCGTTTTAGGAATAGAAATGACTGGTTTATTACCATACGCATTTTTATCATGCATTTTCCATTTCGAATCCATTTTTCGAATTTGTTTAGACTTTCCGAAGATCAATTGATATACATAGTTGCGGCTTACAGACCGAAAGAAAGAAAAAAAGAAAGTAATTTTACGAGTAATACAGAATCTTAAGCTTTTATACGATTTCTTTACAGGACAACAACAGCAAAATTGTGCGTATTTATGTATCCATCCTACTATTATTAAGAGATTTTCTTTAGCACCAATGGAATTAAATACCGATCTGAAAAGTAATCAAATTCGCTTCGAAGTAAAAAGGATTTCCTGGCGTTTAAATCGAGCGATATGGTAACTCTGGGTGTCGTTTTCTGGATATAACCTTTCCGGAACTTTTTTCCTTATAAAAAACGGTTGGATTTTTTTATAGTTTAAACAGGATTTTCTTTAATATCGATCGTTTTCCTTGGTATTCTTACTCTGTTGTTGTTATTATTGTCTGTTGTTGCTGTTGTTGTTATTGATACTGTGGTAACCTGCTCCCCTCTATTTCGCATTCAACAGACCAACTTCCAGACCAGACTTAAGTTTTCGTCGAATGCAGTGTTTTGAGGATCGCGCTCTCGCTCTTCGCCCCACCCCTCTCTCTCTCTCTCCTCTCACTGTCTCTCTCTTTCTCTCTCTCTCAATCTCCATCAGCGTCTACGCAGCACATCGCAGACAGACAGTAGATGCCGTCCCCGTTTCACTTGCCTCATTCTATTTTTAGAATTATTCCTTATTTTTACGATCAATAAAGGCCAGTCAACAAGCAGCTATCTGAGTACAACAACAACATAATCCTTTTGCTTTTGCTGCAAACAAAATTTCCAGTTTGAGCCAGTTTTTGCCATCGCAGCGCTCATGCTGCGCTTTTTGCAGCGAGTTGAATTTGCGTTGGACGAACAAATGCAGATGGAGCAACAACAACGACAAAAGTCACAATTGTGAATTGGTGTTGCAAGATCATCGGCCTTTCATCATTAGCATCAGCATCATCACCATTATAGTCGTACTCATTATTATAACAACGACTTCGTTACAGCTTTGCTTTTCCATCACTCCTGCCTCTACCTCCATCCACCCAACATAGTCCATTAACCGTCACGTCGTGTCGCGTGATTGCTCGTTTGGAGACCCACGGTCCTGCGCCGCTTTAGAATGGCATAGACTGGTCGGTTGGTGTGCGCGCGATCGACAACCTTGCGCTAGGGTTCAACACCATCAAACACCTTTCATCGAGACAGCACCAATATTTTTTTGAATTTTTACAATAACAATACTATTCATTGCACTGCAAATTACGTCTTGATTGACAAGTTCTTCCCTGAGCAACAGACCTGCCTGAGCACTCCTTCTCTTTTTTACGACGATTTGGCTTTGCAGTGGAAGCAGCAGCAGCAGAAGTGGAAGCAGCAGCAGCAGAAGTTAAAACAGCTGCAGAAGTGAAAGCAGCAGAAGTTGAAGCAGCGCCAGTCTTTGTTCTTAAGTCTTTTGTTTTCCGAAGGGATGAGGGTATATTCACTTTGTTCTTCCGTTTGTAACGCATTAAAGGAGGCGTGGCAGGTACAGAAAACTTTATATATTCTGGCTCAGAATCATATCTGGTGTCGATTTAGCCTTGTGCGCCCGTCTGTGGAACTCACGATTACAGGAGAACGAACAAATGTATCGTTATGAAGTTTATCTCTGTTATCCTAGGCTATTTGGTATTGAAAATTGGGAACATCGAACGAGTGCCACGCCTACTTTTTATAGCGAATATGGATTTATCCGTGCTTATAGCTTAATTTCTAAGCTTGCACAGTGAATTTGAAGCTAAAACTTTATTCCCGAGTCTACCATCTTAGACCAAAATATACTCCCAAAAATAGGCGTTGTCTGTCCACTGCCGACTATAGCTTCAATTACAGGAGAACGAGTAGAAGCATCGTCATTCCATTCGCCTGGTATACCATATAATATAATGAGGTTTTTGTTAAGAAATGCGGTCTTGTAAATGAGTTAATAGATCAAAATACACTATCTGGTAAAATTAAAGTGGGCGGCGCTAGCACCCACAGCTAGCGGGCCGCATCCGCCCACTTTTTATCATCAGTTGGACTGGTGCGGGTGTAGGGTGCGGGTGTTTTTGGAAATGTAATGTTGGTCTGTACTTAAATCATTTTCGTTTTCTACGATCATTTTCTACGTGAACAAAATCAGTTTTTATTGGTTTAAATTCAACAGGTGGCATTTTTTCGCAAGCAGGAAGTAGAAAGCAAATTGGTCCTTAATGAGTGTGACCTTTCGTGTGGCCATCTAATTTTTAAGAGACATTTGTAAGAGACATGCACGCCACTGTAAGGATTTATTTATTCGAGTTTCTAGCAATTGAATTACTCCACCTTTCCAGCCGATATTGGCGTTAGTCCTATCAGAACCTAGAACCATTAACTGCGATAAGTCCACAGCGTTACTTTGCATGTAGCCCAAAATTCCCTCGGTAATATCAATCGCTCGTGATTCCGCAATTGACTCGAAGTCAATCGGTCGAGTGGTTCGGTTGTGATAGGGCTTTGCACGTACACACCAAGGATTTTATATTTTGTTTACAGTTGTATACTAGGCTAGGGCGAAACAACGTTCGCTGGATTCCGCTAATATATATGTACTCATATGTACATATAATTGAATTTTATTTCAATTAAATAAAGATTCAAATTCATTATTTTAAACTTCATCTCTAGTTTATGAAATTCAATTATTTCATTTTTATTATTATTTATTTAAATTCAAAATTATAAATAATTTTTTCACTTTTAATTAAAATTTTAATAGTTAATTTTCAGTTTCTTTCTCCCCGATTTTTTTAACAAATACGTAGCCCTACTTGAATGTGATCCCTATAAAATTGTATTTACATTTAATAAACTTAAATTTTAAATTGAAAAAAATTGTTGAGAAGTTGAAATAGGTTAATTTGAAATTAAAAACTGATAAATTAAATATTATTAAAAATTTCCAAAATTTTAAAAATTTAAAAATTTACAAAATTTTCGATAAAAAATTACAATATTCAAAATTTATTTAAAAGTATTTTGCGAAACGTAATATCTTTAAAGATATTTGCAAAAAAATGTCAATTTTACTGCAATTTAGTCTCTTAACTAATAAAAACCTTAGCAAGCAAGCAAACGAGTATATGTATAAAAAATCACTGACTTATTTTATTAACCTACCCTCGTAAGAAGACTGAGTGTTCCAAGAATCGTCTCATCACTAGTATGTATGTATGCACGTGTGATTTAAACATTGTCTATTTGTCTATACCAATGATTCTCAACCACTATGCCGCGGCACTTTTGTGTGCTGCCAAATTTTAAAAATGTATATAGTAAAAATTCTAGTGCTTTTTTATTACGAGTAAAGTTTATATTAAAGAGTACTTATATGTATATATGAATATGTGAAAATTATTAAATAATATAATTTAAAAAGAAAATGTACAAATTATTTTGACAGGAATTTAAATTCATAAAAACCCTGTTTTTGCTATGACCACACGTTAGAAGTGAACACTTGTATTTTCTTCTATTCTACTTCATATATTTTATTCTATTTCTACTTCTGTTTTATTCTATATATATATGTATATGTACGTATATGTATGTATATATATATGTATGTATGTATATCTATATTTTTCTTAATGTGCCGCCAAATTATAAATCGATGCGACAAAAATAAGGTTGAGAATCACTGGTCTAGACAGCAAATATCGCTTGAATGACCTTTTTGTCGTTGTTCTAATTGTTATTATTATCGCATTACTTGCAATGCATTTAAAAACGGTTCATAAACCGAGACAGAGATAAGAGAAAAGCAAGAAGAACAAGTAAGAACGTTAACTTGGCCTGGCCGAAGCTCAGATACTCTACACCCGCATCGGTTGAAGTGCTGATAAAAAGACCACCCACTGCGTCAGTAGGTGGTCAAAATTTTAGCAAATTCACTGTACAAGCTGAGAAATTAAGCTATACGCACGACCTTGTATTCGTTATAAAATGTAGGCGCGGCACTAGTCCGGTTTTCCCCATTCTCAATGCCAAACAGCTCAGGATGGCAGAGAATATTTGTACCATTTCATAACGACACCGAGTAGTGTTCTCCTGTTATCGTGATGTCCACAGACGGACGGACAGGCAGATAGACAGACAGAAGGACGGACAGGGCTAAATCGACTCAGGAGGTAATTTTGAGCCAGAATATATATACTTTTCCATACCGGGCACGCCTCCTATAATTCCTTACAAACGGAAGAACAAAGTGAATACACCCTCATCCCTTCGGGTGTAGGGTGTAGAAAACAACATGCTGTCCAGCACTCGATTTCGTCATCACCGTCATCGAACGAATGTTTGAATGATTTCTAACTTTTAGTTTCAAAAAAGAAAAGTTTTTAAAAATTGTAATTTTTTACATAACACGCAAGAAGAGACTGACTGGGAGACAAATTATACTACACACATACCCACGCGACGCGGAGAGCGAGAAAGGCAGAGAGAGCCTGAAGCAGTTCGAAACAGTCCAAGAAATAGCCGTTTGGTAGTGTTGTTTTCTCAGTCGTTGCTGCTATTACTAGTATCGGTTTAATTAAAATTCGCTCACGTTGCGTTAACCAGCGTCGCTGGTTGATGCTTCTTCATAAAAGTTTCGCATTAATTATATTTCTTTTTTATGACGTCTGAGTTGAGAAATTTAATAGTTTTAAATATTAATTACTTATTAATATTTGTTAATATTTTATATTAATTATTTATTTGTTTGTTGGTCTTCTTCTCCCCCTCCCTCCCCTCGCCTTTTCTGATGCTTTTTGTATTTGTTTGTTTTTTTGGGTTTGTCTGTCTTTGTTTGTTTGTTGGTCTATTTGTTTGTGTAGCTTTTTGCTATATGTACATATCTGTTCAGGCTTGAGCCACGGAAAGTGTAGACGTTGTCTACATAGAGTTTTATGACGGTTTTTATTGTCATTCGATACTTAAAATAATTTCTGACTCGGCAGTTTTATTTTTTACAAAATCGGTTGTATTCCCTAAACTCAATTTCAAAAAGGCTTAACTTGTCGTTAAGTAAGGAATTTGAACTCGCATTAACCAACAATGACTGAAGTTATAATTTATTCGAAGATTGAGTTTATCTTCTCAAAAGTGACAATATTTCTTTTAAATCCGAAGTAGAAAGTTCAGGATTAATAATGGAAAGAATATCAACGCCAAGTTGATACGAGCTTGACGAATTGTTAGAATAGTTGTTTCAATGTATGTATACATGAACCCGATTGTGGATTGACTTTGAATTCTTGATTGAATTCTTTGCTTTAACACAGAGAAAAATAGTACCACATAAAAATAATAAGATCTCCTTATTGAGCGATTTTACTATGAAATCTTATTGAAACATACAAATAATATGCTTTTTTCATAGAGAAATCTTATTATTTTTATAAAGAAAATCTTATTGTCTTGAAACAAAAAGTTAATCTTATAAATTTCGTGATTTTAATAAGAAATTCATATTTTTCAAAACTTCAAAATCTCAAAAACTCATGAAATAAATAAGTCTGTATGAAAGTATGAAGAATTCTTATTATATACTTCTTTTAATAAGAAACACTTCTTATAAAATATCGTCTGTCTGGCCGGAACTTTAAGAGTAATATTTTTGCTGTCAGGTTTACTTCAGATCTATAATTCGTATTAATTTTTTTTACATTGGCGTTGTTTATAATGGACGATCTTTGCTTCTCAGTTGTGAGTACTTTCCGTCTTTATATATACAATACTTTGCAAACAAATGACAAATAATAACATATTACTTTTCAGGCTTGAACCATGAAATTTTGTGATTAATATTCTTGAAATCGTGTATGAATAAAGTGAAATAAAAAAACATGAAAAAATATTTTTATTTTTATAAGACTGGAAAAGAATACGATTTTCTTATTGAATATGTATTTTAATAAGATCGTCTCTATGAAAACAATAAGATATTCTTATTGAATATGTATTTTAATAAGATGGTCTTTATAAAAAACAATAAGATTTTCTTATTGAATTAGTATTTTAATATGACTTTCTTTTTAAATTTTAAATTTATCAGATTTTCTCTATGGTTTTAATAAGGCTTCCTTCTTGGATGAAAAGCATAGAGAAATCTTATTGTTTTTGTTCTATTGTATTGGCTCTGTGAACGATTTATAGTTTTGGGATTTATTGTCGAGGTTTGACCATAGTCACAAAATTTCGAATTGTACACTTGTTAACCGACGGCCCCTTCTTCCTTTTGTTCCTCATCTTCTGTTTCTTGTTCATCATTATCATCATGTCTCTTTTTGTTTATCATCAATTTGCTAAACATGTATCCATTAATTCAATCACGCGGTGCACGGCCTTTATTTTCTTGAGCCCAAGAGTGCAATTGTCAGTCGCCATTTTGAATGCAATGCTCTCTGGCTCTGACAACGCAACATCGATTGCCATCCCTCCCCTCTCGAGACCCTTCATTTAACTTTGCGTCTGCCGGCTGCCATCACATCATTTCGCGATGTTCGACGTCAGTCGTCAGACCTCAGACCTCAGACAGTGTCATAAATAAGATTCATAGACAGACTTGCAAAAAATTATAACTACGAAGGGGAAGAGAATCAGGATGAATAACGCTGTAACAGTTGTGCAGATGCGCGAACACAGCAACAAGAACAACATCCCGTCAATGCGTATATTCTCATTCATGTCAACCAATTGTATAGACAGACAGACAGACAGACAGAAGAGAGATGGCCGATGGCCAGATCGATGGACGGACTGGCAGGAAACCAGTAACAAGATAAAGAAGAGCTCCATTCTCTGAACGTGCGATGATGAATGAGATTTTAACTGACACAAACTGTGCATTTTCGAAGGTATGGCAACAACAATGACAACAACGGCGGTAGCGGCCGTTGTCCGTCCGTCTGTCTGTCTATCTCTGACTGTAGGTACTTAGTGATCGTGAAGACATACGATCGGCGCCGAAAACAAAGCAAAAGATTGTCACGACTATGTACGAATTCTTCAACGCTTACGAATTATTACATTACTACATAACGTCAAGTTAATGCAATTGATGTCACGATAACTCTAAAATCTTCTACAATATCTTTAACAGATCTTCTGATCTTTGTTGTTTTGTTATCAGCGTTATCAACAATGTTGCATCGTTATCGTCACTTTTCTACATCGTTACTTTTTCGCCTTAAAGACCAATATCAATAACATGTTGTCATCACATGCTGCCACTGCCATCAAATCAGTCACATAATCGTCATCGACGTCTACGTTGTCATTGTAATCGCCTTCATCTCTCTTTGCTACTATAATTGTTATAAAGTCATCATCCCTTTTGGGATATACATATATTGTATATACATATATCATTGTCATTGTCAATGTAGCTGTCAACTTAATTGTTGTATATTATATCGTACTCAAATTATCGTTTTCAATTTCACCAACGTTTTTAATTTTGCCAACGGCCAACAACAACTCCATTGTTATTACGTTCATCCTTGTTAATTTTGTTGCGTAAAATTAAAATTCGGCTATAGCATATATAAAATATGTATAAACGATTGTTAATTGTCTTCTACTATATTGTTTTCTAATACAATTGGAGGATGAGTACATACGAGTACTCGTATGAAATTCATTTAGCGTTAGCAATAAAAGAAACTGACAGCAGGCAATAATTTTATAATCCGGCTGCGGAAATGGTTGCATGGCTGTGTGTATCTCAGTCTGACTGAGACTATTGAAAAACAAAACCAAAAAAATTGGGGCAACGTACAAACGACCCAGACAAATCTATCGAACAGACGAATCTATCGACTAAACCTTGCCAGTCGTTAGTGATATCATCTAATTTAATTTAATAATATTATTGAGACTTGTTGTCTATTATCAGCTGGCTGCCTGGCTGGTACCTACTACCTCGCGTTACGCGAGGGCCGCGAAACTCACGCTCATAGCGAACTCGCTCTGTGCTGCAAGAGTCGGCGGTCGAGCGACTGAAACAAATGTATGTGCTAAACCTTTCACGCTAATAAAAGACGCTGGTAGCGGCTAAACGCTCCAAGCAGGGCGATTTTTTCGTGGCTCAGGCATTAGCTCGCGTCCGCGTCAGAAACCGTCATGATTGTTTTTTTCGAGTGTCGTCTTCGCCTTTAGTGTGCATAATGACATCAAAAGACGGATGTTGAGCTGCTGATTGCGGAAATCCAAATTTAAACCGTAATTATGAAGCACTACCTTGCCATCATTCAAAAATTAAAAAATTAAGGATAAATTTTTTCAAAAAGTGACAGACACTTTGAACAAGACTTGAAACGGTGAAACGGATTCGGAAATAAAATTTTGGCTTCAAATTCACTCTACAAGCTGAGAAATTGAGCTATAAGCACGGATGAATTCATATTCGCTATAAATAGTAGCGTGGCATAGGTCCGATTTTCCACATTTTCAATAGCAAATAGCCTAGGATAACAAAGAATATTCGTGCCAAATGACGATACCTGTACTCGTTCTTCTGTAATCGTGATTTCCACAGAGGGAGGGACGGACAGACAGACGGACAGGGCTAAGTCGACTCAGGAGGTGAGTCTGGGCCGGAATATATATATTTTCTATACCTGTCATGCCTCCTTTAATGCGTTACAAACGGAAGAACAAAGTGAATATACCCTCATCCCTTCAGGTGTGCCAGAAATGTACTTTTTCAACGAAAATTCGTAAGCAGTGTGCAAAGTGTTGTTGTAAATTGAGGAAAGCGTTTGGAAGCGTTAGCTAACATAGTTGTAGTTGTAGCGAAAATAACAAAGCAGAATTGACGATAAGCGTTTCGTTAGTTCAGCAGAAATGTACCAATAAGTCTCTCAGAAAATCATGGTTTTGTTTGTTATGCCTTCAGTACGTTTACCTCTGTGTTTCTCTCTCTCTCTCTCTCTCTCTCTCTCTCTCTCTCTCCTACACTGAAGTTTAAGGGTTACAAAGTAAATCTAATGCAGACACTGTCACTCTGTCAATTCAATTATATCTTGCAAGTAAAAATACGTAGCTACTCTCACGCTCCAACATAAATACGCACAATAACGCACAATCATCCAGCTGTTCCCAAATTCATTCTTGAAAAATCGTTAATGAATCCGTGACGAAAATTTATGCATTTTGGTCTCTGTATGTCTATGTATTTATGATCTTTCACTTGGGCTGAACCCACACCGGATCAGACAAAACGTTTTATTTTGGTTGATGTACGGACAAAGAGACAGACGGACGGGTGAAGGGTATAATTATAAATAATATATACTTATAAAGTTATATAATTATAAAGCAAGTCGCGCACTCAATTTGGTTTTACCTCAGCGCACACCAAACGAAACAAGAGTATGAAATGTTTTCTGTGCATTTTCATTTAACTGTGCTGGGCGTCTTTTTACCGCAATGAAAAATTTACCTAATGCCATTCGATTGCAAGGGATTTTAGATATTGAGAGGGATTTTAACCCCAAAAGTACCCTCCGTCATATCTTTTTTAAACCATAAATATTAGTTTAACACTGCTCGTAGGTGCAGTGAAGTGAAGTGAAGTTTTATTAACTCAATCACGATCACCTTCTACTACTTTTACAAAAGATTGGCATCTCCATCTTCCGAGAAACTTTCCATCCTGGTAAACGGCTGTGCCAGCATCCTACGCAAAAGCAGCAAAAGGATGAAAAGCTGCCGAAATCAGCAGCATAAAAAATAACAAATGAACCTTGAGGGCATAAACGAAACGCGCGGCAAAAGGAAAGGGAAGAAGAAAGAGGGTGACGGGCTCTCCCACCAAAGGAAATGCAGAAATTATCAGTTAACCGCAGGAAGAGAGAGAAGGGCGAGAGAAGACAAAAAAGCGGAGAAAAAATTACTGTTGTCGGCGGTCGGTAACTCTAAAGTAAAATGTCGCAGGAAAGTAACAATTTAAATAATTAAGTCTACGCCAGAGCGCAGACGGTATTCCCATTCCTTTTACTGTGAATTTTTGGCGCGTCAAACGAAACAAAGGAAACCTTTTATCATTAGCGTATCCTGCTTTAGAAGGCTCTTACTCCCGTTGAAGCCTGATGTATTTAAAATATAGCTACGTACATGGCAGCTACGTACATGGCAGCTACGTGGTAGTTCTAGATTTCGATTTGGTTTAGTTCACGTTAATTATTTCTAAAAACCTTTTTGAGCGTTATAGCTTCACCAAACCTTCAAAAGGTCCTTTTGAGATCTTTCTCGAGGGTAAAAGGGTTTCCACAAAGTATCATAAACATCTTGTTCGGTTTTTCAATTAAATCCCATCGGGTTGCAATTGAACGAAGCTTAAAGGACTTTATTTGCATTTCGTCAGGCTTTTATCTGTTTTTGAAAAGTATCGGTATCATTCCGATATTATATTATCGACTGGCCCTTATCTTCCAATTTTCAAAAAGTTTACCCCTCCCTCTCTTGTTTCAATCAATAAAAAAACGATCTGTGCAAAATGTTCTAATCTTGATTTCCTATTCATGCGTCAACTGATAAGTTATCAGGATATTAATCCAAACGCTGCCTTATTTGGTGGCAAACAAATATATATAACTGAAATTATGCTGGAAGCCAAGGTAAAGAAGAAGAAGAAGAAGAAAAAAATCAACTGAAGAGGTACATTCTGCCCCAAAATGATTTTTTCCCCTTAACAAACATAGAGTTCTCGTCCTTTTTAACCCCTGATACAGAAACCTTCTTCAAGAGATTTTCTATCAGAGCAGATTTCCTCGACAAAGACCCATCAAAGTGGAAAGATGTCCTGGTTACAAAAGTGGAATCGAAAAGCTTGAGAAGACGGTTTTGGTTAATGACGTTGCAGAAATATGACGTGTCAAGCACATTTAGGATTAAAATAACATTCTCAGAAAAGATGAAATTGAGAAACAATTTGTTTAACAGATGCCGAAGACCGTAAAAGTATCCAACTGCTATTAAATCCTTGCTTAGGAAAAATAATGTTCCATATTCGTTCGTTCGCATTATATTTTCTTTGTATAGAAATTATTTCATTATTATAAAAAACTTGTCCGGTATTAAAAGATCTAATACATCTTAAATTATTCTTGTTATTTCGGGAATTTTTCGAATTTACGTTCGGGCAATTAGATTCAGAATATTTTTAAATAATTCCTGGTGTTGCCTAGATGTGTCCACATAAAATTCTCTAAGAAGAAAAACGAAAATAGTCGAGATAAGGAAGTGTATACCACCTTTAAAAGGAATTACTCGTTGCGTATTCCAACTTCATGGCGTTTGAGGGTCGCGTAGTAGTTATCCGATTGAGCTAAAATTTTGCACAACGGACGGACAGACAGACAGACAGACAGGGCCAAATCGACTCAGGAGGTAGTTCTGAGCCAGAATATATATACTTTTCCATACCTGGCACGCGTTCTTTAATGTGTTACAAACGAATGCGTTACATAGAACAAAGTGAATATACCCTCATCCCTTCCGGTGTAGGGTATAAAAATGCATAAAAATTAACCTAAAAAGTCGAAAAGCGTCACGTGCCGCAGTTGTTAATTTCTTTGCTACAACAAAAGCCGCATTCGCAGTAACAAGATCAACAAACGCTTAAGCTTGAACACACCAGTCTGAACTGTACAGACACCCACGCAGCCACACTCACACACACACACACACACACATACGAAATGTTGGACCCTCGTGCGTATTCAGAGAAGTCTGCCTAAACCACAGTTAGGAGAAGGAAATACACACACAGACGCACATCAAGGCATTTAGACACACGCGCTAATATCCACAGCCACACATACTCATACATACTTATCTATAAAATAGCCTCACACATCAACCCTGTAACAGAGACGAATGGACGGAGGGTTGGACGGACGGATATAGAAAATGTGTCCCAGACGGTTGCTCAAACCAAAAAGTCTGCATTTTGTGGAGGCCGAAGTCCAAATGCCCAACACTCACAGATGGTTCCTCTCTCTCCACTCTGCCGCTCTTTAAATGCAGTTGTTGTTTTTACACTTATTGAGCGTCTGCTCTTGTTAGTCAATGATGTTGTTGCTGTTGATGTTGTCTTCCGTTAGCATAATATTTCACAGATTTGGCTTGTTATTGTCATTGGAGTTGGTATTTTCCTGACTGATTGCATTTTTTTGTTGTTGTTGCTACAGCAAATATTGCTCCTGCTCAATTTTTTGGGGTGTTCAATTTTTTGGGGTCTCTTTTTTATAATTTCACTTTTTGCAATTGTTGTTGCTGTTGTTGTT
Organism: Conops quadrifasciatus; assembly: GCA_949752815.1. Classification (NCBI taxonomy): domain Eukaryota; kingdom Metazoa; phylum Arthropoda; class Insecta; order Diptera; family Conopidae; genus Conops; species Conops quadrifasciatus. Next base: position 39,627,210 of record OX457079.1, read on the forward strand.
TTTAATTGTAATCTTATCATCATATCTTTTTAACACTTCGTCAGTATTTTTGTTCAGTCAGTATTTTAGCACAAATATCATTCACGCTACCCCCCACCGCTCTGTTGGCGAAAACATAAAAGCGGAACTGTCTTGAATTCATTGAATCCTGAACACTCTAGCGGAGGCTGGCTGAACTGGCTGCAACTGACAACATTAAAAAAAAACCTAGCAAAAACATCAACAGGCGGACAAGCTTTTGTCCATAACCCAGTGTTACCATGATTTACATTGGCGTCAGGGTCTCCTCAGGCGTCAAGCAATTGTTGTTTAGTCCAGAGTTCGTTAACCTTCTTTCGCTGTAAGCCAAAATTAATAAAAAAATATGACTTTTAAGAAGACGCGTCGGGTCACTAGGCTGCCGTTGATCCAAGAAATAAATTGGGAATTATTTGGGAATTTGGGAGTTACGTGCGAAAATTACGGGAATGCAAATTATGTTTGACCATTGACCAGTAAATATATGTATATATATAAGTACAGGGTTCACTTCGTTCTTCCGTTTGAAACGCATCAAAGGAGGCGTGATATGTATAGAAAAGCATGTACATATATACCCGGTGTTTTTTTATCTTAAGACAATGGAATATCTCGAGACCGGTGCGTCAAATGAAAAATGTGTCAAAATGAATTTGTTTGCCTTGTGGGGGGAGATTTAGTGGTGCCTAACTCAACCTTATTATTCGAGAAATTTGGCACGAAAACTCTCAGATTTGAGAACTGAATTTCCAAGCTCGTAGTCCGGATCTGCCCCGTCACCCGCCCACTATTGATCTTCACTTCAACACAACACACTTACGTGTGTAAGGTTTATGAGCTTCGCTCAGGCCGAAGTTAACGCTCTGACTTGTTTTATTATAATATACATTATACACGTTATACATTATTTGCAGAGCTTATGAGGATCACTTGAAATTTTCAAACTAACTTAGTGACCCGTGGGTTATAGATTGCCGACCGTTGACATAGTAAGTTAAGTGCAAGATGTCTTTACTCGAGAAATATAAAAACTTAAAGTTTTACAAGTTCAAAAAAAAAGAATTGTGGCAGCGTTTTTGCGGGCAAGTTCAGGTTGTTTTATGTTTTCCGATAGTCGGTGGACTCAAAGATTCATTACTGTCAGCATTCCTTAGACCATAACGACGCTCTGCTGCAAAGTGTCTCTTGGTTCCTTCACTTTTTGAAGTTCTTCTTTTAACTCCAACCGACACACGCGGCGAAACAGACTTCTGCGAACCTTAAGTTGCTATAACTTGTTCTTGCTTGTGGTGTTTTTATCTGCCCTTTAGAATAATTATGTCCTTTATTCTAAAAAAGTTATTGAAATCTTACTCTAAAAATGAATCTACATCATTTTTTCGCGTGGCAAACAAACTAATCAAAGACTCGCACTGTCTTCTTGCGAATGAACAGAGTCATGAATGGTGGCTGCCGATGACGGATGGCGAAGAGGTGAGGACGCAGGAAGTCCCCGAAGACTAGACAGAGTATTTTCTGTTTGTGTGGCAATCATTTCAAAGACACCGACAATTATTTGAAGAGCGGCCAGCCAGACGTCGTTTACGAGGCAAACGAAGGCCAATCGAGGCGTATCTAAAATGCAAATTAAAGTGACGAAGGACGAGCGAAGGGAGGATGGGACGAAGTGGCAACTGTTAGAGAAGTGGGTGCAATGATGGAAACCACTCTCCATGGAAGAATTCCTACAGTGTACCTATGTGTGTGACTTTGACATTTTTGTGTACTCGGGAGTTGTCGGGGAGTGTCATGACGGAGGTTAACATTCAGCTTTGTTTAAGATCTCGAAGAATCAAAGTTCCAAAGCTTCGGGATTACTTGCCATATTAAGAAGTTTTAACGAAACTTTTTAAATTACTGGAGGCCCATATCGCTGACTAGTTCTGCCCTTTCAATAGAAGAATTCAATGGTCGGTCCAGTTTAATTGTCTTCCCCTGTCGCGCCGATCATGTCAAAGAATGATCTGAATAGTGGAGTCACGCGATTATTTCAAAAATTCAAGTTTTATTCACGTCACTCGTGTTTCGGAAGTTTTCTCCTTCGTACAAAATTTTGACAGAGCTCGCAAACCCTTTCGTAGCATGCATGAAACCATACGATACGCATGAGACGAATTGATTTCTTGGCGTGTTGGTCTGGGTGCGCATGAGTATGCATTAGAGGGCTGCATGAGACGTCTGGAAGGCTTGTTCAAGATGTCTTGAAAATTTCAGGGGTTGTCTGAAATGCTTACATTGCTTTCAAATCAAGCGGTGACCTTTAGAAGCGCTGCGGAAAACATTGCCACCGATAGTAAATGCGTCCGATAGTCGCGGCTTCATTCGAAATCAAATGGAAGCACTGCATCAACGCAAAAATGTAGCAACCATTTTTGGGTATGTCAGTTTGGAATCATTCGAGACGTACCTTACATCCCGCCAGAGGCGCATGACATAAAGTTCTCTAAATTGTGTCATATTTAGAAGAAACCGGAAATATAAATAACTCTTCACAATCAAGAAACTGCAATCTGACATCGAATGAAATCTCCTTCGCAGTGTAGGGCGCATCTGAATCCGTCTGTATTACAAAAAATACTAGCTTAATAAAAAATTAGGTTAAAAATTTGTTTTCTGAAGCACAATATAAAATATGTAGTTTGAGAAATAATTGCTAAACCAAACCCCTGTGGTTTTGTTTTTTTTTTTTTTGTTGTTTTTTATTTCTTTTTTTAGCACAAAACACTTAAAAACTTAGTGAAAACTATTCTTAACTAATCTAAAACTTAAAAACTTAGCATAAAAAAACTTAATTACAAAATGAAATCCATGCGTCGTGCATTTCGAAACCCGCACCTTTAATATTGTGGGCAGGAGGTGTCTCTTTAGGCCACAAGATTGAGAATGCGCATCCGCTAAACATTTTATTTTTTACATTTATTAATATTTAAACCAGAAACAGTTCTGTGGATGACAGCTACCTCAAAGGTCCCAAACTCTCTAATCCATACGTCATTGGGTCATCGAAGAGAATTTGGCCATTTTCCAGAAATTGTCATCAAAGATTTATGCACGATGGTGAAATGTCACGCACGACTCCTTTAAGGTCTACAAGATATAATTTCGTAGAATTCGGTATAAATGTGTATGGGTATGTGTATGTGTATGTGCTACACTGGGTTGACTTTTATTTCCTCAATTGTTGCGCTGTGTCTGCAGTGTCAGACAGTTGCTGCGTGGCAACTGCGTGTTGTTTCGTTTCTCTTTGGTTGCTTTTATTTTTCGCCCTCGACCTTGAGCCAGCACAACTCCTTCGACTAATTTTCACCTTGTTTTGTTTTTATACCAACCAAACCATTTATGTGGTAACGGTAATGTCTGGCAAAATAACATTAAAAAATAATTTACTATAACTTTTACAAAAATAGGAAAAAAAAACAGAAAATAAATACGTTTAAAAAACGACCAGCAAAAGGAATTTTTTTCAGTGTCAAACTTTTCACAGACGTCAGTTTTCGCCATGTTTCTTGCTTTTCTGGACCTTCCGCGCAGGGTTGACTTCTAACATTTTAAGGGTGGTTTTCAACGTCGCTGATTTTAGTTGTTGTTCGCCATCGAAGGTCGCAGCGGTAATGAGGACAGCAACTACGGCGAGGACGCCGACAACAAATTTATTGGAATCACGAGACGACAAAATGTTGCCGCAGACACTTTCACGAAGATTCGTTATGAAAGTGGTTGCCAGTAAGCAACAACAACCATACTGCCTGGAGCAGCCACTCCACCCAACCGGAGCCAGCTGCCTTCTGTAAACTTTGATTGAAAAAGTCGTCTTGGTGAGAAAATACAATTGTTTTAATGTTAATCGTCTGAAGAATTAGAACGAACTCAATGAAAACAAATCACTTCGTAAGATTTCCTTAATTTGATTTCTTTTATTCATTCTTCTGTCGCAAGTAGCTTAAGGCCACTCGCAAGCACATCCTTTTAATTTTTGATTGCCAAGTTTTTCCCCGAAATTTTGCTAATTACTGTAAATACGCAACTATGCAACTTAAGTATAGTATTACAATCTCATTATTCAGCAAATCCGAACTCTTTCAAAGTTCGAGCTTTAAAAGGATCATAAAGTTTTAATTGTCTCATGCGAATTAATCGAATATTTTCGAAAAAAAATTGGAAACCAAGAATAAAACGTTTCTAATGAGAACAGAAATGCTGTGGCTGACACAAGAGTGCTTTTGAACAAGAATATAGTGAGAAAAGCTAGTTGTCCTACGAGGTGTATCATTCAATCGAATAAATCTCGATCGTGCACTAGGTACTTCCCGAAAAATTACTCTCTCATTAATTATAGGAGTTTTGAAAATTTCTTGGTTTACGCTGGAGTTCTTTGGGTAAAGAATATACCGAGCTGCTTTGATTGTTCTCAAACAAGTGATCTCACGAAACCATTCTTCTTAACTTAAGGATAATAAATCATTAACCAAATGATACCCTTAGAACCTTGCAACAAAGTAAATCTGAGACATTGTTACGACAAAGTGAATCTGAAGACGATCTCATGAAATTTTATGCACACTGGAGTTGCTGCTTGTCTCCAAAGTTGTATTAAAAGACAAGCAACAAAACACAAACAAATTATTTTGTAGAACACGATAACTGAATTTACATTGGCACATTTCTATAGGACTAAATCGTATATTTCAATATACTCGTCTATAGCGTAAATATTTGAAGCATTGGACCCCCGCAGGCGACCAACACCGTCACGATCTCAATGACACGCTGTGCACAGTTTGAATGAAATGGCAAATGGTCTGAATGACCAAATCAATGAAATTGAATCGAGTCAGGATGTGAGTCCTGCATCTATCGTCTGAGCAGTTTGAAAAATGATAGAAACATTGCCTGGGACAGGGAGAGAGAGGAAGAAAGAAGGAAATTTTAAATTCCAACAAAAAATAAAAGGAAAAGAGAAGTACTGGGGGCCGCTGCGTGCAGGCGATAACAATAACGAAACCGATGCCAACCACTGCCGTCACGTCGGACTGCACCATAAAATAAATTTGTCTCCTCCTTCAAATCATAAATGTGTGGCAACACTGTTGTGAAGTCTAAAATCATAACGAAGCTTTAACGAAGAGCATAAAAACTAAATGAAATCGAAGAAGAGAGAAAGCAATAAAATAACCCAGAAGGCAATTGAATCAATGGAGCTTACACGTACGCGCTTTGCCATAATTTCCACTGCCCCAACCAGTATCCATTTCAGATAATAAAGGCTATATGAGCACGTAAGAGCGTTATTCATCATAACAAAATTATAGCAAAATGTATTTATTATATAAATAGTTAAGAGTCTTCGGAGCGCTTTGACACTAAAATTTTAAAAACTTCAGGAAGTGAAGTTAATCACTTTGGCAATTGGACGGCTTATATATGGATTTCAAAGAGGCCTCCATGGGAGAGAATATTCGTGCTAAATTTCATGAGAATGCTCGTTCTCTTATAATCGTGATTTTTGTCACCTGTGTGCGGACCACGCCCATTTTTGACAGTATATTTTTTTAATTAATGCGTTACAAACGGCAAAAAAAGTGAATGTATTCTCATCCATTCAGGTGTAGGGTATAAAAAGAAAACTATAGATAGAGTGAGTTTTCGAGTCTAGGAATTATAGGTATAAATTCGTTTAAATTCATATGATTAAAGTCATATGAATAATGTTTGTCATAATGTTTCTATGTGAAGCTAAAAAATCCATTCTCTTTATATACGTTGCACCTAAGGAAGGTTAGATCATACGTTGTGAATAGGGATGACGATCCCAAATCATATTTGTAATCCCGGGATTTTCCGTATTGAAAATTAGAATCCCGGAATTTTTCGGGATTTGAAGAGAAGCTTTTGAATGAAGTTTAATTCCAAAATTAATCGGAATTTTTGCTCTTTCTAAAAGCAAAAATCATTGAAAAATATTGAACGGTGTTTTTAAATAGCATTTATATTCGTAGATTTTTTATTAAAATATAATTTTTTTTTTGTTTTAACATTGAAAAATCGTTTCGTCTCCAAGAATAGAGCGTACTTTGTTACAAATGTAACCAGCTGAAGAAAAACAACGTTTAGATTTCACACTTGTGGGAGGAATCGTTGATAAGTAATCATATCTAAGGATAACGATCGAGACTACCGCCATTACGAAACAAATCAAGCTCGTGTAAAATTACGTCTGATACGATTTTACGTCTGATATACGTGTCGTATATCATTCAAAGTGGCCGAACTTGTCACAAAAACTCGGGATTTGCAATGTGTTAATCCCGGCATTTTTGGGACTGAAAATTATCCGGGATCCCGGAATCGACACCCCTATTTGTGAATATGAAGACCGTCGGTCGAGTGGTTTGACTGTGATGCTTCTTATAAAGCAGAAAGCATATTGGACTGTTTCGTCGTTTAGCGACCGAGTTCGAAAAACTCCCAAAATTAATTTCTAGGTATTTGTAAGAGAAATAAGGTCATACAAAAAGTATATTCGCATGTCAGTCCTTTCAGGTTATATTTCATGATAAATATTGCACTTTTTACCAAATTATGTAATTTTTTAGACTTTAAGACGCATTTTGAATAATCCTGGAAATAGTTTTTAGGCTTTTGTGCGCGAGATATTTTGAAAGAAAAGGGCATTTGTATTTTATGTCCTTTAAAAGTCCTCAGAAGTAAAACATGAAAAATTCAGAAAAAATTATGATTTTTGGAACGAATTTCCGTCATCCCCTGTCAATTTTGGTTTGGAGAAAAACAGGTTTCGGCTGTGTGCCATCTTCAGTGTCTGTTCAGTGTCGTCAGAAAATATGTGATAATATTTATTAAATTAATAAAGCAGCTCGGTAAAAACACTTTGCCAGAAATATACTCAAAGCCATTAAAAGTCGCCAACTGACAATTAAAGCAACAGGCAGTACGAATAAAATCGTCGACAATAATAATAATAACGATAAAATGCAACAGCAGAAGCAGCATCAGCACAAACCCTGCCAAGGTTGTTGCCACTGCCCCAGGAACAACAATAACAATATCAACAGGAATATTAACAGCAGCAGTGATAGCAAATAAGGTGGAAGGTTTACGAAGCACAACAAAATGATTATTGTTGTTGTGACTTCAGGTTTATCCTCATCATCATCCTCCATTTATAGTAAACATTTACTATTTTTGATACATGTTGTCGCCAATTTTTCAGCCATCCAGCCAATTATCCAGCTAATTATTACGCTCCAACATCAACCCCAAGCAAACGAATGGCTGACTGGCTGGGAAAAAATGGCAAGGAACTCTTCAGATAGAGTGGTGCTACTTGATACTGCTACCCGCTACTGCAGCTGGTGCTCCTACTACTACTGAGTTTATAGAAATTGCTACGAGTTGTTATAAACACAACAACATTCAGTAATAATAATAATCAGTTGTACCAAGCAGTAGCAAATGGTTATAACACAAGCGAGCGATACGATTACACTTACAAAAACAAACTGATCGCAACAGCTCTCTCACTGATCGCCCAGAAAATACAAAAAAATTACTTTAACTCCAAAAACTGAAAACCAAAAAAATAGAACAACAAAAGTACATTCAGCGCATCGTAGAAAGATTTCGAAACAACAACAACAAACAAGAGCAACGACAACAACCATAAGTAAAGCAACGACATGGATACTCGCAGAACAAAAATAACCAGCACAACAAAAACAAGTAAAAGCGTTATCTTCGGCCTGGCCGAAGCTCATATAACCTACACCCGCATCTGTCGAAGTGATAAAAAGGGGGCGGGTCACACCTACTTTTTTTAAATTTACAGGGTGTAAATTTTGATCGATTAACTCATCTACAACACCACTTCCTACCAAACACCTCATTATATGGTATAGTATATAAGTGGGTGTGTCACGCCCATTTTTGAGAATATATTTTAGTCTAAGATAGTGGACTCGGAAATAAAATTTTTTTTGTTGAAAATTCGGTCTACAAGCCAACAAATTGAGCTAAAAGTACGGATGAGTGCATATTTTTTTTAAAAAGTAGGCGTGGCACAGGTCCGATTTTTCCCATTTTTAATACCAAACACCGTAGGATAACAGAGAATATTCGTGCCAAATTTCATGACGATACCTCTATTCGTTCTCCTGTAATCGTGATTTCCACAGACAGACGGACGGACGGACTTCTGGTGTCTAATATCTGAATATTATTGAAAAGAATAAAGTACAGATAACCCTCGTATAACATAGTAATTAAATTTCGGAAAAATGCCACGTTTCTACCTGCGAGGAGTAATTGAGAAGTAGCCGTGTTACGCTTACAAAATCGGACGCACGGATCACACTTGAATTTATTGGAACAATATGTTGGATGGTTACAGTAATTTATTAAACAAGCTGATCAAAATACTCATGCTCATCTTCATCACCATCTCCTTCATTCTGATCAGCCTCAGCTTGATTAAATAGATTAATCTCTTGACCAAATATGTCAACCGGATCAATAAGACTAACATAGGTCTCCACCACATGCTCATATATGTATATTCATAGGCAAATCCTCACTGCAATCCCGTTCTAACATTTTATTAAAACGATCAGTGTGAGGATGTATCCCTCTGATCCAACAAAAATTATTTGATAATATTGCCACTCGGTTAAAACCACGTATCAAATGGCAAGTGATCGTCATAAAAGTCTGCGTGATAACAAAGATACTCCATCCTGACACCTAGAACTACATGAAACCTTTCTGTAACAATTCAATTTAAACGATTCTGTTAACAATCATACTAAATTAATGAGAGAAAGTATTTACAGCTGGTTAGAAAATTGGCATTTAACAAGTTTATGGAAATAATATGTTTCCTAGTTAGCAAACAAGACATTTTCAGCCTATGTAAGAAAATTTTTTCAAATAAAAGTGCCCTTCGGGAAATTTTCACCGATAAAGTCCCGAGTTTTTACATTTTTTGTACCCTACACCCGAAGGGATGAGGATATACTCACTTTGTGTTTCCGTTTGTAATGCATTGAAGAAGGCGTGGCAAATATAGAAAAGTATATACATTCTGGCTCAGAATCACCTCCTGACTCGATTTAGCCCTGTTTGTCCGTCCGTCTGGTGAAATTACGATAGCGGGAGAACGAATAGTTGTATCGCCATGAAATTTGGCACGAATATTCTTTGTCGTCATAGGCTGTTTGGTTTCTTGTCCCAAAAATGGGCATGGTCCGCCCACTGGTGACAAAAACCACGATTACAGAACGAGTGAAAGCATCATCATGAAATTTAGCAGGAATATTCTGTTCCATTTAGACCTCTCAGAGGTCTACTCTAATGAGGTCTATTTGGACTACTGAGCGTGGACTTTTTAGGTAAATATTAATGCATCCAACTTGAGAGATGAATTTCTCAGTTTGTAGTCCGGATATGAGGCCGAAATTTTAATGTCGGTTTTACCGTGTCAGAGAGTCGCATCAAAAATAGGCGTGACACGCCCACTGGTATACCATACTATATAATGTGTTGAGAAAAGCGTTGTTGTAAATGAGTTAATAGATAAAAATGTACTATTTGTACGTGATATGAAAGCGGGCGTCACCCGCCCTTTTTATCCTCACTTCGACAGTTGCGGGTGTAGGGTATATAAGCTCCGACCAGGCCAAAGTTAACGCTCTTACTTGTTTTAATTCTACTCGTTACATTTTTTGTATCATTTCCTTGTCCATATTGGGACAACTGTATGGAAAATGCAATGCAAAAGAAACGCAAAAGACTCCCTCCGTTTCTTCTTTTATCTGTACAAATGCAATAAGCTTCAATTTCTTACTCAGACCAACAGACAGAACGACAGCGCTGAAATACATTAAAAAAAGTGTCTTGATTTTCGGTCGTGTGGAAGAAAAATTAGTTGTCTCTTTAGTGACTGGATGGCATGCGGCCATGGGGCCAGGCAGTACCAATTGATTGGGGTCGCGTGTGCAGCCAGAATACGAAGAGTGCACGTATCCGTGTACCCGAGAGCGGCAGTGACAACGCTTCTTCTTCTTCTTCGAGCCACATCTAAGCCATTCTGGGTTATCTGGGTTGAGCTCAGAAACCATATCTTTCGGAAAATAACAAAACTTATCAATTCTTTGGTGCGCCCAAACCGCAATTGCAATATTCGTATTTTTCTGTCGTGTCTGCCTCGTATGCTCGCAGCTGCCTTGCAATGCAATCTGTTAAAGCGACGCCCTTGCAACCGTTCAACGGCCGGCGAAGCACAACCACGACCATGATATCGGTACAACCAACCAAACAAGCAGATAGACAGACAGCTCACAGCAGACGGCGTTGATGGTCATCGGTTCAGCTCAGCATGATATACGGGTCAGACGACTAATCGTTATTTTATGCGCAGACAACCAGACACTGAGCCATGAGACAATTCGCAAGGGGCAGGCAGAAGATGGGAACACACCACCATGCGAGCTAGCCAGCGCCCGGCAAACGAATCAAACGACCTACCAACCGATCGACCGACCGACTAACCGGCACATCCCATAAACCAACTCACCGACACCAGCTGACATCTCTGGTTGTCCGGAACAGGCCCAAGTATCAAACAGGTTTGGGGAAGGCCCATTCACGATGTTTCGTGATCGTCAGACATCGACAGGCTTGGGCCATGCCAGAGTATGGCAGAACAACTAAACGGCGCGGCGCACGATGGGGCCGATTTTAAAAATAGTTGGCATAGTTAAGACATAACTAAACAATTAATGTAGTTAATTAAAAAAGTTTGCGCATATTTGCGCCATTTTGCACAAACAAGTAGCATCTTATATGCTGCGCACCATCAACATTGATGTTACTATTGTTTAATATCTGACTTCGAACTTCCTTTAATTTTATCGAATTTCTGACCTTTTATCTTTTATACATAGCACACATATTTACTTTTTTTAACAGAAATACAATATGTATTTCTAAAATGGGAATAAAATATGAATTTTAGGTGCGGGAAGTGTGTCCATGATGACTTACAAACTTGAACTTAAGCCACTTGATAACTTTACCTAAAAACACCTGATAATTGTACTAAGTTTCAAAAAACAATTTTTTCTACATTTAGGTTTTTTTATGGGAGACAGTCAAAATCCCGAATTACAAAATCCCGAAACGACAAAATCCCGAAAAATTTTAAAATCCCGAAACGACAAAATCCCGATGCGACAAAATCCCGAAACGACAAAATCCCGAAAAATTTTTAATACCGAAATGAGAAATCCCGAAAATCACGAAATAAAATTTAAATTAATGAAGAAATGACATTTAAGTCAAAATTTTTTCCGAAGCGAAGTACGCGCCTACTTGCCTTTCTTTACAATGGCAGAAAAGCAAAGTTGTAATATCGAGAGAATTTTGTTGTCTGAAGGTTATAATCTACAATATGCAAAAAACTTCACATGACCGTGAGGATTCTACTGATTGAGGGTTATGATCCCTGCCGCGGCCGAAGGCCGCCAATACGCGGAAAAACCTGTATGCAAAAACTTCACATGACCGTGAGGATTCTGCTGATTGAGGGTTATGATCCCTGCCGCGGCCGAAGGCCGCTAATACGCGAAAAAACCTGAATGCAAAAAACTTCACATGACCGTGAGGATTCTGCTGATTGACGGTTATGATCCCTGCCGCGGCCGAAGGCCTCCAATACGCGAAAAAACTTGTATGCAAAAAACTTCACATGACCGTGAGGATTCTGCTGATTGAGGGTTATGATCCCTGCCGCAGCCGAAGGCTGCAAATACGCGGAAAAACCTGTCTGCAAAAAACCTCACATCACCTCACCTCAGAGCCTCCGAGAGGGCTCTGCTAAAATTTTTTTAATAATGTTTTTTTTTTATTTTTTAATAATAATTTTAAAGAAGTAAAATAAGAGTAATTTTTTATTACTTTCTTGGAATTGTTTGCTAGTGGTTTTAAAATGTTCAAGAAGATGGAGAATACCGAAAAACTAGTTTTGTAATTTCGGGATTTTGTTATTTCGGGATTTTGTCGTTTCGGGATTTTGTCATTTCGGGATTTTGTCGTTCGGGATTTTGTCGTTCGGGATTTTGTCGTTCGGGATTTTGTCTTTCGGGATTTCGTTGCCAACCCTTTTTTTATACAAAAAGTTGAATTTAGATTTGTGTATTTTAGTAATAATAGCAATTTATGTTAATAAATAAAAACGTTACAGATTTTTGAGTTGATTTTTTAAATCGGCCCCATAGTGCTCCGCGGCAGACGTCTGCAATTTTACTACGTATTATATGAAAACACACGTACGTACGTGTACATACATACATATGGATTTACTTAAATACGAGGAAGTTTTTTTGTCTGGTCTTCTTTATCCAGTCGGACTTGTGTTACTTACATAAGTATGAAAGAAGACTTACTGAGTAGCACGGAGTACTCAGAACTTCCTCCACAAACCTTACTTACATTTCCATAGAAATGGCCGCCTAATAGCAGTGAGATCACCTCATTACAAAGTATATGAGAAGTAAGGCGTTGGGATTTTTATAATGCGCATACATACATTGCAAAGAGGCGGGAAGAACTGATTGACACACGGTTGTTTATTTAAATTAATTTTTGTGGCTATACCGTCGAAAAAAGTGACTATACGGACGTAAGTAAAATAGAAGTTCAAAAGTAGAAGTTTAAAACAAAAACTTGAAAAATATTAATTCTTTCAAGTAAAAAGCATCCTTATACTAGTTTATATCTGTTATCCGTTAAATCATTAAACTGAGATTTATCAGTTTTTTATTAAATATGTAATTATAAATCTGTTTTATATGGTTTTTCAAAACTAACATTAAAAAGGATTTTGGAACAAGTAAGAATAGGTGCCTAGCTCCGTTTTTTTAAAGCATTAAGTAATTAAGGCAGCAATCACAAAAGTTGTTATTAGATAAAAGAAAGGCATTAAAATAAACTAAACGGCGCAATATTACGTTACCATATCTCAACATTCCAAGGTTTTTGGCATTCCAAGGCCTATAACTCCTAAACTACAGAAGTGCGACAAAAATGTTCATCACCTGATGGGTTACACCTGAAACATTTTTTTAAAATCGGAGCTAGACACCTATTGTTTACTTATAAAAAATTGATTTATTTTATAATTTAATAAAACAGTAAAAGCAAACAAAGACATTTTTACTCAAAAACACATATTACCCTTGCAATTTTTGATTATATAAATAAAAATAAGTTCAAGAGAAAAAACGCAACACTGCTGCTCTCTTTCTTCATTTAACGGAAAACGCAACATTGTTTACACGCGGCAGGCAGAGAAATTGGAAAATTTTCTAGTTCTCTGCCCGCTGCTCTGCCCGTTGCTGCATGTTTCTCTGGAGGAGCAGAGCAGCATAGCTCCTCTCAATTTCCCCGTAAGAAATACACATAATCTTCTCTTTCTGGTTTCACTGAAGCGCTTCATGCGTTCCCTTCAATAGGGAGGTCTTACACGGCCCTAAATTTAGAAGATTGATTAATTTTAACAGAACTCTTGTTTTACGGTTTAAAAAGTAGGCTTGACATATAGTTTTCTGAAAATTTAAAAGACACACTTTACAGCAAATATGGTAACCGTATAAAGTACATGGGAACTGTTTTATTTACTATAAAATCCACTAGTTACATTTCTTACTGACTTTTCTTACCCAAAATTATACGTTAAACTGTCAGGGAAGGAAGTGTCTATCAGTCGGCCAACACTCGCGCAGCCGTGATATCCAGTCCAATTTCACTGGCAACGGATACCGGCTTCGACCGGCAGGCAGGCGGACGGACGGATAGACGGACAATCCAGCTATCAGGCATTCCTTGCTGCATCGCGCAGCAGAGCAGCCCTCCTACATGCAGCAACTCTTCCAGGTGTATTGAAAAGTAAACAGCACAAAAGCAAACAGCATTCAGGCGCGATTCTCCGGGTTGGCGCAACGCAGTCAAGGAAAGATGGAATGAAAAAAAAATTAAAATGATTTTGTCTGGCACAACATCAACGGCAAAAGCAAAAAATACAAGAAATGCACGCAGCATCGAGTAGCCAACAAAGTACAACAAACAACGACTACGACACGGAAAAAGAAATCAAAAAGGAGCCATGATAAACAACTGACTGACTATCGGTCTGCGAGTGGGACGACGAGAGAAGCAGCGTGTGAAGTGCATAAAAACGCAGGAAACTCATGCAGGGCGTTTGTGCGGGTACAATGCGTCCGCGTGCGCTGCTTGCGTTTTCCGGAATGCTTAGCATACCAGCAAGTTGTAGGCGGTAGGTGTGAAGAAAAAGAAGGCAGATGGTTAATGTAAAAGGAAGAAAAATCGAGGAAAAATTTTTGCAATATCAGCGACAGGCGCGCACAGACAGCGTCATGCTGATGCGTGATCTTTGACAGTGGCTGGGATGCTAATGGGGAAGAGGGGAAGAAGTGCCCAGCGACAGGAGGCGAATGGCAGTACAACAGAGATTACAAAGACGTCAACAATGTCTGGTTGATGTTGTTGATATCGCGTTTGTGTGGTTGGATACTCTTGACATTTGCAGACGCTCCTAGCGGCAAAATACTCATAAAATGTACTTGCTTTAAACTGCAAAGGGGCATTTGAGGTTTAACACTCCCCCTCCGCAACTTTACCGCGGAATGACGCAATAAACAATAACTTGCAGAAATTCATAATCATAATTAAATGAAAGTAAATACTTTCAATTTTTTTTAAAAATGATCATTTTAATATTTTCCAAATTGAAAATGCTTGCTATTTCCGAAAAGTTATGAGTCGGATAAGTCATGAAGCAAAATGTTTATTCATTATCATTGTTCATTATATACATATTTATGTACTTATGTCACGTTATGTATTTTTCGATAACCTAATATTCGAGTCGTTTCGAGTGTGTAGTCTTTCAATTTACTTCAGGTCTTCCTTACTGAAGAGAACAATAATTCCTTAAAGGTTGCTGTAATTTCTAAGAACAACTTCAAATTTTGAGTACTAAAATTCATTCAAACCTCATTGATTTATTTCTAAGACTCCAATTGTTTTTTTATTGGAGATGTGAGTAGTTTTGCAAATATAAAACTGCCGCCTCTGTCCTCAGTAAATACTTTGTGTGTGGGTGTTTGCCTGATTTCATTGTGTCTGTATACTCTCAGGGTTCTTCATGCAACAAATGCACTTCAAGCGAAGGTTGTCTCTCTGTTTGTCTGGCTTTTGTCGTTTATTCGATTGCGTCTGAGTAGCTTAAATAAGGATGTTTTGTTGGTAAAGAGAGTGGGTCGTAGTGGCAGTGGTGGTGGTAATGACAAGGAAAGAGCACAGAGCAATAGGAAGTGAGGAGCGTACTCGACAAATGGATTCTATGGTAATGGCTAAAGGTTCGACACACCGAATTTATTTTTGCTAAAGAAAATTGTAGCCATTTTTCGCCAACCAGCCAAACCAAAATCAACTCAGAAGCCACCAAAGCAAAGCAGATCAACCAACCCGTTTGTAGATCGCAGATACTATGCACAATTCTCTCGGAGTATGAAATCTGTTTAGATCCAAGCGAAAGGAATTTATGGCTCAGATACGAATTTACCAAAAAAAGGAAGAGCCAACCGCAGACACTAAGAAGATTTGCGTCTCTGTGGCAGACCACGCAAATCAACTAAAGCGACAAACACGAATTTCATGAATTTACAGAGTTTATTACGGAGTGGAGAAACGTTTTAGATGTTGCTGTTAGCACCGTTTTTGTCGCACGCTCGGTGATAATAATAGCCAACATTTCGATATTTATACTATTTGTGAAATTTTTGGAAAGCTAGCAACCACCGCAACGACCGCAGTCACAGCCACTGTGCCTACCAAATCGACTCAACGGTAACGAAGTGCGTTGTTTTTTTATGTTGTGCGTCTTTATATGTCATTTCTTTTGCACCATCTGAAACGATGACTCACACGTCTTGGCTGAGGCGAGTAACATGACCGTCATCATCACTAACTCCAGTGTTCGTTTCTCAAAGCTGGAGAAGCTGTGCACCACACCAAGTCTGAGTACCACCAGACGGAATCCCATGTATGTATGTATGTGTGCACCTAAACATCGCCACCGACATTATCACCCCCATCACTCCCACCCCCATCCCTCATTAACGCGTTGTGTTCACGTGAATGTGTTCGCCTCATCCGCGTCCCCAACAGCCAACAACTCCACGCAATCATTTCGGATTTCGCCTAACCTTAAACTTAGTTTTTTGTATTTGTTCGTAGAAGAGGAGCGTTTTTTCTGGTTAGTTGAAGTTATTGTTGTTGTTGCCTATTATACTGCACAAGCATACATATAATTGACATTATTCAGTCACTTTGTGGTCTTGCAGCAAGGGTCGCTTCCGCTGTCAGGCAGCCGTCTGCATCAATTCACTCTGCTACTCTCTTTCTCTTTCTCTTTCTCTAGCCGCCTGCACCAGACACACCAGACCAGTCTAGAGTCATTCAGATTCAGTCAATCAGACAGTGGGCTGCCAACCCACCCGCCCGCATGCCTACTAACCAGTCATAAAATACACTCTTTCCTTTGGTTTTATTTTAAGTAATCCTTTTGTCTCTCTCCCATCATCCACCTCCCTGCTTTTCAATGGCTTCGTTTTCGAAATCTGTGGCCGTCTCGAAAATCTCACTCGCGAATTTTTAGATGTCTGCGTGTCTTTCGGTCTGTGGCTTCTGATCTTAATCACAATCTTTTGTACCCGAACTCCAGTAGTCCTGAATATATTGTCTGCAATACGACACAGGTCAAATTTCCTTACGTTACACATCAACCCATTTTTTTGTCATCATTGTTTTCGTTATTACGATTATAATTTTTTACTTTGATGCCATTTTTCCAATAGTTACATACTCGTATAATATTGACTCAGCTAACTAAAAGATATTAAATTCCTTTCGAAAGTGATTATCATGGAGGTTCCTACAAGAGCAAAGACTGGAGCATCATTCAAAATAGAAGCTTGCTCGATGTGTCCGAGACAATACATTACTCGTTTTCGTCTTGTCTTCGCCTCGTTTTCCGATAACGACATTTTCCAGTCGAGCAGAAAAGTGATAGGTACACAAGGTTTTTCAGGCAGGCGAGAACGCAGAACGCGATACGGTTTTTCAATGAAATCGTGATCCGAGATCGAAAGAGAGTCCTCGCTCAAGACGGGAACCAAAAACTTAATAGGATCTTTCAATTGAGTGTAGAACTTAGAACATTTGTGTCAGGCGTAAAGACAGCCAAGAAATAGGGCATATTCAGTCGAGACCAGAACCGAGATGGAGAAGGCCTTTTCAAAAGGCAAGAAGTGAGAACTAGAGCGAGAACCTAGAGATAAAGAGGTTTCTATAAGAATAGAACCAAGTTTTTAAATCGGAATGCAGTTTTTAATTTAGACAAGAACCGAGAACAAGACACGGTTTCTCAGTCGTGACGAGAGCCTAGATGTTTTTAATTATATCGAAAAGCTTGTCCTTCGATAGAGATATTTCTAAAGACCACATAAAACATGGTGAATGTTTTTAACTTTCGCTGGATAGTTAAGTAATCTTCTTCCGGAGCATGAACCATTGAAGGTATTTAGAAAACTTTTGGGTCAAATTAAACCAATCATTGGGATGGTTTTGTTCCGTCATCAACGTCAGAAATCCATTCGAATGGATTTATCTTGGATTCCTTTTGAATGGTGCGTGTCGCAAAGTACCTTAAACTGCAACCGTTGAATGGAATTGCTTAACCGCAATGGGCCGGGACCAAGTCAAGTACTGTATAACGATTAACCCCTCTGTCCGGCCGTCTATGAAAATCACTATTACAGGACAACGAATAGTGGTATCGTCATGAAATTTGGCAAGAATATTCTCTGTCTTCACAGGCCTTTTAGTATTTAAAATGGGGGAAAATCGGACCAGTGCCGCGCCTACTTTATAAAGCGCCTACTTTAAAAGTCTCACAAAAAATGGGCGTGACACGCACACGGGTAGACTGTGTCATATAAGGAGGTGTTTGTTGAGAAAAGCGGTGTAGTAAATGAGTTAATAGATCAAAATTTGCTATCTGTAAGTAATATGAAAGTAGGCAAAACCCGCCCACTTTTTGTCATCGCTTCGACAGATGCGGGTGTAGTGTATATAAGCCCTGGCCAAGCCGAAATTAACTCTCTTACTTGTTTTTGATACCATCTGGAAAAGTTAGGTACACAATAACGACTTTATTTGAAATGATAACTGACTTCAACGAAATAAGAATTTGTCACAACTTCATCATACTTTTGCGTAAATTAGTTATGAAACTATTGAAGAATGAAAAATATCGCTGCAATGAAAACTTTTATTACTTTACATTTAACCATTCAATGAAGATTGATTGAGCTCTCTTTTTGTCCATCACGTTTTATTCTCGGCTTGTCAAAATGATATGCAGAAATTGTGCATGGAGAGGCGTGAAGGTGGCGAAACGACTAAGTACCACTGTACCCGATAGAGTTGTAGGTTGTTGCTGCTTGTTGCTGTCAGTCTGCTTCGTTGCCAATGAATTGCAGCTGATTTCATTGTTTCACGAATGCTGCGGCCCGTTTTTGGTGCTTCTCAGCTGCAACCGATTAACTAGAGGCTGTGGGACCGCGATGCATTTCATCCATCAATCCATAAATTCAGTTACTCTTTTATTCAACCATGCCATCATCCTTACTCAGTCTCTTCTTTAATTAAAAAACTCAGCACGTTTCTTCTTCTGATATTCGGTCCGATATTCAGTAATTAAATTTGGGCCCTTTTCTATTAGTCTGTCTCATGTTATTAATTTTTGTTATTGCTGTTGTTGTGCCCCTTCTCGCTCCTATTTTCATACCCTTCATCCAAAAGATGAAAGTAAATTACCTTTACTCTTCCGTCTGAAACGCATTAATAGAGGCGTGGTAGGTATAGGAAAGTACATATAATCTGGCTCAGAATCACCAACTGAGTCGGTTTAGCGCTGTCCGTCCGTCTGTCTGTCTGGCGAAATATGATTACAGTAGAACGAATACAGATATCGTTAGTGGGCTACTGTTTACCCAAAAATGGGCGTGGAGCAGTGACACAAACTACGATTACAGGCGAACGAGTAGAAGCATCGTCATAAAAGTTGTCACTGTCACGCCTACATTTTATTAATATTAATGTATCAGATCTAAGAACAGATTTTCTCAGCTTGCGGTCTGGACCTAAGCTTTAATTTCATTACCGTGTTTACCGTATTGGTGACAGTCATCTCACAGAAAATGGGCGTGCCACGCGCACTGGTATAGCATACCATATAATAAGGTGTTTGTGTTGTTTAATAAGGCATCTTATTCTAAATTAAATGGATTTTACTGCCTGCTGTGCTTGTGGTTATTGTTATTGCTGTTGTCGTTCGATTCTCTCAATATTGTTACTAGAGCAGCAGACGGTTGTTGGCCTCTTTTTAATTTAATTAAAAAACGCATTAACACCTGCCATATATCGCTTTTTCCTTATTTTTGTTGTTGGCTTTTTGTTTGGTTTTTGCTTGCCCAAAAATATGGTTCCGGCTCTTGGTGAATTCTGTTGTATAAACTAATAAATCAGGCCGATTAATAAACCGCATTGGCTTCTTACCTCCCCAATTATTATTATATTTATACATATATAAATAAATACTATAAAATTTTCTATTTGTTTAAAAAAATCTAATATTTACCTAATATAATCTAATATTTATTATTATTTTTATTGTTAACTATAATTCGTTTTATATTGTTCTTGCTTTTTATAAAGGTTACATATTACATTATGTTGGGTACATTATTATATATGTATTTAATTTTACTTAAATTTAAAAAAAAGTAAAATCAAAACAAATAAATTCTACATACTAAATTTAATGCAACCGTGTGAATAAAAGGTTCTGCAGTATATCTCTACTCTTTCGAACTTTTTCGTTACACAAATTAACTAAAAAACTGCTCCACTGCAGTCGAATGCAGCAAGCAAAAAAAATACATACGAGAAACTAAACGAAAGAAAGACGGAAGGAGAAAGAGACAGAAATGGCGAGAGATAAAGTGGAAACAAACACTCCTCGCTGTGAAAGTTTCTCTCGATTACTGATCAGGGATCCAACGTTCTCGTTAATTTACTAACTTGTACTATCAAAAATAAAATACACGCGTACTTTTTCATAATTTATTTAAGGCACACGATTGTAGTTGCCAGAAAGATATACCGGGTGTTCCGCATAAGAGGCATCAAAAGGTCTGGGCGTGTAGATTGCGTCGAGACAAAAAAAAAATCTTAGGAAAAAGGGGGCGGGGGTATTTTCCGCCATTTAGGAGCTAGAGGGGAGAATTTTGTAAAGAACTTATACAAATTTAATATACAGGGTGGCCGGAGAAGTTCCGCCCAAAAATAAAATTTGCGTGCCTCATATTGAGAGGTATTCGAGTCACCCCCATGTATGTCCGCGATTTTATAGTCACTTCTACTTATCCTGACTATATTGCTCGTTTATTAGACTCCGTTTTGCATTCTGATTTGGAATTTTTCTACTTGGAAGTGTTATGCGTGGCCCACGAAAAAATCGCCCCGCTTAAAGCGTTTAGCCACTACCAACGTCTTTTATAACCATGAAAAACAAGGCCACGAACTTCAAATGCAATTAAAGGCAATTAAAAAAAATTTCTTGCTTAAGTTTAGGATGTGCATTTCTGTGGAGGCCATAATTTTGAAAGCTCTTGCATTCTGTTGCAGGCCTTAATTTTAAAAACCTGAGAGGTTTTTATTTTTATTAGGTATAAATTCAATTTTATCTTAGGAATTTTCCACCTTAGTATGCTGAAGGCTGATTCCAGCGAATAGTAGTGTATTCAGTACTACTATTTTTGTATTATTATGGAAGATCAGAGTCTAGCACAATTTATAACGTCACTCAGGAAGATTGGTCACTCAGGATAGATTTTTAATTTCAGTTCATAAATGAGATTTCTAAAAAATCCCAAAAAAACCGTCTACAAGTTTAAAAAAAAAATTTGAAACCGATCCTGTCGAAAATTTTCAAAAACGCAATAAAGAAATCATAACTTGAATATTACGAAAATCGCGGGTATACGTGGGATGATTCGGAAGGGGTATCCGAAGGCTATGAGGCACCTAAATTTTATTTGTGGACGAGACTTCTCCAGCCACTCTGTATATTATCATTTTTTATCAATCACATTCTTATATTTCAGCCCTGTTAAGGAAGAACCCCCTTTTGATATCTCTATCTTTGATTTGCCAATAGTTTTTGTTTTGTTTGCATTTGTTTTAATAGCAAGGAATATCCCTTCAAAATAACGCCCATTGAGATTATTTTCAAGCGATCCAGAAATTACTCAATTTATGTAATTTATTTACTATAATTTTTGGACTAGCTCGAAAATTTAATTTTTTTGGGTGGATGAAGGATGACAAAATTAATTTGTACTTTGTTGCAGTGTACTTTGTTGCAGAGAGCATTCTTTAATTAAAATTAAAGCGGACTTTCATTTTAAAAAAGTTTTAAAATTTTTTTATAATTTAAAAAAGATTAAGTGATTTCTAAATTTTCTGAAGAAAGACTTTAATAGACTCGAATTGTTAAATAAATGTTGGCGCAGCAAAAATGAATAGAATACACAGCATTCTTTATTATTTTTAATAATATTATTATTATTTTTATTTTATTTTTAAATTATTTAGAATTAAACATTTTACAGAAAAAGCTAAAGTTGATATCTCCGATGAGAAGCCACCCAAATTATTTTTGAGTACAGTTCTACGAATACAAACGTAACATCAAGTTTAGCAGAAAGAATTTTATCTACACGCTCTTGTATTATATTTAACTATGCATTGACGGCTTTTGTTTTTGCAAATCCTCTTCGAATTGCCTGCACTAGCCACGAGGGTGGACAGAGAGCATTGAAAGTAGTAACTGGAGTAGTGAAGCTTTTCAAACTAACAAAGATCCAAACAAAGATGTGTTGTTACGATAAAAAAAAATAAATAATTTCATTAAATATGTATGTATGTATTTGTAAAAATTATAAACTTAACATTAACTTCGGTTATTCGTATCATACATTGAATGCACTCGTACGATGTGTTGGAAATTAATAGAAGTAGTTTAAATAGAATCAGAAATCCAAAAATTGCTGCCAAGATATAAATCTAATTTTATATCAATAAATGTGACGTAGTAAGTCAGATTATAAATACATAAAGATCTACTGAGCATTTTAAGTACATACATATTTTCTTAGCAAAAATATACAAATTGAAGACTTTTCCCAGCCCTAAACAGCCCTTCACAACACAAAACTTGATGAGAAAATCTAATTTAGAAGATTTTCACATAATCTCATCTTGGTATTTTCTAAATCAATTAAAACATAATCATTTACTTAAATATGGACAGTTTATTTTAAGAAATATGTAAGTAAATTTTTTTTTATTTTTTAAAAAATTTACAGATGTTAATTTTGAAGTGCATTGAAAATTGCATTGCATTTCTATAAGAAAGGAAATTTTGTTTCCTTTCCAAAAGATTGGTCTCTAAATTGATAAAGGTTTTTTAAATTGAATGAAAATAAATAGATCATATCAGTATTAAAGTTTTCTCATCAATAACTAAATTTTTTGTAAAGTGGACTCACCCCAATTTTAAAATAACCAGTCCATCTGCATAATAGATTTTGACATCTTGCAAGATATAATACTTAAGCCTACTGTATTATAATTTTAGTGCAGTTCCTACTTTAGTTTATCTTGAGAGTTACAATCGCGTAATATATTAATCTTTTTTTTTAAAGTAGTTTTTTCTAGTTCGAGATATTTACAGGTTATTATATTAAACCTAATGCAATTGACAGGTTTATCGTACCAGAATAAAAGTTTTCCTATTATTAACTCAATCATTTTTCTGAAGTAAAATTCAAACATTTTTAAAATAAACGATTCATATATGAAGAAAAATAATGACTTCATATGTCATAATAAATGACACGGCAACACTAACTTTTGACTTTTTAGCAAAAATACAAGCATTAAAACAGCAACGCTGTAGTTGGAGAAGTGCGCAGCAGCGACAACGAGATAAAAAGAAAACGAGCAAACTAAAGTTCAGTCAGCTTTAGAAGTTGAACAATCAGTTGCTCGGGAGGTGGCAAAGCGTTAGGTTTATATAGAAGTGAGTTGGCTGTCAAAATCCTATTTTAAAAACGGTGCGGTTAAGTAGATTTTTAGAAATAAATTAAAATTAAGACAGCATTAAAAGTTGGCTTCATAATAACGCCAGAAACGAGAATGTTTCAATAGAAGGGTAGTGGATAAATTCAAGCGAAATGAAAAAAGAAGAATTTTTAAACGCAGCCGTAATGTGGAAAAAATTGAAAAATCAATAAAAATAGTAAAGAACTAGTTTCTTTATCCAGCAAATAAAGGCGAAGGAATCGAATGCTGCTGAAAAAATCAAATCAACATAAATTATGAAACAATCAATAGATCCATCCGGCTTTTGCCGAGAGCATTGCAATATGAAAATATATACCTCATGCAAAAAACTTCATAAATTTTCTTAAAAAAGATATCAGAATATCTTTTATGATATCAGAATATCTCTGTATGCATTTATTTTTACATACAGTGATATTTTACATCGATGTATGGCATGCGTACATACTTGTACCTACATACATATATCTAATTCCCGAAAGCACCACGCTCTGGCATTATAACGCCTAAAATTGTTTTGTGGTTACAAATATTATTAAAAAGAAAGCAAAATAAAATCATCGCATAGACGGCCTCCACCTCGACAGCAGTCGCGGCAGAGCAAAATAACGTCCTCCAGACGCTGCAGCAGAGTACTCGACAAACACTTTCACAACGTTTTGTTGTTTCTTTTCTGTCTGCGGCTGTGATTGTGGCTTTGGCTGCACTGTTGGGAACATTGCGAGTCTGATCAGAATATGGCTGCGTCGACAAGGGTGGCTACAGCGTCGTCAACGACGAAGGCAATGACGATGACGGTGGCGATGTTTTGTGTATACCTCTTAAATTCACAGGCACTGACTGACTTTTTTGTTTTATGTAGCTTTTGTAATTTTTGTTGTGCTGTTTCAATCGTTTTTTTTCCAAATAAAATTTATCAATTGATACAGACACAAAGCCAGATAAGAAAACGAAAATGGTGAAGAATTTTATTAAAAACAAACATTAAAAAATTATGTAAGAAAGACTACGCCGTCCTTGTCTTTAAAAAAAAACGAATTTAGTACAACCATTCTAAATAATAGGCAGCAGTAAAAGAAGCAGCAGCAGTAGCGGCTTTACATTAAATATTGAATTGTTTAGGAAAATTGTTCGCATGTTGTCCGCACTGTCGACAACAAAAACCATTGTGGCTCTTGATAAATCGAAAGAGGCGTCATCGTAATCATCGTCGTCGTCGTCTTCGGCGACAAAAACACCTAAACGAACCGCTGATCGTTAAAGTCATTCAAACAAGAAAAAAACGTCTGGTAGTTTTTTTGGTACCCAACTGCAGACCGTATATACGTAACTAGCAAAATGCAGCAGACATTCACGACAACAACAAAAACTAAATTTTCTTCATACTAAAAGAAAATACATTTAAAAATAATGGCTTTGACTGTGAAATTTTAAGCAAATATTCGCAAATTTTAGAAAATTATACGAGTACAATTACTTACTCTTTAGAAAATACAATTTTCTAATAAATAATCATAGAAGAATTTTATTTGTGAATATCTCTCCGAATGTTTATTAACAAATAGTAAAAAACGTTTTGCTTTTTAAACTAATTCATATAAAACAATTTAATACGATATTAGCTTTGTAAAAAGTCGTTTTCTTTCTGTTTAAAAAGAAATTTTCGGGCTAGCCGAAAACAAAGAAAGATATAGTGAAATCAATGAATTGAAAAAAAACGAAAACCTTAAGAAATAAGTTTGCTATTAGAGAATTAAAGAGAACATAATAATAAAAAAATTAGTATTCAAATACATGAATAAATGCAATCAAATAAAAATAAATTTTATAAAAATTGGCAGCTCTTAAAGAAAGTGTGCGGAGAAAAGCGCGAAAGAATTTTATGTGCTGTACGACCGACGTAAGTTTTATAAAACAAATTTTATTTTGAAAATTATTCTCTTCCAAAAAATATCATTATTAAAAGAAATCCAGTTACAATAATTACAAATTAATAGGTTCTTCATGTTGTAAAAAAAACATTGAATATTTTAAGAACTATTGAGATATTGGTCACTCCTAAACGATATATGACGTGAGTCCTTGTACTCAAAACCTTAATGACGACAGTTTCATATTTAAAGCGATTTAAATGAGATAAGTTATTGTTTCCAAAATTTTTTTATTTAATTGTGGGCTATGTGCAAATACGCGTTTTACTAGAATGAAAAAGCAGTGCAGTTTTACAAATCATAATCCTTTTAAAAATATTCCGTTTTTTTAATTTAAAAATAAATTTCGCCAAAAACATTTTTTAAAATGGAATTTGCACTTCATTTTTATTATTAAAAAATGTTCAATAATAAGAGATTGATACGATGTTTTTAACTTAGGAGTATGTATTATAAGCTCTACTCATATCGGAAAGCATTTAGCATGCCGGATCATCATTAGGAGTCTTTTTTGATAGAAAATATGTACCACCAACAAAACCGAAGAGGGTCGACCGCTGACTTAGTCGCACGTCGTCAAATGACTTGGTAAAGGCTGTAAGCCGTTAGCAAATAGATTCCAGGGAATCTGAAAATTTTGACTCTCATTGATCTGTATTATGATGCAAAGATATGGCAGATAAAAATTCGAGTTTGTTTGGGAGTGAGTGTTTTGCTTTATAACAACTGCTGCAACGTATAAATTCTCGAGTTGTAGTTACAACAGAAGGGTTTTAAAATCACTGAGAAGGGTCAATCGTACTCTGAGCGAAAAAACAACCTTTTTGTGGCTGATTCAAGCCACGTCAATATGAATATATGAATATGTTTGTTTTAAACATTATCAGACATTATCAAACATTATGTTCACACATAGTTTGCGTTTTTATACAATAGGTAAAATTTCTTTTCTAACTGATGTTTTATAAAAATATATTTGTATTGAGTGGCAGCAATTACGTAATTTTTTTAAATTTTTCGAAAAATATACAATGTTAAGTTTAATTTTCAATGACTGAAATTGTGCGCGGTATCGAAGAAATTCAGCCGCATTTATGCAAAGCGATTATGAAAAATTTGGACGAAAGAGTGCGTACGCGCCGGCATAGTCGTTGAAGCCATTTACCCAAAATGCTATTTCATACATAATCCTGCTGTACTGTGTATTTTATGAATCAATAAAAAATTTACCATTTTTAATTATAAATCTGTGTTTTCTATCAAAATTACTTCTTGCGTGGTTATTGTGACACGATTTTTTTAGCGCAATCGTCTTGAATCCTAAATTAATCTTTGTTAATTATTTTCTTTAAAAAAGTATATTTAAATATTGTACCTTATGAACCTCAGTACCTGATTACAGTCATAACTTCTGAATCAAACGGTTTTGGAAACCATGTATTTTTCCCTGAAATCGCTCTCACGCAAACCCTTTGAAGGATTACATAATTTATAAATTTTTTTCTTTTCTTGTGATTTAGATGAATAAACCTTCTCATTTTATTTTAAAAATCACAATATTGCTAAGCTATTTAATTTATAGTAGTCTGAGATTTTTTCAAATTTTCAAAATTTAAACAAAACGGAATGTAGTCTTGCAAAACTTAACCAGTTGTTAGCTCACCTAGACTCCTGAGTTAGTTTTCTACGACTTACGAAACGTCACATAGTTCAAAAAACTGTTTAGTAACACGCTTTTTTATTTGTTCAATTATTTAGAGATAACTCGTTCTTACTCGTTGTTATAAAATTTATACCACAATACTTTTTTTGTATAAAAATTTGTATACAAGTGTAAAGGTATCGAGTTCGCTGAAGCGTAAATTCCTAAATTGTTTGTGGAATACAATTTCCAAAGAGATCGTTGAGATCAATTTTTGGCAGATCGTATGGCCATTTCGGAACCAGCCACAGTTTATGCTCTGTGAACATACTTTTTATTCGTTAAAAGAAATTTTAAAAATAATCGGAGATAGGTTTGGATATATCAAACAATTTATTTGACTTTTTTAAAAAACGACCCTCTAAGAATAAATACTCAGCGTGTCGATGCAAAAAACACTGGCACAGAATTCCCGGAAATTGGTACAGACTTGCCACTAATTTTAGAAGATTTTACTAACCAATCAAGAAAATGCGCATATAGTAGGAGAGGTTCACATTTCATTATTTCTGGTACAACAAAATAAATGGTAAAACTGGTATTCTATAAAATCACGAAATCAGATTTAAGTTTTAAGTTCTAAGTTTTTTTTCCTTTTCACCACAGAGCGGCCGAAGACTTTAGGTGCAAAATAACTTTGGTAACTGAGTAAGTTGTGGACTTACTGAGGGTTTTAATTCTTGGATAAAGCCGTAAGCTGCTCACGCAGAGCACTATAGATGCAGAAAAACTTTAGTGTTAGACTTACTGGAGGATTTAATTCTTTTACGAGGCCGAATGCCGCTCACACAAACAAATTTGAGGTGCAGAAAATTTACTGGAGTATTTTATTGCTTCCCGCGGCTCGCCGTTATTTGATTTCTACATTCAAAATTCAATCGATTCGATAAGACAATTTCTGACGTTATTTCATTTTAAGAAAATTTGTCATTCTTACGAAAATATGAAATAAAACCCAAACTAAATGAAATAAAGTACAAACGTTATGGACCGAGAAAGTTCATATTAAAATATGTTGGGCCTTATTTTATTTGGGCGCTAATTCATGGAGCCTAGATATTTTTAAAGTCAAAATGTCCCTAAAAAAACGGCCCTAAAATCTTTGAAAGACCGCATGAAGAAGTGGCGGGCCGCAATCGGTTCACGGGCCGCGAGATGCTCATTCCTGTGTTAGAGAGAGGTTGCTCTAAAATTATTTTTAAGTTTTGATTTCATAATAGTCTTATTTTCGACTTGGTCATTATTAATTTACAAAAAACAACAATAAACATATTTATAACCAGTGCCACCGCTGGTTATTTTTTTTTTATTTGTTTTATCTTATTTGCTTTTTCTTTGTTAATATGCTTTGTGAACATGCTTCAAAAGTTGATAAATAGTTACTTTATTCCTCGTCTTGGTGTTGATTTTAGTTTCTTTCTGTCTAACAATAGGTTACATCAAATAATGAATTAAATTTTATTATCGTCGGCATCTGTTGTAAATATTTTTCATTAAAATTCTTTTCTTGTTTTTTTCAAAAATTTAAAAAAAAATATATATTCTTTATGAACATTTAACTTCGGATTTTTATTTAGTTTTTTATTAAAACAAATTTTGATCAGGGTAGGACTATATTTAATTATTTTTTTACATCTTAGTGTATTCATATCGTGAAAATACATGTTCTATCAGTCTGTTTTCTCCATTAATTTTCAACAATGCACATACACAGTCTTTAGATTATGAGTACAGTGCGACCTCGGTTAACGAAGAAATCAAGGTATTTGCTAAAACCGCGGTAGTGGCAAAAACCGAAAGTTAAAATCGATCATTAAAATTTTATGGAACATAATTTACATGTAATTTATATAATAGATACATAGGTATCTATAATACACAGAAAAAATTACCGGTTGTCATATTGACATTCGGTCGTTGTCGGTTGGAAATTCATTCATATGCACTCATCCGTGCTTATAACTCAGTTTCTTAGCTTGTGGAGCGAATTTTCGGCTAGAATAATTTTATTTCAGAGTCCAACATCTTAGACTAAAATATACTTTAAAAATGGGCGTGACACGCCAACTTATATATTTGGCGTCTCAATTTGTATCAAAAGGCGTTATGGTCCTGTCACTGGGCGTATCACGCTAATTTTTGAGAGTATATTACCATAAATTGAGGTGTTTGGTAGGAAAAGCGGTGTTTTAGATGAGTTAAGTAATAGATGAAAATTTACTCCCTATAAATAAAAAGAAAGTAGGTGTCACCCGCCCACTTTTTAATACTTCGACAGATGCGGGCGTAGGGTATATGAGCTTCGGCCTTTACTTGTTCTTTTTGCAGACTTTCATGTGAGATGCCTGCGGCGTAGACAATCAATCATGGTGGATTTTGTTGATAATTTCGTTCAGTCATATCAATTGGTCGATCTGGTTTAAATGACCACAGCGGATGCACGATTAGTCGTGGGTGTATACAGTAAATATTTTTAATTCCACTACTTGAAATTCAATACATTTGATATAACTTAGTTATCAGAACAACAACAACACGTTTCTTCTCTCGGACATAAGTGACAGTGCTTAGTACCGTACATATTCTCGACATCCATGGCCCTTACATCTAACGCTTAATAGCCTTGTGAAACTTTAGTCGGGGTGTTGGTCTGGTTGTCGAGTAAACACGTCTTAGCACATTTTAGCATCTGCATCTTGTAAGACTGTATTAAAACTGTATTAGACAATAACGCGTTAATGTAAAAACACAAAACAGTAACAACAAAATTAAGAAGAAGAAAGAATTTCTTGGAGGCTATCGCAGAAAGTTAGCAGAAGAATACCCACCTCACAATCTGGAATATGACAAAAATGAGGAGCAAAGAGAAAAAACGAAACGAGGAAAAATAGTAGAAAAATAAAGCTTACATGCTGCTTACGCATGAGTTCATTGCACGGAAACGATTTACGTACACATAGCGCGAACACACATTCGCACATACGCACACAAACATACGCGTGCTCTTTAGTTACAAATGTACATACATATGCATCTATACATCCATGCCTACGAGGAAGCACATGCATACAAACAGTTCTACATGTGTTCTGCCATTGAAGCACATTTGAATTAGAAAGCAAATTGCTAGCAAGCAACAACTGTTTGCAGGAACAACAACAACATCAGCAACAACAATTCCAAAAACAAAATGAAACGCGTAAGAGCATTAACTACAACCTGGCCGAAGCTCATGTACCGTATCTTTGTAGCTGGGGAATCGATTATAAAGAAGTGGGTGACTTTTAACGCACTTCTAATACGAATATCACGAGTATAAGAGTTTACCAGTCGCCGAATATCGTCGTATTTTGTGCGATGACTTTCTCCAACACGCTAAACGAATAAAAGAAAAGATTCGATTTCCTGTAATTGTGAGTTTTGCTAAATCGACTTAATCGATACAGACGGTGATTTTTAGCCAGAATATACACGTTTGTATATCTGTCTCGCCTTCTTTAATGCATTACAACCAGAAGAACAAATACATTCCTCCGGTCGGGTGAAGGGTATACAAAAACAATGCTATCGAACTCACTACCAACCTGGTGGCCAAGAAGTTGGCTCAACATTATTTCACTCATCGGTAAAAAACCACCACTGCAAGTCGCGTAAAGTTAGGAAATACTGGTAGCAAACAAAAAACAAAATCACCTTAAAATTGTTAGGCCATTTTTGCAGAAGTTACACTCCTACCTTCTTTAGAAAAATAAAACATTAAGGCACAGATTGCGATTAATGACTATCGACATGGAGGGGGAGAGAGAGTTTGATACTTGGTAAGAGTTATTATTGTATATACATACTCATAACAAACAAAGTGTGCAAACATTTAGGACTGTACTAATTTTGCTCAAACTAGAACGCGATTCCATTAACGATATGAGATAGACTTTTACAATTAAGACGAAGTTCGAAAACAAGATCGTTCAGATCAGCAGAAAACCAATAATCAAAATTTTCCCACACTTTTCTTCTTTTTTTCCTTTGTTTGCATAACTTATTTATCAAACAATATCGCAGCATACGATACTTCAACCTGTTTTAAAACGTGTGACTAGTTCATTTTTAGCTCAAGCCTGCGAAAGAAAGAAAAAACCCATGCGGCAAATGCTGTCAAGTGTTGATTAGACGCAGGTAGAAAGTGTATGCGCATATTATAAAGATAAAAGAAGTAGGAGCGTTGACTACGGCCTGGCCGAAGCTCATATACCCTACAACCGACTCTGTCGAAGTGAGCATAAAAGTGGGCGGATTCATATTACTTACAGATAGTAAATTTTTACTATCACAGTATGGTATACCAGTGGGCGTGTAACGGCCATTTTTGGGGTGATGAATCTCACTAACACGGTTAACGCTGCACTGAAATTTCAGCTTCAGGTCCGGACCACAAGCTGAACAATTGAAGTTTCCAACCTAAGTTGGTCAACTTTCAAGTTGGATGCATTCATATTTACCTAAAAAATAGGCGTGGCAGTAGTCAGATTTTTTCCATGCTCGACATCAGAGAGCTCTCAGTGGAAGAAAATATTCCTGCTGAATCTCATGAGGATGCTTCCACTTGTTTTCCCGTAATCGTGGTTATTGTAACCAGTAGGCGGACCACGGAAGTATTTTTTAGTCTGTGACGGTGGACTCGCGAATACAATACGGGAAAATTTATATTTGCTATAAAAAGTAGGCGTGGCACTGGTCCGAATTTCTTTATTTTCAATACCAAACAGCCTATTTTGGGCTCTTGGCCGAGATATCTTCGCCGTAAGAATGAACAAGTGATTAAAATTGGGAGGACATAACCTTGACACGAGTCTACAAAATTTGTACAAACGAATTTACCCAACTAAGGCTCGAGAATCAAGGGAATATTTTATGGCAGAGAACGTGTCTAGAAAATTTACCTTCAAATCTGGCAGACAGTCGCGTGTGTGATTCATCAGCAGCCTTTTAGGGTCTTAGCCAAATACGGTGTACCGGTGCGCGTGACCAGTGTAAGGTATTTACGATGAACTCTATAAAAGAGATTAAATTAGATCACTTTGACGAGATTATTTGTGCTAACTATTCCTACTTCCTTATGCAACTGACCGCATAGATATTTATAAGCCAACACAAACGGAGAGACAGAAAGAATATTGACAGCAAAACACCTCAAATAATGCAATAGAAATCTTCATTTCTGGTGGCCAATGCAAACATTTCTCTCTGAACCATCATCACCATAACGAAAATCAATACGATCAAAAATCGAAGTGAAATATAAACGAAAATAGTTACTGTTGGTGTCTGCAATTGGTTGCCATCTACCGATATATGCGTATGATAATGGGGATTTTTTTCTATGAAATTTTTCTGAAATATTAGAATTGTGTACGATTAAGCTGCTCGTAATTCGGTCAAATCAATTGAATATGTTTGAATGTCAACATTTCACAAGATTAAATTACAAGATTACAAAGATAATCTAATTATTTGTTAAGGTTAGGATTTATTGATATTGCCGAGTTGACCGTGTCAGATAAATTGATCCTACGAATATGACATCCCTCAAAAAGTTAATACTGTCACGTGCTCTTTTTATCCTTCCTTCAATAGACTTTTAAACGAACAATTAGTACTTTGGTTTAACGGTCACTATCTACTAACACTGAAAAAAACAAATGCAATGAACTAAGAAGTCAATTCTCCAAGGCTTTCAAATATTCCGAAATCTATACGAGTAATATCTTTTATTAGGTCCCTTTACTTTGAAAAAGACACCAACGTAATTTAATTACAATTAAAACTTGTCGTAACGGTCAACAACAAAAAAACCACAGCCGAATAAGCAAATAAATTTTAAGTAATTAAAGTTTTCAATTTTAGTAAATTACTTTTACTATTTTAAAGCAATCTTGCTTGATTTTTTTTAAAACGAACGCTCAGGTTAAAAACATTGTTGCATTCATTGTCTCTTATTTTACAGAGAAAGGATTTCAACATCATCCCAAAACAACTTAAACCACTCGCTCTATTCAGTCCTCCCCACCTGTCCGCGGCGGCGTGTCTCTGCCGACCCCGACCCTTCCATTCCTTGCGACAAATTACCAAAAATCCAACGAACTCGTATGTATAATAAATTTTCTAGTCTCTCTCTCCCTGCCTGTGTCTGTCTCTCTCTCGCACTCTCTTCGATAGTGACTTGTAAACGATGTGTGTTGTGTATGTGTTAATATCTGGGGTATATATATATATATATATATATGTATATATGTGTATATATGTACATATATATATTCGTATATACATGTATATACATACATGTATATACTCGTATATATGTATGCGTATTTGTTTATGTTTGTGTGTAATTAACAGTTGAATGCAATTTGGTTGACGCGACACTGTGTCTGCCTATTTTTAGTGCTAGGCAAAATGCTACAGAAATACTTGAAAAAACATTCATTAACTTAGCCATAAACAACGGGACAACGACGACGCCAGTTTTCTTTTCTCTTTTGTGCTACTGTTCTTTTTAGTGGAAATATGTTTCACCTACTTTCAGATAAAATAGTCTAAGTCCGCTTTTACATTGGGCAATTTTTCCTTTCAGCTTTTCAACATTTCTCATATAATTGCAATAGGTTTCATATGATTTAGCGGAAAGCACAAACGAAAGCGAAAAATTTGACTGTACGAAGGTGTCTGGGCTCGTTCGCATTCGTCTTAAACCTCTTACCAACGAACTCGAACCTCGAATTCGAAGATGAAAGAAAAAATTGCCCAATGTAAAAGGGGACTAAGATACGAATTGCGTTAAATTTTACGAGAAGGTCCGTAAAAATGTTTTTCATCTTCATCAAAAAGCTCTTTAGCAGCGCTCAGCACTTTTTTTGCCTAATTGTTATATAAATAACTTCCATATAGATCTATAAGTTCCGTCCATTTCTGTGGCCAGGATTCTATCAACGGAAACGGCCTTAACAGGATTAAAAAGGATTTCAACATCTCGACGTATTACCCATTTAGGAAATCTCCTCCTTTGCGACTATGGCGAAAATCTGACTATGAAATATCGTGTATAAAATAAAACGAACTTTATTTATAATCCTAATGAGCACATGATTCATACTCATCATAATAATCCATCACTTCGAAGGGATGAGGGTATAGTCGCTTTGGTCTTCCGTTTGTAACGCCCTAAAGGAGGTATGGCAGGTATAAAAAAGTATATATATTCCGGCTCAGAATCACCTCCTGAGTGAGAGTCGATTTCGTGGCGAGGGCCACGAAACTCACGCTCATAGCGAACTCGCTCTGTGCTGCAAGAGTCAGCGGTCGAGCGACTGAAGCAATGTATGTATGTACATATGTATGTATGTGCTAAACCTTTCACGCTAATGAAAGACGCTGGTAGCGGCTAAACGCTCCAAGCAGCGCGATTTTTTCGTGGCCCAGGCATTAGCATCGCGTCCGCGTCGGGAACAGTCATGCTTGTTTTTTTCGAGTGTCGTCTTCGCCTTCAGTGTGCATAATGGCATCAAAAGAGGGATGTAGAGCTGCTGATTGCGGAAATCCAAATCCAAACCGCAATTATGGAACACTTGCCATCATTCAAAAATTAAAAAATTAAGGATAAATTTTTACAAGAAGTGGCAGACACTTTGAACAAGACTTGAGACGGTGGACTGGGAAATAAAATTTTGGGAGACAGTCAAAATCCCGAATTACAAAATCCCTAAACGACAAAATCCCGAAAAATTTTAAAATCCCGAAACGACAAAATCCCGATGCGACAAAATCCCGAAACGACAAAATCCCGAAAAATTTTAATACCGAAATGAGAAATCCCGAAAATCACGAAATAAAATTTGAAATTAATGAAAAAATGACATTTAAGTCACAATTTTTTCCGAAGCGTAGTACGCGCCTACTTGCCTTTTTTTACAATGGCAGAAAAGCAAAGTTGTAATATCGAGAGAATTTTGTTGTCTGAAGGTTAAGACTTATAGGTCAAATAGTTTTTGAGAAAATTAACGTCAAATTTGAAATTTTCAAAACAAATTTTTCAAAAAAATTTTTGGTCGCAATTTTTTGAAAAAAAATTACATGAATAAGTATAGTTATTGTAACCGCAGAATACCGCGATGCGCGATGCGTAAAACTCCACCTATGTGTTTTCTATAGGAATTTGACGTCACAGAATCGCGCGATGTGTCGCGATTCGATAGATCTATTCAATCGCGCTGCTCTCTTGGTTTTTACTGTCTTTGTTTTTACTCACTCTTAGAAAAAAAATGGCCACCTCTTACCGAAAAACCTGAGGATTTGTTGTTTCGCTGCTTTTACTCGTTGCTTTTGTATAGAAAATGTAAACTAGAACCATATGTTTTAGACTTCAAAATTTATTCAAATTTACAAGTAAAAGTTTAGTTTAATTTCTTTCTAGGGAATAAAAATATATTGGAGAAGGACAAGATTTGTAAGGCAATTGGTGAGCGGCTGGTGGCGGCGAACACATTGCAGAAGCAAGCACATGTTTCCAGAAATATGGAACGTAAACAAATTTTTAACAGCGTCACGCGATGTCTATTTAAGGGCATCGCGCGACGAGAGAGAGATTCGCGCATCGCTCATCGCGGTATTCTGCGGTTACAATTATTCTGTAATTGTATATTCTGTATTATATTATAATTCTTATGAATAAGCAGTTCTCTGATAAATTCTTCAAAAAATGTTTCAAACAGAGCGGATCTAGTTCTTGAGAATATTTAAAATTACGACATACATATGTATACTTCCCTCCCAAAAAACACTTTTTGCCTCCAAAGTGCAAAAACTACAATCACACTACTACAAGCACAACTTGTCGATACCCGATCTCGCTAAAAGCTTGGATATATAGTTTTCTTATCACATGTAAAACTTTGGGAGGGTAAGAAAAAAAAATCTCACAAAATTTTTTTACCCCTATACTTAAGAACCACACTAATGTATATGCATATATACATATGTATATATTTCAGTGGCTGAATTGCTGCTGCTTACTCCTTACAAGAGTTTGAAAACAAGGTATTTTTTTTCGAAAGCGCCGCTCGCAAATCGTCAGTTGCCACCAGAATTTATCTAAATCTAGTTTTTCGAAATCCATTTGAGCCCGTGCATCGTCTCGTATTACAGTGATCACATCTTTTAATAATTCCTCATCGTCCTTCGAATTTAAGTTAAATGAAAATGGATCCAAAATCCATTCAATTGAGTTGGCGAAATATATCTGCTAAGAAAGCTAGTCAGAGTATTACGTCCCTTTTATCAATACAAAAATGGTTTTGGTTGATGATGCTTCCAATTGTGCTCAAGGCATTACATCGCTGCGAATATATTAACCGTTAGTTCGCGCAAGCGCCGTATTTGTCATTGTGTTTTCGTTCGTAATTCAAATTTTCTTGCTTTGCTTTGTTAAACTGTGTTAAAAAAATTAAAAATAAGTG
The DNA here is from genome assembly GCA_949752815.1 of Conops quadrifasciatus. Taxonomy (NCBI): domain Eukaryota; kingdom Metazoa; phylum Arthropoda; class Insecta; order Diptera; family Conopidae; genus Conops; species Conops quadrifasciatus. Next base: position 39,663,755 of record OX457079.1, read on the forward strand.
TGTACGGACGCAGTTATTTTTCTTTTTGTTTATATGAAATGTAGAAACTCTTCTCGCACTGAAAACACTTTCTCGCACCCCGTCCGCACCCCGCCCGTACCGCCGGTTAAGAAACAGGTTATTTTTGTATTATACACTAGTAAACAGGATAGGTTATTTTCACTATTATATGTAATATTATATATAAATATGTGCCTTTTACCATGATTTAATATTCGGCCGCACTACGCAGTATTCGGAATACCGAATATTAAACAAGTAAGAGCGTTATCTTCGGCCTGGCCGAAGCTCATATACCCTACACCCGCTTTGGTCGAAGTGATTAAAAGTGGGCGGGTGACACCTACTTTTTTTTTAATTTACAGGGAGCAAATTTTTAATTATTAACTCACCTACAACACCGCTTTTCCTACCAAACACCTAATTTTATGGTATAGTATATAAGTGGGCGTGTCACAGGATAGGTTATTTTCACTATTATATGTAATATTATATATAAATATGTGCCTTTTACCATGATTTAATATTCGGCCGCACTACGCAGTATTCGGAATACCGAATATTAAACAAGTAAGAGCGTTATCTTCGGCCTGGCCGAAGCTCATATACCCTACACCCGCTTTGGTCGAAGTGATTAAAAGTGGGCGGGTGACACCTACTTTTTTTTAATTTACAGGGAGCAAATTTTTAATTATTAACTCACCTACAACACCGCTTTTCCTACCAAACACCTAATTTTATGGTATAGTATATAAGTGGGCGTGTCACGCCCATTTTTGAGAATATATTCTAGTGTAAGATGGCGGACTCGGAAATAAAATTTGAGCTGAAAATTCGGTCGGACGGACGGACAGACGGACGGACATGGCTAAATCGAAACAGGAGGTGATTCTGAGCCAGAATATATATACTTTTCTATACCTGCCACGCCTCCTTTAATGCGTTACAAACGGAAGAACAAAGTGAATATACCCTCATCCTTTCGGGTGTAGGGTATAAAAAGGGAGCCGAATGGTCTGAATACCGAATAGTAGACGAACTCGTGGCATCTCTACTTTTTATTTCTTCAGACCAAGCCTAGAAAAGAATAGAAGCAACAACAAAAACCAGAGCAATAATAAGAATTGTATTTTCCATGCGGTCAACGACTCATTGACCTCATTTTCCAGCCTAAACTTTACTTCCATTCCTTTTTTTTTGTTGTTATATGACGGTTTTTAGCTTTTCACCTCGAGTATATCGCGAAACGAAGGAACGTTCTTGCCGTTGTTGCTATGCAGTAGCTACTTTAGTAAGCAACAACAACAACAGTAATAATAATAATAACACCAGCCAGCACCACTAGCGCTTGAAAAACAACAATAATGAGACAACAGTGCGATTTTTGAGCCCTCTGAACAACCGCTCACTCTGCACACTTTTTGGGGTTGGATACTGGACGTACATAAATAAAATAAAAAGGGGGACGAAATCAGGGTAGAAAACACATATAAGACACACTATTCCTACACATACATACATACATACATACATATCTAAATATGAATACATATATATATATATAAATACATAAATGTTAAATATGTATATATGTATATATGTATATACAGGAATATTATACAAGAATAGTTATCGAAAACAGTAAAAGACAGACCAGAATGAATGAACGACCGATGACGGACGAATAGATACAGTAAAGCGTAAGGATTTGTTGTTTACTGCATGCACGCGTTCTTGATTGTCCCATTCCTTACATTTCTTTTGTTTCTCTTCTCTTATCTTCTTTTTAAAGTGCTTCGCATACAGCAACTAAGTACTGCTGCTATTACTGCTACGAGTGATGATAGTGGTGGTACTGCTGCTTGCTGATCCTTGGGTAGTTGACCTCGTTTATTTAAATTTAGAGGGTTGGTTGTCTTTGTCAGGAAGAGGGTAGCATGAGCAGGAGAAAAATATTATGTCGTCCATATTTTGAGATGAAAATTCTAAGAATTTCCCGTTTTTTTTTTGTTGCTCAAGTTTTTGTCAATATTTATGGTTTTTCTAACAGTAGAGAGAGAGGACGAGAGAGCAATGAGTTCAAATTTTTTATGCTATTGAGGACTCCAATCGTGGTTATTTTTTCGTTTTTAAAAGCATTTAGGTCGAGTTGGATTATATTTTGGATTTCCGCATTCTTTCACTTTCACGGTTAAGAACTCTGCCTTACGCATATTATGTAATTATAGACATATACATACATTAGTATCGTATATACAGGGTGTTCTGCATAAGATAAGATGCAAAGGATCAGGATGAATAGATCGGGTCGAAACAAAGAAAGTCTGGATCTTAGTGCTTCACATGCTTTTTAGTCAATAGGTCAAGTAATTATTGAGTTAATGATAACTCAATATTGATAACAAAATGTTTGACCATTCAAAAAAAGTTTTGTTATTTTGACCGTTATTTATATTGAAGTTATTTATCTGATTTATCCTTTTATCCTATTTATCCTTTTTCCATCTGAGTCAATGTGGTTCTATAAAGCTTACGTTTTTCATTGTGCGTTTTACAAACGCCGTGAATACAATAAAGTGTCTAGCATTTTCACCATTATTTCTTCCAATTCACCTTCTTTTCTTTCATTCCCCAAATCTTATTAATCTATCGTGGTTTTCTACCCAATGCATTTCACACATTGCTACTAATCGAGACCATCTTGTCTGAGGACAAGTCTCCTTTTTATTCTTTCAGCTAGAATTCCAGCCCTTTTAGCAGATCTTTTGAAGAAAACTTTAATAGTTTCTATATGTTTCTATATATTCTATATTTAATAATTTCTAATGTGTTGAATGTGAGCAACAGTGTACATATAAAGCCGCGGGGTAAATCTGTCGAATTATAGCCTGGACACCATTAAATCTACCTAACTAATGGGTTCGAATCCGCCAAACCGCCCCTGAGTACGGCCCTGGTAAACAAAGCACCAAGAAGTTCAAAATTCAAGCATTCAATTCATTTCTCCACAAAACAAAAAAAATGTTCCCGGAACCAAAAGGATCAAAATGAAAGTAGGTGTCCGCCCACTTTTTGTCATCACTTCGTTACTTCGACAGATGCGGGTGAAGGGTATATGAGCTTCGGCCAGGCCGAAGTTAACGCTCTTACAAATATATTATAAAATTATAAAAGTAAAAATTTAGCTGCCCTTCTCTTCTCAAGAAATGAAGAAGTCGAAAGACGTGGGTTTCGAGTTATCACCGGATGTTGCGCGATAACTCGGATCCATTGTGCAACAAAAGTGCAGCCGGGGGACTGTTTCTCCCAACCTCCAGCTCAGGATGGTGCTCGCATAATTCTAAATTAGAATTACAACTGTTGCTGAGTGGTGATCTGGTTTCGTCACAAAGAAAAGAACTGACATTTAGAAAATTTTTAAAGTTCATAATTTATTTTGTTTGCCTAAATTAGCAAAACAGCTGTCATCGCATGACAAAAAGTATAACATGTTTGTTATGAATGACACGTGTCACAGTTACCAGAACAGGGCTGTAAGATTCAACTACTCTAACAAGAAATAGATTTAGAGACTCTCTTAAACAAAATAAATTATTTAATCTTATATTTTTATTTATATAAATAAACATTTAAGGTGTTTTTTTCGTGGGCTCCATTTTGTTGCAAACAGCTGTTCACCCCACACATATTGTGCTTTTTTCTGAGCTCTTCAGAGAACTCTTATAGAACTAATATATAGTGCTTTCAACTCTAAATATAAAGCTGAAAACCCGAAGAAGTTTTAGAGCTAAATACCTTTATAAATCCGCTTTAGAGCGCACTTTTTTATTTGGAGCAACTAGAAGGTCCATTATACAGCTATAGCTGTAAATTATACCCTTTTCGAGCCTTTTTAGAAAGATTTCGCTACTAGCAGTTCTAACAATGTTACTTGGGATTGGGATGCTTTAGAAAAAATAGTGAATTTATAACAGAAAACCTCTTTCAGTCTAAAATGAAAATGGAAAAACACATTTTGGTTAAAATATGCTAATATACGAATTTGAAGTCACTCCGAATTTGAAGGTGATTTCGTGATCACTTCGTTCTCGAACGCCGTGCGAGGACTAGCGACAGAATAAGGGTAATGTCCTTCAACCTATGACAGTATATACGACTATCAAACGATACATTTTAGGAAATAATTTTCCTTGGCTCCGCTTTTTCCGTCGACATCCTTCCTTAATTTCTTTAAAAAATGTATGGACATCACAAAAAGCATGGATTCGGATAGCTGTAGACGGTTATTCCAGAAATTTCATGGGTCCTAAATTATCAAATACGGTACGAGGGAGAAGTTACTATCTATTTCCTACACTATACTATATAAGTTACTACAATTTTTAGCTGGCTCTAATCAATATTGTGAAATACATGTTGTATTAATAAGATTTAATTAGCACAAATTTGGTAATATCATTATTGATCGCTTCTATTAACTATTATGCTACAAAGAATATTGTTAAGGTGGAAATCGTTAATTAGTGCCGTTCTCATTGTACCTAAAACTGCTACCGACAACGACATCAAGTTATTTGTCATTGTCACAGTTTCGAGAAAATGCGAGAAACTAGTTACATACGTCTTTCCAAATGAATAAATAAATAAGACTGCAGCGAAAATAATAAATAATGCAGTTGCTGATTGAGAAAATAACGCAGCGTGATCAACGCAGAACGCAACGGATCGGTAGACACACAAAAAAGACGGAACAGACGGACACTTGCTATTAAAAACAACCTGCAAACCAACCCAATTGACTCACCACCGCCGGTGACACACACTTGCAAACGCACACACACATTGTCAAATTACGTTTAGTAGCTTGCGCAACCACTTTCGTCCACCCGTATTCCGACCGCTAACGCCTGTCTCCTCTACGAATCGTCCGTCCTTCCATTTCTTCGCTCGATTGTTTACGCGTCCGCTCGTTCCTTTGTTCATTTGTCAACTTGCAACTCGCTCGCTCGTGCACTCGAGGTGCTCATGTACGTAGACGTTTTATGTGTCAGTGGCGAAACCTTCGAGTACTCTGCTACTGCTTCATTTCGTTATCTTTAACTTTGGTTGTTCAAATTATTTGCTCTGTCTGCTTCAATGTCTGGCAGGTTGTTGCTGCTTGCTTTACATTCTCACCGCTAGGTTGTGAGAGTTTCCTGCAAATCACTAGAACATGCGCTTACGTTTCGCCAAAATACCAATGAGAGGAAAAACCGGTCAACCAACCGCTTGCAGCCCAAACCGCGCTACGGCTGGCCAACGTCTCTTCTAAAGTTTGCAATCAACCACTTCAACAAGTGTTTTTTCAGCGATCTGTTTGTCTGGGTGCTGTCCGCCTGTCTACCTGGCTGCAGTGTCTACAAACTTGTCACTCGACCTGTTTCCGAAGACATCCATATTTATCGCTCTATAAACAATCGATTAGCGTATTTGTCTTATCTGGAGACGTCTGCTTTCCTGACGGTCTGTCTATATTTGTTTGGTTTATCATAGACATGAATGTATATATATGTATGTATATACATACTCGTAGGTATGTGTGTATTAGTGTGAGTTGCTCAGCATTTTTCTGCAGTTAACTTTGTTTACCTGCCTCGTCCATGCGCCTATCTATCTGTTTGTATATTTGTTTTTCGTCTGCTGGTTTTTTTACCAATGACTCCCCCTCCCCCCCCCCCCCCCATACCCCTATCAATCTACCTTTTTCTCTCTCTCTCTCTCTCTCTCTCTCTCTCTGTCTCTCTCTCTCTATCTCTCTCTCTGCCTCTCTCTCCCACTTTCTCTCTCTCTCTCTCTTTCTCTCTCTATAGCTCTCGGTTTCTGGTATTAGCCCCGCTGTATCCATCAGCATTTTTTCTGGGTATTTTTTATTGTTTGCACTTCTGTTTATCAGCTGGCAACAGACTGCTATCGTGTCTAGACGATTTACGCTCACTTGATTTGTTTGTTAAATTCTTTTTTAAGATTTTGCTGTATTTTTAAAATTGTTTTATATGCTTTTTTTAGTGTCTGTTTTTGTTGGAGTTGCACACTTGCGCAAAAGCCGTGCACAGCCATTGCTGGCCATTCTTGAACTGCCGCACAGTGGTCCCTAATTCCGAAAAGCTAGCCATAACTCTAAAAATGTTACCAGCGTTTACGTAGCGCTTTAATATTTCTGTTTTAATTATATATAAATCGGAATTTTTAAAAGTATAATGTAAAAATTGTCATCACGATGCACTTTTTTCAAAAAAGATTAGAAAAACCTGAGGGGCAGGCAGCTACTTTTTGAATAACTTTTATGTACTCACGCACGTTGGTCGAAGTCATGTTGATTGTAAGAGTAAAATTTTGGGTGTGAAATTTTGTATAGTAAAAGTAGATGTTTTTTGATTTAGAATAAGTCAATATCTTTCCAAAGGTGTAAACAAATTTTACGGTTAATGTCTTTTGGGGCGGGAGTGGTAACTAGTCCCTCTTTAAAGTTGTTCAAATGGGCCGTGTGTGATATCAAATTAGCTGAGCTATCAAATGGCATATTTCTTAGTGCATTTTAGTTAAGTGCAGTTGTTTTTAGTGCATTTTACTTAAAAAAGTTATATTTTTTAATGTTTTTTAAACATGGAACTTATTGTTTATTCTAGATATTTAATAAATTCATTCATTAAATGAATTGAACTAATTGGGCTATATTTTGCAAATTACAACTTAATTTTACGCGTTTTGGCCAGCTTTCCAGGTTTTCCGACGCGGCATCTTCTTTTGCACTGTTTATTGGCTTAGTTTGCCCTAAATGGTGTCACCCGGGACGGACCGCTCGCGCAGAATGAGTCATTCTTTAGGTTCTTGAATGTTTAAGAGTTTTCGACAAGGGTGAGGTTTTCGACATTTAGAAAAGTAGTCTACAATTTTCGACGTAGACTACATACAAGGTTCAAAAATACTTGTCGAATTATTGGGACCAACCCTGGTCCTAATAAATATTTAAGGTTCATTCCCCGCAATTTCAGAGATTTCAAGATAGTAGTCGCCAAATCTTCTCCTGTGACGCTCTTCACAAGAACAAACTCTGAGAAGTCTTCGCAAACAATGAAGATCTTCACTATCTACATGTCTAATACACAAGGACATTTGCTCAAATTGAACAATATCTGTGGTCTCGTCTGCACATGTTGCTATTAGCTCATTTTAAACTTTTGGACTTACATAATTTGTATTTAGATCTGGATTTGCAAAATTTCAATAATGTAGGGTGGTTCGAACCCCTGGGCGCGGCCCTGAACGTAGACGTTTGAACGACGAAAAAGACTGTATTATGTCAAAGAAAACGATACGAAGTTCGTTATCAACGCGACGGCCAGGCGTGAGCAAAATTTCAAGGTTTTACACATCTTATGTGATACTTTATCGCACGCCAACAAAAATTGCAATACCAGAAATATGTTTTTTGTTGGTTGGTGGCTAGCTGACGCTCGCAACAATGTTGTTAATGGTTTTACATTCTGTGGGCATAGCTTCTGTTGTTGCTCTTAGTATTTTCGCTAACGTGGTTGCCACTGCTTCGCACTCTCATGCTCCGATGGAAATCAATTACAGTTGCACCCCATTTGCTTACAATTGCATTGCATTGAAATGTACATCAGCAAGAGTAAACGGGCCGGATTAGATATACGGATAAACGAATACAATTAGATATACTGTACGGTACGAGTATATCTAATTGTATCCGACTTGACCTATGACTTTCATTGTCTTTCATTATGTCTTATCAAACAGTGTCCTTTTAGGACTGCGACAAGGTTCTAATGACCTTCCATTGAATGTATCTACAGGTCAATGGTACTTTCAAACGATCTTACTGTCTTGGCAGCTTCCAGCGACTAAGGCTGTCTACCCACCCTTCACCAACTGCAATCTCTGGAGACAAAAGCCACCCATACCCATACCCATATATTGCTTGTTTAAAGGGATAATACCCAGGGATAATACCCATATATTGCTTGTTTAAAGGGATAATGTACCAAAGTAGCTTTCTTTATTTCTTTCTTTAATCTACGAGTCCAAAAAATTCACTTCTATCTTTGCTGATAATTCTGCCTCTTCCTATAACCAGTGGATTTATGGGTGGATTCTATCCTCTAGTAAAGAGGACGATCTCGGTCCTGCCCGGACTGACAGAAAGACCAATATTTTTCTCAATCTTGTAATCTTAGTATGTTCCTTGTATTATTTTGTGTGGTTATGAGTAATTAAACCCACCCATGTTTTTCCCGCTCAGCGTAATTTAAGCAACAACAAATTGTTTTATAGAAATCGATTTTGGTAGATCGAGATTGTACAAGTACAAGATTGAGATCTTGTAATCTTGTTTGCTTTCTAAAGAAATAAATGATTTATTCTGGCTTCAATATTTTCTGGTAGCACTACATAATTGTTAGTTAGTTATTGAATTATTTATAAATACCAAGTTCGTTATTAAGTGTTATTTTTTTGTTCCTTTTTTTTCTCTACCACTTTAAAGGTTGGATACTTTTGATCGCTGCAATTATTACGCTCTGCGGAGTAACTGTAAGCATTTTTATTGCCGTCATTCATTGTGCTCTTACAGCAGCAGTAACAACATCAGCAGCAGTAACAACAACAGCAGCAACACGCTTCGCCAGTGTTGCTCTGGCATTACCAATTGCTCTACAGCCCGAAGAACAGACAACTTTGCACGCGAAGCCGGAACATCCTGTACCCGTAAGTATATAGCCATCCGTTACAATTAATTACGCATTTGAAATTGTTTTTTCTTTAAATTCTTGATACTCGTAGATGAATTCCTTGCTTTCTTTCTTACTTCTCATCGTTTTCTAGTCGTAGTTATCTATAATAACCGTGAATATGCTATGTCATCATAAGGAAAATATTACCTTTACTTTTCTAAAAAGTTATCCTTCAAAAACTGTGTAGATTAAAACCTTGATGACTAAAATTGTTATCGCAATATCCCCAAACGCATAAAGAAACTAATAGATCTAGAATCGATTTTTAGAAGACCATAGAAATAATCAGTAATTTTCTCTATTACGTTATTTCTTCATTCCTCCCTCAAACAGTGGCGATGCGGCCTTTCTTACGTTCCTGTGAAAATTGGCTAAACTTTTGTTGCTGGCACGCGCCACTTTGATATAGTTAAGAAATTTTATTTTGTTCTTCTTCTTCTTCTTCTTCTTCTTCATTACTGTTTTTTTTAAGCTACCGTTAAAGCCGTTATGTGTTTATATGGCAAGGGCAACAACAAAACAAAATGGGAGAAAAACGTCTGCACGTGCCGATAATCTTCAGATCCTCTATTGTCCCCCCCCGATTTTTGCTTACATTACCCACCATTCGGCTTACATTTTTTTTGCTTACATTACCTGCCACGCGCTTCCGCAGCACATTCGTTGTCCTTGATGACGCGTCATCAATTCATATCGTTTATGCAGACATTCATTATCTGATGAATTTTTATGCCTTTTGATTTTTCACGCTTCTCTCCTTTGGTGTTTTTTCTCCTTTCGGTTTGCTATTTTTGTTTCCATTTTTTTTTGTCCTGTCTTTTTTTTTGCTATTTATGTTTAGAGACAGATAAACTTTTTATTTTTCCACTCCGCTGTTGTTGTAATGGTTCTTGCTGTTGAGACTTGATAGTAGAAACTTAGATTTTTATAATAGACTATTTTACTGCCATAAATTTTTAATTATCCATCATCATCATCAATAAAATATTATAAGGTTTTTTCTGAGAAAGATTTCGTATCATAATAATTACCATTTGGGTTTCATGGCAATTTGATGGATCTGGTCGAAACTTTGGTGTGGTAAGCGCAAAGCTAACTGACCACAGCATTTTATATCCTTGTTGCGGTTCTAAGCTTGTGACGTTTTATGTACCCATGCGTGTCATTCACGGTCTTAGGCAAAAAGCTCTAAGGGTGCTCACGACCGAAGGCGCATGACGCATGGCGTATGACGTTAAATTAACTTCTTGCTTAAATCTTCTTGTGTTAAACTTTGCCAACAAACATCAACGAGTGTATACTTTAAGAGAACTTATGTATACTTGAACCTGTTTCGCCGTTTGTTATACGATACTTGGTCTATTTTGACCTTTTAGCTTTCTATTAAGTGCTTTAATCCGTGGGGCTGCTGGTACCGAAGCCGCTTTACTTTTTGGCATTTTATTAGTATCAATTCCTGTTTGTTTGGTGGCTGATCACCTCTTGCTATAACTATTTTCCTTCGCTTATAGCTGATGTGTATAAAGAGCTGCACAGGACATCTTGAAGGCTTGTTCAAGACGTCTTGCAAGTTCCAGAGGTTGTCTGAACTGTTTCTATTTTCTTCGAAATCAAAAGGGGGCTGCCCCCCGCACACAAGCTTGTTGTACTTACTTTTGCACTAAAATAATTAAAAATGAGCTGAATATAAAAATCAAATGGAATTGTTTGACTTTGATAGACCCAAGATCAAAGTAATTTCATTTGATTTTCTATTTAGGTACAGCTAGGTACATATAAGACGCGCTTAAGTCGTTTGCAAAGGAAATCAACAACAACAAAAGGTGTTTTAAATATTCCCTTCAAGGATAAAATGATAAAAATAAGTTCTTAAACTTCACTACAACAGCAGCAACAGCAAAAGCAGAACACAGCAGACAACTAAAATTAGGACACCGAGCACAATGCAAAATTTAGCTTACAACCATCAAAAACACAGAACAAAATCCAAAACAAAATTAAAACCATAATCCGAAAAGTGAACAAAAACCAATTGAGGTTATTAACAATTTTTCTATTGTGTAAACATTTTATAACCATAACTAACGTGACCTTTTATTTCTTTCCTCGAAACGAAATCCGTAACTATTAAATCCGATTGGTCCTAGATTAATGGTAATAATAGTAAAAACTTTTCATGTAGTTTTTGTTAATTACATGTTATGTATTAAACAAAAAGTATTACTTTTAAGAAATTTACAAACGCCTGAGTCGATTTGTTCCTGTCCGTCCGACTGTCTATCTCTCTGTGGAAATCACGATTACGGGAAATTATCGTGATGAAATTTCGCAGGAATATTCTCTGTCATCATAGGCTGTTTGGAATTGATAATGAGGAATATCGAAATTCAAATTGGGTGTAGTCCGCCCACTTGTAACCAAAACTACGATAACAGGAGAACGAATAGAAGCATCGTTATGAAATTCGGCGGGGATATTCTCTTTCATGTAGGGCTCTGTGATATCGAAAATAAAGAAAATCTTACTACTGCCACGCCTACTTTTTAATAAAATATACATACATATGTCCGATTTAAGGGTTTTTCTCAGTTTGCAGTCAGCAGATTTGAAGCTCACATTTTATTCCTAGTTTTTATCTGCGTTTCGACAGATGAGGGTGTAGCATATATAAGCTTCGACCAGGCCTTACTAGTTGATTCCTCCCCTCTTCTTTCTACCCATAATCCCCACTCCCTTCCTTCGAACCTTCCTCCAGTGCCGGTTTCCGTATTTTCTTAACCTAAAATCATTCTGTTCGTTTTTTTGTTGTTGTTGTTGTTGTTGTTGTTGCTCGTGTTACTGTTGTTGTTGCCTTAATTGCTATTGTTCATTGCCCACCTTTTATCCTAAATTGGTTCAAATTTGAGAAATTGTTTACGAATGTAACAAACACAAAGCGTGAAGCCACGAAAACTACTTCGATTCTTTCCTTTTCGACCTTGTATAAATGCAAAACATTTGATTTGAGTGTATTTTAGTTTTGCAGTTTGAAAAAGTTACGATAGACAAAAGTAAATCTGATTAGATTTACTCTGAGATGAGATTTACCCCTTACGGATAAATCTCCGGCTTATATAACTAAATAAATAAATAAGTCCGGTTTGCCTTATATAAAAGGACTCTTGTATGCACGCATAAATTTATTATACTGTGTTAAGGCCCATTTTGACACTGTTTGATCAAATGCACTATAATGTTTGATGAAGGTCGATCTCACCATTGATGCCTCGATTAACGTAACAGGAAGATGAGGTAGGAATTTACTTTTGGGAAGTTTCAGTTCGAATTTCACTTCAAGTCCTTGGTCATGAGTTTGTTTGCTTTCGATGAGCGAAAAGCCACGCTCCAGAAGAGTAGAAAAATTTAGCCTTTTTAGAAGAAATTCTTTTAAAAGAAAAAAGATATTCTAATTATTGGTATCTTATAGTCCTGGCGTAAAGATTTAGCAGAAGCTTTTAGAGAAAATTTAGATTTTTTCTGCCCATATGCGGTACCAACTAAGATACAGGGTTCAAAACGACAAAAAGTAACAAAAAATGCAGAATAGACAAATATAACAGAATAAAGAAATGATGGAAGAAACATTATGATATAAAAACTACTGAATAAGCGAATAAGCAACTTAAAATGTTCCTGGCTTAATCCCTACTGTCTCCCCCTGTATCCCCCTGGCTTAGTCCTACTCCAACATCTTCAACCACCAATTGCATCTCGTCGTGTTATGTCTGCACACAGTAAAACCAACTGAAACCAGCTCTCTGTCTGATGAGCGTCTGAGTCGCTTTTACCCACAAGGAAATTTTATAAATGAAAAAGAATTGTTTCTTGCTCGATTGAAATAAATTTCTTGACACATAGTTCATATTTAATTCATATCTAAAAACTTCGATGTGTTACCTTCGCTATTGATGTATTACTATCTATTATCGCTACTATTACTATTATATATTACTATATATATTACTATTATCACTACCACGATAATTGGAGAAGTCCCCAATTTGATTGCTTCAGCGTCTTTAATGAAAATTTGGATGCATTACTTCCTCTCTGGGTACTTTATTTATTACCCACACCCATACTCATTTGCACGCGGTGTCTTGCTGTCTCGTTGTCGGATTGTCTAGTCGTTGCAGCTTCACGAACTTATACGCATGTTCAGTAAAGTGAAACACACCCAGACACACATCAGCAAGACATTGTACCCACACACATAAAGGCATATAGATCGGCAGATATACCGACATTCCGCACATGCGCTTCTCACCAACAGCATTTCCTTCAGAGAGAGCCAGACCATGTTTATTCAGCGCCATACGACGAGTTTGCCTCAGTTGGTGTTGAGCCAAAATTGTCAGTCTTCTTCTTTCTCCTCTTTGTGCTGTGATTGTTAATAGTATCGTATGTGGTTGCAATTCATACAGTGCTTGTGTGTATGCACTTCTTCGCATCTTTTTTTCTAAGTTTTTCCGTTGTGTTAGTTGTTGTATTGATAACATGTGTGGCAACGTTGTTTTTGCTGCAATGGCTGTTGTACTATATACCACATAGAGCCAGACAGTCTTTGCTGTAGAAACGGTTCAATACAAAGTTCACACTATGGAATCCATATGTCTATTATTGGAATCAGCGCAAATAGAGAATCACTTAAAAAATGCATCACATTACACTCTTCCCATTATTACCCAAATATGATCTTCTCATACATTATACTCGTATACATGTATATCAATAATTATTTACATAATAGTCTTTATGTATTCTGCAAAATGTTCAATTGAGGCGTTTTAAACCATCATCCCAACCGACAGCATTATAGTTTTCTAAAAAATCTTTGGATAGCCCTAAGCGCTTGGTTTGTAAAGTGCTGTGACAATACCTACTGATACACCAAATCATTTATGAATATTTTGAAGAAAAGCGATAATGCGAGAAAGATTAAAATTTGTTAGCTGAGCATTTTTCTAATCTTCCGTAACTTATCGAAAACTGAGGTCACTCGCCTTCTCTTTCATTACACTATAAGGCTGACCCTAAATAGACGAGTAGCTCCGTAGAAAACTTTGCCGAACGTTTACATTCGTTTTGTCGCTTTGGACATATTGCCCTAAATGGAACGTAGGCTAAAAAGTAAATGTTGATCAGCAGTTTTCAAAAATTAGCAATTATGCTTGGACACAGCTGAGGGACAAAACACTAAAAACAAAATCAAATGTCAAAATTGCACAGGCTTCTATGGGAATCCAGACAAAAAATCAATTATCTGAGAACAATTGTCCGTAGTAAATGTATCTTATAAATTATATTAATTTATAATTCAAAACTTAATTTATAATTATCTCGGTTATTTCAGTTAGATAACCGAGTAGAAATTTTTTAATGCTTTGTCCTTCAAACTGTGTTCAAGGCATTAAAAGCACAATTTTTGATCAGCTGTCAATTGTTGTTGTGACGAGTAGCTCCGTACAAGTAGCTCTGTTTGAATCTTACGTGAGCCTACGTACGGTCCGAATGTTTCGCTTAAATTCGATTACTATTTAGGGCAACCATAAACAATTCATACCTTACGGAGGTATTCGTTCAAAGTTGGTACGGAGCCCGAGCTACTCGTCTATTTAGGGTCAGCCCATAATATAAACACAACCTCGCAGCGACAGCCGGTAGTAACACTGTCTTACGTCTAAGTTTTTGTTTGTGTATTCTTTATTCCATTCTCTCAATTTCAAACAGCTTCTATTCGTTTGTATAAAATCATTTAGAAAGCTGAAATTTGTCACAGACGTTCCTGAGCATCTAATGTTGATGAGAAATTTGTAAAAATTCAAACGGCTTCGCCATTTTTTTTCAATAAACACATGCAAATTTCTGATTGAGAGAAAATTTGTTTTGTATTTTCTAATATTCTTGAATATTGAATATTTTTTTACAATTTTTAAACTTTTTTTTGTTCACGTTAATTTAACGTGCTTACTTTCTACAATTTTTTCTGTTGTAATTCAGAAAACCTCAATTATAATTCAGAAAACCTCATTTGAAATTCAGAAAACCTCAATTGTAATTCTGGAATTCAAGTTAATATTTTCTGAATTACAATTGAAGTTATTCATAAGCACATTTATTCGTTTTGTAATTAAAAATGGTTTTTGACGTTTTTTTTACGATGAAACGAAATGTCGTTTTGAATTTGTCAATTTCTTGGTTGTATGTCTAATTTGTTTGTGCTCCAAATAGAAAAATGCACAATAAGGGGGTGATTTTCGGGCATCAAACACCCCGACCATATTAAAAGTGCATTCAATTTTTTTCTAGAGTAAAATAATTTCTTGTAGACCACATAATTAGTTTGTCCAAAACTATTATGATACACGATGCGAAGTTTCAATCAGATTCAGATATTTATGTTCCAATTATATAAAAAAAAATCTAAAAATTTTTTGGCACCAGGATATTTAATTAGGGGAGAATGTGGTTTTTCGTTCCAGTAACTGAGATCAAACTAATAATGCCTTTGCGACATGTAATGTATCACATTTGCGACATGTACGATTTTCATCGTTTACCAAACAGATCCACAACAACAAGTTAATGTATTCGGCAGGTTTTGCGAGTATGTTCTGAGAGAACTTTTTAATAACCAAACGGAAGAACTTAATACTCGTAGTAACTTAATAATTGATGAATGCGACATTTTAATGTGTATTTAGTTATGTATGTAAGTAATAATCATGGCACGAGTTTCGTCACGAACAAAATCCGACTGTGAAACTATTGACAGACCACTGAGCTTCGTCATTATGTCATGGATAGGGCTATTTCATCCACTTTTCAGGCTAGCAGAGCTCTCAGTAATGAGAAAGACGCCTGATTTTCACCATAAAAGATATCCTGTTCCACTACGAGGAAAAGTTCACCCAGCTGCTCAGCGCTTAATTTATAAGTCGTACACTTGCGCAACAAAGCAACAATTGTTTTGTAAGCACTTTTTACCGTAGTCAACCGCAGGTACTGAAATTTTTCAATATCTCGAACAAGCGTTGAAGGATGGGAGTCATTTATTCTTGCAAAGCGGGCAATTTGTAGTTATTGTTCTATACGCGGTTAAGCATTTCAGTGTAAAGGTTGTTGCTCGAACAGGCGTGCTCTGTAGTGCGTCTTGAGAAGCGGCTTCTTACAGAAACTTCTTACGTTTCACCACCATGTGTAGCATCAAACCAAACCAATTAATCAACAAATTAACTGATTTGCGTATTTGCCTGAGAATTACTGCAAACGCTTTTTCAGGCTCTCCTGCTCGGTTTTGTTTTTAATATTTTTGTCTATCAATATTGGACATTTTTTATTTTACAAAAGGTTTAAAAAGGCATCGACGGTATTTTAAAATCTGTCGACTTACAAACCTCATACAAAACTTTTTAGGGTAAAAATTGTTCATAAATAATGTTTTTCGAATTTATCTTATAAACCGTTTGCAAACCGTATACATATATACTTCTATAAAATCCCTAAAAAACTTCTATAAAATTCCCTTCTCTCTCTCTCTCTCTCTCTCATGCTTGCTTATCAGATGCTCTCGGTACAGACTGCCGGCTGCGCGGGAATGGAACGTCTCGGCGTTCCGGCGCGTACGACACTAAACAATCCACCCGATGAGAGGTTTGTAACAAAAAATGAATAACAATTATTCTCATCGTAAAATTTTCGTTCATCCTTTTCTCTCTCCTCACGTATTTTCCCATAGAGGACAATTTAGTGGTCGCAGAATGTGTGTTGATGCCCGTGAGCTCCAGACTGTGATCCGTTCCAATAATCATAGCAACAAAATTAGCGGCAGCAGCAACGGCAGCGGCGGCTCCAACTTTAACCACCACCATTATTATCATCACCATCAGCCACAACTACACCACCGCCCACAAAGTCAGCACATGCTTGAGTTAGCATCTGCCGAAAGTGAGAGTGGCAATAGTATTAACGGCAGCGACCTCTGCAGCACGCAGAGAACGCATAAGTCTATGAATAACAGCAAGGTGGCGCGCGGTGGCATCCCCACCACCAACACCGCATGTAAAGATGACAATACAAGTGGGCGTGGCGGTGACCTTAGTCCTACCACGTCTAGCAGCACTTGTGGCAGCGCTGGCAGCTCTGTAGATAGTCACAGCTGTGACCATCATCAGCATTATCAGTATCAGCTGCAGCAGCGGCAGACGCTTAGGTGCCCGCACCATGTACCATTGCCAGATAGCGAATGGGGCCAAGATCGGGATTTGCAGATACGCTCGCGATATCAGGTACGTAAGACACTGAAGATGGCACATCGCCGAAAGCGGTTTGCCTCGAAATAAAAATTGACAAAAGACGACGGAAATTCGTTCCAAAACCCATAATTTTAATTGATGAAATCGTCAGTTTACAACCTGAAGATTGCCTAACAGCAACGACGTTGTGAGCAGATTAAATCCATCTGCAGAGTATTGGATTTTCATTGATAATAACTTCTCCACGGTTCTTCTTACAGCAATCGGAAATCACTCGCTCTTACATCAAACCACCACCCAACAAAACCATTAAAGACGTTCCAGCACAGTCATCCCACAACTTTTACGCTACACCATCGAACACAATGGCTGCTGCTCAGCAACAGTATACAAGTGCACATCATCACCAACTACACCAATATCAACAGCATCATCACAGCGTCAGCCCTAATCAGAACCATTTCGCTTCCTCTTATTCATCAGCACCATCGTCTTTGCCGACGACAGGTACTTCCAGTAATCAGCAACAACAACAAGCACAACAAGCACAACAACCCAAGTCCAAGCCCAGCGTAATTACAAAACTTTTTTCAAGAAAGAGCTCCCCAAAGTCGCCAACAGCTCTAAATACAGCACCAGTTTCCACCACGCTCGCTTCGTCCGTGAACTCTTTGGGTTCTCTTCCGTCTTCCGTTCCAACCGCAAATGCTTTGATCTCGTGTGCATCCAGTGGGTCCTTCCTTTCATCTACTTCGTCGGTTAATTCGGTCTCGACTTCGTCTTCAGCCTCGTCACTGTCATCAGCTCAGTCGCTGCCCATTTCAACAGCGTCTGCTATAACAACCACACCCTGTAATTTTGGTTCCAGCCTATCCACGCCTCCAATTAATACTAACAATATACTCGCGGGATTGGGGGCGACTACTCAACTGCTGACAACAATCGGTGTTTCCACAATCGCCACAACGTCAGCATCGCCCTCCAGCGTTTTGTGTACACGAACGCCTCCGCTGTCGGTGTCCGTTCCACTGACGCTCCAGCAGCACCCACAAAAGCTTCACCAACACCAACAGCAACAGCAGCAAATATTAGCTGATAACATGGCTTTCCATAGTGCACGCACCGGAGCAACAGCAATTGCTCTGCAGGCATTCAAGAGCAACAGTTACACGCTGCCATCAACTTCTTGCAGCAGCACAGAAATAGCAGTAGCAAAAGATGCAAATACTAATACTTTCAAAAGCTCTTACGCAATCGAACAGACATCAACGCCCGCGCAGTCAATTGAAAAGCATCGAAAACAAAACAACTCGTTAACGGCTTCAAAAGAATTCCATACAACAACAGAAGCATCAACCGCAACTGGCAGCAATATTAGTCGCAACAGCAGTAACAGCAGCATGAGCAGCTACAATTGCCGCTACTGTTCTACAGCGGTAACAGCTGGTTCGGGTGCTAATTGCAGCCATTGCCATAGCTCCACATCTTCGCATCAGCAAAAAGAGAATGCCGGTAATCAGCAGCATACGCTGTGACAACGTGACACAGCAAAGCGCACAAGTTGAGAGCATTCACCAATTCGTAAATGGCTGTCATCAACCAAGCCAACTGCAACAGCTAATGTTGTTGTTGCTGTTGCTGGTGCAATCTTTACGTATTCCCATCATTTCCATATGAAACAATTGTCGCTATGTAATTGCTTTATATAATTTAGACATTAAATATACCAATAATAATTACTATGTATAAATTATAAATGTAGTATCATTAAAAACCAATGTATATACATACGTCTGTTAGTTTAAATTTATTTATGCTGTAGTTTTTCAAATCTGGCGATAAGTGTCTAAACACGAGGGCCTTGCCAGCCACCAATTTTTCCATTATATAAATTAATAATTCCTAAGTAATTAAGAATATTACGACTACATGGCGGAAAAATAGTGTAGTAAAACTAGGCGTCTATTTAATTAAATTGGAAGAGATCGTGGCCAAAAAATTGTAGCCGTATTTAAGTAAAAACATTTTGCAATATTGTGTTCAAAAATATATTATCAATTTGAAAAATAGCCTTTGATTTCGCTCAAAAGAACTGCATTATGCAACCATTTTAATTAGAACAAACAAAATCTTCAGCTAATTTTAATGTATAACTCATTTTTATGCAAATTGTTACATATAATTTGCAATTACAAAATATTTTGAATTTGATTTCTTTCAAAATATATGTAAAAAGTTTGGAGAAGTATGAAATAAATAACATTTTTAAAAAAAGCGAAACGTGATGGAATAAATTTTATAACTTATAAGAAAGCCATAGAATGTCTTACAAAAGCGGCAAATAGTACTAACTTCAAACTGCTGTAACCATAAGAAAGGTCCACCATCACAGAGGATAAAATAGTTTTAACCCAATTGAAATTTTAAACTAATTACGGATAGTGATAGAAATGGTTTCCAAATTATTATTTGGACGATGCCTGCCAAATTTATTCTAAAAATATGTATTTAGATATTTTCCCTTTCGCATTTACTTAAATTAAAAGACAAATCATATGTTATTGTAGATTTTCAAGGAGCTGGCAATGTTCTCAATTTTCTTGTTTTCTAAAATTCTCTCTCCCTGAAACAATTTCAAATTAACTTCAAATTTATTTGATCATAATGACCATAATTGAAAAACAAAAAGCAATTACTTAGGTAAGAAATTTTTACATCATATACATATAATACATAATTCAGCAAATAACTAAAATAACAAAAATATATAATGAAATATAAATAAAACATTATTTTTTAAAATAAAAATATTTACAAATATGCATTTTATATTTTCATAATTTATGATTTTCTTATATTAGCAATATTTCTAATAGAATCCATGAAATATACAATAGCTTTTATTTATTTCGTATTTACCAAATCAGTAATTCTCAAGTTAGTTTGCTTCCATACATTTTTTCATTATTTACCTGTTTGTCTTCTTTTTCGCCACTTACAATTTGTTGAATTTTATTTAAATATGTATACATAAATTCGTAATTTTTTAAAAATACTGATTTATCACGATTCGATTGGAAAATCAAAATAACACAGTATGGTTTCATGTACTACGATCGAAGCAATTAAAAAATTAAAATTTCAATATCTAAGTAGAAAAGTAAAATACGAACATCTTGCGATTAACTAAATGAGCTAAATATACGTTTTCATTTCTAATACGAGTAATTGAGAAATTGCACGCGAAAATTTCAGAAAGCAAATAGCGTATAATGTGCAAGCCTAAAATAGTAGAACAGAAAAATCATAACAGATTAACCCAAAAATCAATTAAGAAATGAAACGTGAGCAAAAAATAAATCACTAATAAAAACGTCAAACTCAAGAAAAAACAAATTAACGCGGACGAAACAAAAACAAAAACTTTATTGGAAAATTAACCAAATTTACTATATACGCAGTTTCTGTGTCTATATATTGAATGCCGATCGAATAACAGAAATATGCACACACGCACACATACATTCACAATATTAATCACCAATAAATTCTATGCGATTATATAAAAATAAAAAGAATTTTTAAAATTGACAAATAACATAAAAACAATCGAAAATCAGATGCAAAAATCAGACACAGTTCAGAATCAATGCTAAGGAAAAGAACACGGCGTATGTCAAAGAACTATTTTAAAAATGATCGTGTTTTTTGTAACTGGTAATAAAGGTAATCGTGTAAATCTAAATAAATTGCTGACAGACATTCACTTTCGTCCTAATGTATTATTTTCTTACATCTTTAAACAGTTTTCAACGTCCCATTATCAATTTATTTCAGCATTTTAAGACGGATAAAGCCCTATTCGTATAGGCGAAGAATTTAGTTACAACAATATATGACTGCTGTAAGATTGCTTTGGGCAATCACAAATACTGTAATTGCCCAAATTCGAAGTGTTTTGCAACAAACGACGTCGATTTCAGGAAATAATTCTGAAAGTTACGAAGGAAAATAGATAAATTATTTTTAATTCTATCCTCCGCAAGAATGTGTTCGTGTCCAAATGTCGCTCATGTGACATAGTCATGGAAGAAATATATGTAGTCGAAAAAAATAATTTGTGCTGAAGGTGAAATTGTGCTCTTAGGTGACCGACCATACACTATTGTAATACAACAATGTTATGCCACCATCAATATAACTTTTAATGCAGTATATATTTTTTTTACTATATGGAGAACATAATGTTAATAAAAAATCTGAGGGAAGGTGAAGCGAAATTTTAGTTATGCTAGTATGAGTCAATACAATCAAGTACGAAAAATCGTTTGACAACGAACATTCTGTGTTGCGTATTCGTTGTACATACTTCTACAATACACAACATCCTATCCAACACTCGATGTTACACGATAAAATTGTATAATGGCAACTTTAAAAGCAATGTCAATGTACAAAAACCAGACTTTTAGGAAAATTCGTGTCCAAATTAATTAATAGAGGTACGTTATCAATGGATAAACGAAAGAAGCATGTATAAAATTAACAACTAAATGAATGAAAGAAAGTAAGAAAGAGAGATATTTTAAAAAGTATTATTTAATTTGTAAAAAGGGAGAAATTCTTAGAAAGCAAATATAATTTTTCTTCCGTGTATATTCAATTCGTACATCGATGATATAATATAACATTAACGTCTAGATATTAAAGGGAACATACTTAAATACAGGCATACATTCAATACACACACACACTTGTAATACATACATTCTTAAATGTATACGTATGCGTTAATTTGAATTAAAAAATTCAACTTAAATTAAGACCTATTTTAACTACCTCTATATAATTGAATTATGTAATCAATTAAATTAGTTTTAAAAATCTGAATGTTAATTTTTTAGTTTCTAATTATTGTATGTGTCTGTCGGCAAGCAGCCGTTTTTTTGACGACTTTGTAAAGTCAAATTAAGTTTACCTCTGAAAAATACTAAAATATTAGTAGATTCTACATATATTGTACATTTTAATTGTTGTAAAAAAACTGAACGACTGATACTATAATTCCAAAAAAATTACGAATACACGGCAAAATTGTGTAAAAGAAATTTAATCAGTTCAATTTCAAGTTTATTCAAAATGATTTATAGAAAAATTCCGTTCTTTTCTCCTTTCTTTTTTTTCTTTCTAAAATAAGGAAAAAACAAAAAAGCGAAAGTTTTTGTACACAACAAATCTTTGTTTGAAAAAAAATTTTGAAAACAAAAAAAAAACAAGAAACAAAAAACCAGAAAATACCACTTTCAAATTCACATCGCCAGACACATCTTCTAAATCTATCTAAATCCAACTCCATTATAATTCATAAAATTATCGCAGAATAACTAAGGAAATATCTTTCGTAACTGAAATATCTTGATGTCATTTGGGAGAAAATATAAAATACCATCTACAAACATACATCCACAACAGATAAACATTCACATACTAAAACTAAAAATATGTATAAAAAAACTAAAAATAAAATGATAATTTCGACCCAAAAAATTAATTTAAATTTATTCATTTATAACTAAACAAAAAAAAAAAATTATTATGCAAATAAAGACGTGTGTATGCAGCTATTTACAATTATGAGTATATAGTTTGATGAAATGAAACCCGGAAATTAAATAATGCCCACACATACATAGATATGGAAAAATGTAAAAGGCAACAAAAATAAAACGAAATAAAATCTACTCAAAAATTATACGTATTATAAAATTATTAGTGAAATTTTTTAAGTCATAAACTTAATTATTGTTGTTGTAATGATTTAAAAACAAACACATTAAATGCAATTAATAATATTATTATTGTGGATTATGTATTATTATTGTATTATTAATAAATAATACCGCATAAAATTTATAGAAGTTTCGACATTTATGAAGAAAATAACACAGATCCCAATAAAGATTAAAAAAAAATTGGCAAAGATTTTGTGTTTTTCATTTAATGGAAATCAATAGACGACATTTCTCCAGCGAAAGCGAAGCGAAAAGAGATTCTACAGGTAGGTCAACGCGTAAGTAATTTAAAAGACCTGCTAGGGTCGGTGACTGACCCGCGGGTCATAGGGTCGGCATCACTGGCTTAAATTTGCAAGACTTCCAAATTTTAAAGCGTTTCTACCTAAGGAATCATTCCAGTTTAGTGGCATTAGATTAATTTATTTCTATTAGACCAAGATTGTATAAATCATATAATGATATTCTATAGGTAGAAAAAGATAGAAATAGGTAGAAAATTGCCAGGTAGAAAAAGCTTTGACAAACACGCTCTACCTTATTTTTTTAATACTCGTATGTTAAATATGTATTGTTGTAATATGTAACTATGTGTATTGTTTGATATGTACATACCCAAGGAACCCGAATGTCAGCAGCTCCACAGCGTCAGCAGTATGATGTGTATTTTCAATGCAATTGTACCGGCGGCCACCACATACGTACCACACTCCGAAACAGTTAACATACTAATTGCATTTTTTATAAGCTTTACCATTTCAATAAGTAGAATCCAAATCACTGTTACCATTTTCCAGTATAGTAAAGTCAAGTGTATGCTTGGCCGAGGCTTTAACGGTAAACAAACGTTTTGAATCGCGAGTCAAATGAATATGCGTTGGCGACACAAATTATTCGGGTAGCTTTCTGCTTAACACTTGAAGACACCAAATGATTACCTCTTTTCTCTTTTTAGTCCGCGCCTGCTGCATTTTCTACAATGCTTGTAAACTCTCGACATCCCAAATACTTCTGGCTCCCATTAAACTTGTAACAAGGAATTCGCCAGTCA
This sequence comes from Conops quadrifasciatus, assembly GCA_949752815.1. NCBI lineage: Eukaryota > Metazoa > Arthropoda > Insecta > Diptera > Conopidae > Conops > Conops quadrifasciatus. The sequence continues at coordinate 39,687,681 of OX457079.1, forward strand.
TATTTGGAGCGAAGAATTTGTCCTTCTTGCTCGTCAAATAAGGTCTTGTACAAGAGTTGTGATGTTATTTTTGTAACATCAAAAATAATTATATATCCGTCTTTAGTGCCAATGGTGTACTCTGTTCCCGTTCTATAACCGTTCTATAACCAAACATCAAATCGAATTTTTAGTGTTATGTACACAATGGGCGCAGAGTTAAAAGACTTTACTCAATTTAACCAGAAAGTCCAGCTGAAAATAGGCGCTCCCTCATTCATATTTATATACATAATTGAATGAATTTGGAAATATTAATATTCGATAGCAATCAAACGCCAAACAAAATTTAATTGGAAGCTCTTACCAAAATTCAACGATCGCATGTGCTGAAGATCAGAAATCAGAGATAAGGAGATAGGAAACTTCGTTCCGCCAAAAAATATGTCGAACAAAGATTGAATTTCTTCGTGTATTTTTACGTGGGGACACACGTATAGTATATGTGTGCTGTATGTGAAGTTCACCGAAGACTTAAATTCTTAAGGCTAAATTCTTATTATTTAAAAGGAATGCTTCTTACACCCGAAGGGATGAGGGTATATTCAATTTGTGCTTTTGTTTGCAACGCATTAAAGGAGGCGTGGTATAGAAAAGTATATATATTCTGGCTGAGAATCACCTCCTAAGTCGATTTGGCCATGTCCGTCTGTAGAAATCACGATTAAGGGAGAACGAATAGAGCTATGAAATTTGGGACGAATATACTTTGTGATAATAGGCTGCTTGGTATTAAATACAATACCAACATGGTTGTTTGGAACACATATGCAATCTTGCGTCCTGGAGATTTATAACTTCGCAACCATGTTCGTTATCGAACTTTTGAAATTTTGGTAGGATGTTTAGCTATTGCAGCAAAGATAAAAGGAAAAAAATTACTCATAACTACTGAAAATAAAGAATACTTCTAAACAAACAAATGGCGGAATTCTGTACATGTAATTAACATTATTTGTATCGTTAAATACAATATCCATAAATAAAATAGAAGATTTCATCTAAAATTTATTAATTTCTTTAATTGTGGTGAAAAAATCAATGATATTATAAAGCAGCGTTACATTTTACGTTAACAAAAGGAAATTCAGAAAGTACGAAAAAGGTAAAAGTACTTTTTGTAGCACTCGGTGTAAAGAACACTATAATTTTCTATTCTAGGAAGTAATTTGTACTCCATGAAGCAAGAATGAACGTTTTGTTAACAGTTCAAGCACATTTATGCACTTATATATTTGGTAATTAAGAAAAACATTAAATTTATTTCATATTGTAGCATACCGGCAACACTGCTTTGGTACCAGAATTCATAAGAGGCGCAGAAATAGGTGCGTTCTATACAAACGGGCAACACTAGTATCGGCAAATTCAATGGCGAGGTGAACGAAAATATGATGGTACACCAACGTCATTTTATGTTTCCCTTTTTATTTTAATTGGATAATCAATTTGATTTTATAATGTTTTATTTTGCGTGAATTGTTAATAAAATAGGTCATACAATTTCTGGTATAAAATAGTTTTTTTATGTTAATCTGCACTTGCAATGATATTTAACCTTAAAATACTATTCCCAAATAGGTTCTAATTAAGTAAAAAACTATTTAAAAGTAAAATGGATATTAAATAGACTAAATATTGGCATAAATAAATAAATAAAAATTGATGTCTTCGAATTCATTACTTATATGAATAATTAATTAAGTTGCTATCTCAATACAAACGATTTGACTTAAAAATCTGAATTGTTATTGGGGTCTCAAACCTGAACCCTCTTTGTCCCGATCACTCGTCATAAGCGGCCTGATAGTTGAGTTTCTATTTGTAATTAACCCCTCCCCCGCGAACGCGGCAGCAAACACAACGGAACGAACAATGGTTGCACTCAGAGCGGTCAAGCCTTGTTGGCTTTTTCTTGTCAGAATAAATCATGTGCTCTGAATACGTTTGCTGAGTCTTTGCTGAAAAACAACAACATTTAAACAACAACAACACTTTATGCCAAATTCCACGTGGCCGCCACACGAGAAGGAAATAAAACACTGAAAATGAGTGACAGAGAAGAAAGTTCTGAACAGATGCAGCATACAAATTTTTGGCTAGAAAAAATGGCGAATGCTTTGTCAGCCCTTCTGACCTTTCTACCCCCTCAGACAAAAATTAAGCAAAAAGCCAACATGGCTTGACCGTTCTGAATGCAACCAATGACTTTCCTATACGAAAAACCCCGTTCCCTTTCCATGACACTCTTCAACTTTGGTCTGATAGTTGAGTTTCTGAGAAGAATTTTTCAGGTTTTTCACAAACACTACTTTACGTCAGAGTTGCGTATTTTAGCATATTTCAGCAGTTTCCTATCTCCTTATCTATGTCAGAAATAACGATTTTGGAAACTCAATTCCCGCTAAAAAATATGTCAAAAATAAACGAATGCTTACCCTGGATATAACACGTACAGTGTATGCGTGTTGTATGGGAAATTCACCTCATGACGTCAGGTTTATATGACAGCACAACTGTGTAAAAGAAAAGTGGAAATTATATACATTATATATGTGCCTAAATAAATATATGTATATCAGTCAGTTTAAAAGATTAAATAGATTGATATGGAAAAAACAGGTCAACCGTTTGCAGCTCCTACGTTTAATTAATGTACAATATAGTTATTGTACATTATTAAAATTATTATTTAATTGGTTATATTCTTTTTTGTAAAAAAATATTAACCTTGATTTTTACTTTCAACGTTTTTAGAAAAATTAATGGTTGTAAAAATTTTACCCAGCCCCAAAGGCTACATAAAATTTTGACGTATGCCCCATAAGTCTTACCCATAATTCACCTCAATAGCATAAAAATTTTCGTTTCGGCTGTAAAAGTTTCTATATCGAGTAAAAAGTCATCAATTGGCACACGGCCTTACTCGTTGAATAATTTCTGAATTTCTGACTAAAAACTATCGAATAACTCTGCCATTATATTATTCGATAATTTTTAGTAAGAAACTATCTACAGTTATTCGATCTAACTACAGTTTAACTACAGTTATTCGATAGTTTTTAGTAAGAAACTATCGAGTAAATGAATAATTTTCAATTATCGAATAACTCGGTAGTTTTTATTCGATAGTTCCCAACACTACTTTGACACTCAAGAAAAGAAAATGACAAACGCCCAGAAAGTGTTTCTGTAGTTTTTTTTGCATTTTTACATTTAAAATTGTATAAAATTTTAACATTACAATTCAAACTATTATCCCAGTTTGGAGCTTGAGCTTGCAAAGCACGGAAGTAGACCTATTATAAACCGAGCATATTTATAAACATCAAAAGTACGAGTATGTCCAACTCTTGTTTTGACAACGTGGAAGTGGGTCCAGCAATTGAAGTATTTGCTCTTAATCGTGCATTTAATGAGGATACGCTTCCACAAAAGGCTAACTTGGGAGTTGGAGGTGAGTCCATTTCCAGTCGGTCGTACACACACGGCACCTGCAACAGTCATTCGAAAGGTCAATCCAATGTCAATAATCATCATAAATTTGAGTCATTTATTAATTTGAATCATTGTTTTTGTTTTTTAATTTTGAAATTTTTAAATTGACAAAATTAAAATATTGAACTTTTTAAAACGTATTAAGATTAATTTTATTAACAGTTTGATAAACAAATTGTTTATTTAGACAATTTAAGAGATACAGTATAATCTTAAAAAGATGAACCCCCAAAAATCGGGGAACAGATTTTTTGTTTTTTTTTTTTTTACTGTAACCACTACAAGGAGTGGCGAGGTTATTGGCCAGTTTAATTAACTATACGGCCACCAAGAATTACGGATTAAATCCTTTTTATCATATTAAGCACATCACAGTTATATTTAATTTATTTTTTTTTTTTTTAATTTTCATGTTAGTCACAAAATCATTAAAGTTACAGTTACAGATAAACAAGTTACAGTTAGAATGGTCAGCCTTTAAGACATCAAGTTCGTAGACTCATATTAGTATGCAGTTAAAATTGTTCCAGTTCCAATATTTCAACATACAATGGCACACCAAAAACTAACAGTCTGGTTCAAGGTTAAAGTACAAAAATAGTACAGTCTGGTTCAAGGTTCCTTTTATTTACAGTTAGAAACAACATTTAGACTTTTGTCAAGATATCCATTCAAATTAACACAGAAGTTTATAAAACTTTAGACATTTAGTCAATTAACAAATTCGAGTACACAATAAGTGAATAAACAAAATATAACCATAATGGCTGACTTATCACAAAATAAAAATTTTTTTGTTTTTTGTTGATGTGTTGTTGTTATTGCTGTTTTCTGCGCCGATCCCAACAACAAAATTTTGGTCGCTGTCGTCGTATGGTTTAGCAGTTATAGCCCTTTCATGTTTGAAAATTTAACGTTTATATCTCCTAAACTTTAAAAGATATCTATATGATATATGTACCATTGGGAAGGTATTAAAAATATCTTTAATTTATGTAACATTACTTATAACAATATTTTATCCTAAATCAAAGTAATAAATCATTTTTATTACTATTTTTTTATATTCATTAATTTTTTTTCTTAAAAAAGTTAAAAGCTTTGAAATAGCCTTTCAAACACCAATGTTACATGGATATCTCAACTCATTTTAAAGATATAGCATTCGGATTTTTGGCATTCCAAGGCCTATAACTCCTAAACTGCACAAGAGCGGCAAACATTTTCATCACCTTTGGACTTGCTAATGACAATTTAAGATACTAATACGAGTACTCTAAAAACTTTTAAAGCTAAAGTATGTAAACTGAATAACAGTCAAAATCACCGTAAAATATAATTTTAAAATTAAAGCATATATCTTTGGAGTAATGCAATGTTAAAAGTATTGACCTCATCTTTCTAATTAGCTCCCCTGTCAGTTCATATTTCCGAGATTATACTGTATCTTAATACCACGTCTGTTGATTAGAATTCGAGGGATGTTGCGTGTTATCATAGAATATACAATATTGAAACTTGAACTTGATTGTATATTCTTTGATGTTACTCTTCAAATGGATTACATACATATACAGGGTTGAGATGCATATCGTAACACTTTAGTCGGTTAATTTTGAATAGGTTGTTTACTGCTCTAAAATAAAATCTAGCGTATTTTGTTGGTATTCTATATAATAGTTAATCTAGCGATGATTTGTTTAGATAAGAACTTAATCTAAACTGTAATCAACCTTAGGATAAGAACGGAACGATAGTGCAATTCAACCTTCTGATAAGAACGGACGATTATACAATTGATCCTTTAAATGAAACTGAGAAACACTGTCGCAGAAATTTTATAGTTAATTACAGTTAAAGGTAACGCATATACATAGTAAATTAATAACAATTGATTAATAATAATTGATGTACATATGTATTGACATACATACATACATCATTACATACAGAGAAAGAAGGTTATTTAAATTTTCTTTACCTCATTTATTTTTAATCTCGGCTTTTTCGGTTGAAAAAATGGAGAATTATTTAGGTTTTAAATGCGAAAAATTACCGAAATAGTATTATGTTTTCGGAATAGTATTTACGTTTAACACTGAAAATATATAATGTAAATGCAGCGTGGTATACTGAACAATGAAATATCTTGTATTATACATATAATTTAGGAGAAAATTTTTATTGAGAAAATTACAATACTAAAATGTTAAATTTACTATTTATACAATACTATCTTAAAATTTAGGTAAATACTTATATTTATGCATTTTATTTTTTAATTTACGAGGGCAGCTTATCAAGTCAGTGACTTTTTAAATTTGCCACGCAGTAACTTTAAATGCTCCCGTCAACTGCAATCTATTAATAGACTGCTGTAATTTTGAGCAAGCTGCGGCATTTAGTTTGTGTTTGACCGCCATTGAAAGCAGACAACCTCGTGAATTTTTTCCTGTGAACACTTCAAAAGAGTGTTTGGCGATGTTCAACAGCAATCTAAACGAATTTTTCTGCCGTTTCGGTACCGTAGACAAAACATGGATCCATCACACTACACCAAAGACCAAAGAACAATCAGTGGGTTTCTCCGGGTGAAAGTGCACCAAAGAAGTATAGGTGGGTCTGTCGGCCGACAAGATCATGACCACAGTTTTCGCAGGCAATGCACGAGGTGTCATTCACATCGATTACCTTGAAAAGGGTAAAACAATCACCGGGCAAATTATTCAGAGCTTTTAGACAGATTCGATATTGATTTGAAGCAAAAACGAAAGCATTTAGCGAGGAAAAAGTGCTGTTAAAAAAATTGAAAAACGCTGGACTAAATGTATCGAGCTAAAAGGAGACTATGTTGAGAAATAAAACGCGTATTTGCCGAAAAAATACCTTTTATGCAAAAATTCACTGACCTATCGAGCTACCCTCGTATTATGTTATACATTGTTTGCAGAACTCACATGGTCACTGGAAAATTTAAAATGGATACCTAAGTGACCCGTGGGTCATAGGTTCCCGCTTATTGTTTTAAATAATTTAAATTTTATTAAAATTCAATTCGCCTTTTTAGCGTATAGAACAAATGAGGGTAAACCTTGGGTACTTCCTGTTGTCAGAAAGACTGAAATTCAAATCGCTAGCAATGAAAGTATAAATCATGAATATTTGCCCGTTTGTGGTAAGAACCATTTTACTTTAATTAATTAAAGTATTTTTTTTCATGTATTAAAAAATAAATTAATAATTTTGTAAAATTTTAGGTTCCGAAGAATTTACAAAGGCTGCCACCGCTTTACTCTTGGGTGAAAAATCTAAGGCTGTACTTGAGAAGCGAGTGAGTTACTCCGCTTACTTAACCTTCTTTAAAGCAATTTACAATACTTTAACATTTAGGCATTTGGCATACAATCCCTGTCTGGTACGGGTGCTTTACGTTTGGGAGCTGCATTTTTGAGTCGGCATTTGGGACGGAAAGTTTGTTATTATTCGGATCCAACTTGGGGTATGTTACATAGCAAAAGCAGGAGCTCCGAGAAGCACAACAGCAACAAAAAGAACGGTTTTTGGTCTGCGTGAGGCCTATGCGTCACCTAGCTTTGAAATGAAATAACAATTGTACACATTTACCCGTCAATCTAATTAACCTAACAAAGCCCTACGTTAAACATAAAAATTATCACCTTTCTCTCATAAAATGAATTTCTAAATTCTTAAATTCCGCCCTTAATTTCAGAAAATCATCACAAAGTATTTTTGGATGGCAGTTTTGAAGAGGCAAGAACCTATCGTTACTGGGATGAAGAGAATAGAGCATTCAATTTCAACGGAATGATGAGCGATCTTGAAACAGCACCCACTGGTTCCGTCATCATACTACATGCTTGCGCGCACAATCCAACCGGAATCGATCCTACGCATAATCAATGGAAAGAAATTGCTGATTTAATGGAATGCAAAAAACTTTTTCCATTCTTTGACTCAGCCTATCAAGGTTTTGCCAGTGGTGATCCCGACAAGGATGCGTGGGCAGTGCGTTATTTTGTTGATCGTGGTTTTGAGTTATTTTGCGCTCAGTCATTTGCCAAGAATTTCGGCCTTTATTGCAAGTTTAAATTTCAATAAAATCCAGCATTTAAATTATTTAATTCTTGCTTTATTGTCCTATCGTCATGTTTAGGTGAGCGTGTTGGGAATTTAGTTGTTGTACAAAAATCCGCTACTACCTCGGCAGCTGTAGCCTCGCAATTCACATTACTAGTGAGAGCTATGTATTCCAATCCTCCGGCATTTGGCAGTCGTATTGTATCAACCATTTTGAATGATCCAAAATTGCGTGCAGAGTGGATGGAATGCATTCGAACAATGTCCAGCAGAATTATAAAAATGCGCCAAGCATTATATTCGAAATTGGTAGACTTGAATACGCCCGGCAGATGGAATCATATTATCGAGCAAATTGGAATGTTTTCATATACGGGATTAAATGGTTTGTAAAACAAATTTAATGTAAAGTTACTTGACTCTTACGTTAAGAATTCCCACAGAAAAACAAGTAAGGATTTTGATTGAAGAATTCCATATTTACTTATTAAAAACTGGACGAATCAGTATGTGCGGCGTTAATGAAAACAATGTGGAATTTATTGCTAAAGCCATACACTCGGCTGTATCGAGGGCTGATAGTCACATGTAGAATATGATATATTGTTCGCTTTTTCAAAGAGGGGCAAATCGTAGAAGTACTCGTAGAGAAGCTAAATGAACCCTACAAAGTCAGCAACCAAATGTAATCAAAATTTCTTCTTCAGGGATGATCATAAACACCAAAACAAATAAAAAAGACGAATAGCAGTAATGTTAGAAACATGAATTTAAAATAAATTCTGCTTGGTGCTATATATTGTACAACCTTACCAAATTAAAACAAGTTGATTTTCACAACCCCGGAACTAAATAGATTTTACAATGTTGCAAACAATCCAAAAATACATTCAAAACTTTCAGAATCGCAAAACATTTTACCTTTACATATACATACACAGTCAGTTAATGTGAACAATAAGTTCCTCAAATCTATACAAAATATTGTATACACTAAAAAGTAGTTTTTACGAAACTAAAAGTTAGATAAGAAATAATGTACGATATTCAAGAGAAATTGTTTGTGTATTTGTATATAATTGTGCAAGTTTGAGTATGTTCGCAAGCCTTCAAACATAATTTTGTGTTTGTACTCATGTGTACAATTCAAATATTAGTTTAGTGCAAAGCTAAAGGAAATTATATAAAACGGCATTTGTAGAGCTGGATTTGTTGTATTAGAAAATGTTTATTATATCAATGAATGTGGTAACAAAGTACTTTTTTGTTCTTACGAAAAAATAAGAATGTTTCGTGTTTGGAATACAATAAAATTTTTTTGCATTTTAAAGGTTTAAAAAGCTTCAATTTTTCAACAAAGGCCTAAAGCAAGGGTGTTTAACCTGCGGTCCGGAACACCATACTATATAACAAATATAAATAATTTCAATGTTGATGTTGTGTTTCACCATTTTACCTAATGCAAATTAAATTAATTTAAAATCATATTTATTTGCAAAAGTTGTTATAGTTGTGACATAAAAGTTGTTATGTCAACAGCACTGATTATGAGCGCGTTTCTCTGCCGTATACTTTCTACACGAATGCGTTAGATTCATTGTTAAGTTTGTACCACACCAATAGAAATTTGTTAGACGAACATCAATATTTGAGGAACGATTCGAAATTCTCGATAAAGAAGAAGAAGTTCGAATTTTTCCTTCGCCATTTTTTTTAAGTATGGATGAGATGCCAGATGATTTGCAAATAGAAATAATAGAATTGCAATCCAACTCAGAGCTGAAGCATATATTTAATCTGCTAAATTGCTATTGCTATTTGCTTGTAGATTTTTATAAAAATTATATTTTTTTCGAACAATTTCCAAAGCTTTAGCAACGGTTTAAGGTTGTTTCCTCAATTAATTACCTTTGAAAAAAGTTGATTGAAAAAATAAACCTCTATAGAAGCGGTTTTCATGCGTGGAGAGCACTATGACAGGCCGCCACAAGTGACGCAAAGAGTGTCAACAAATTATGCAAAAAAAACTACTAAATCGTTACTTTGAAGTCTTGACGTCGAGTAATGTTTATTATACAGTCGAGTACTGGATTCGTTCGCACAGTTGCTCGGTCCGGTCCATAAGCGAAATAATCGAGAATGTAATTTTGTGAATTTTAAGTTTTTGGGAAACCAGTTATTGCTATTACTCAAATAAATGTTATTTAGAGCACAAAAACAATGCTGTTTTATTTATCGGCATGATTAAGATTGCATTATTATTGAGAATGAATATGTAAATATATACATCATGCATTACATTCTGATTAGCGTTAACAGTTAAGGCAACAAAAATTTAGTTCTGAAAAAGCTTTTTACAGACAGTTTGTTTAATCTATAATTCTTTATAAAAGTTGTGATAAATAATTATGGGAGTCTTTATATATTTGTATTTGTCTGTAGAAATTATTTTGCAAACATATATTTTTAATATTAAGATTTATGCTCATAAAGCTTCAGTAAGCCTTTAAAATAATTTGAAAAAATTAAATTCCATATGAATATGTTATTAATGATTTTTTCTAAATATTGTACCTTTTTAGGAAATGTATAAAGTTTAATGATAATAAATTTAAAATGATGAACAATTTTTTAAGCTTGCCGGACTTAAGTCCCCTACAGTTGACTTAAATCATTAAATCATACTTTAATCATTCAATCTGCCGTTCTATTAAATTATGACCAATAATAACATACGAAGAAAAATATTGTGTGTGTTGGTACATATGCTCATGTACCTTTTATTTTACCTATATAAATACATATGTACATATATACGAGTATATATTCTATATACATATATGTGCATATATAGAAATAACCCGACACGAACGTTAAACTAATTCGGGCTATTTTGGTTCTCCAACGTTTTTCATGAAAACGTAAGGTCAAAAGGAATTGAAGCAGCAAAACTAACAACACAAAAACATAAAATCTGGTTAAAAAATCGTTGGTCTTAAGAAAAAAAATCGAAAAAGGTGTTTATTTTGTCTTACATTATGTTGTTGTTACGACTTAAAAGCAGTTCAAATGTACACATACACAAACGAAGAAACATGCCCTCCCAGTAGAAAAAACTCGGAATGCATCTATTTGATAATCCACGTTTTCTTAGAGGAAATTTGTTAACACTTAAGGCAACAAAAATTTAGTTCTGAAAAAGCTTTTTACAGACAGTTTGTTTAATCTATAATTCTTTATAAAAGTTGTGATAAATAATTATGGGAGTCTTTATATATTTGTATTTGTCTGTAGAAATTATTTTGCAAACATATATTTTTAATATTAAGATTTATGCTCATAAAGCTTCAGTAAGCCTTTAAAATAATTTGAAAAAATTAAATTTCATATGAATATGTTATTAATGATTTTTTCTAAATATTGTACCTTTTTAGGAAATGTGGTATAAAGTTTAATGATAATAAATTTAAAATGATGAACAATTTTTTAAGCTTGCCGGACTTAAGTCCCCTACAGTTGACTTAAATCATTAAATCATACTTTAATCATTCAATCTGCCGTTCTATTAAATTATGACCAATAATAACATACGAAGAAAAATATTGTGTGTGTTGGTACATATGCTCATGTACCTTTTATTTTACCTATATAAATACATATGTACATATATACGAGTATATATTCTATATACATATATGTGCATATATAGAAATAACCCGACACGAACGTTAAACTAATTCGGGCTATTTTGGTTCTCCAACGTTTTTCATGAAAACGTAAGGTCAAAAGGAATTGAAGCAGCAAAACTAACAACACAAAAACATAAAATCTGGTTAAAAAATCGTTGGTCTTAAGAAAAAAAAACGAAAAAGGTGTTTATTTTGTCTTACATTATGTTGTTGTTACGACTTAAAAGCAGTTCAAATGTACACATACACAAACGAAGAAACATGCCCTCCCAGTAGAAAAAACTCGGAATGCATCTATTTGATAATCCACGTTTTCTTAGAGGAAATTTGTCTGGAGAAAGTGGTTGTGCATACTTTTTGTAATGTAGGCAAACGTAATTGTAATGTATTAAAGCAAAATTGAAACCGTCAATAGGTCTTACTCAATAACTAAAATTCCTCTGCATCTAGGGTACCTCTGCGAAGGAGACCAACGACTCTATATCGTAATTGCTAAGTGTTGGCAAAGTTTTGTCGCGTTGGAATTTTTCATTTCGGGATTTACAAAATAACCCGGATGATGTTGTTTCGGGATATTACTGCATCTGAAAAATGATTGATCATGGTGCGGTAACGATAAAGAAACAAGGTCAAACTATGCCAGCGTGAAAACCGCACCAAAAGGTGCATATTTCTGGATGTAATTGAGTCTGTAGGGTCTCTTGTGGATTTTTAATCGCTTAACACAATTTTGCGATAAAACAACGAGTCAGGCAATAGAGGATAGTCACACGAGTTGGCCCTGGTCTACAATTCCTGCCATCGACGAGGAATCGATTAATTTTTCCATTTAAGCGTCTTGCAGCGATTATCACGCCTGTTAATTAGTAAAATTAATCTAGCAAGAGAAATATAAAGTTAGAAAAATTATATAAATTTTATATATAGGGGGGAGGGGTTTAGGGGTGACACCACCCGGGTGTCACTGACATATGTACATATATCTAAGAGTAGAAGCCTAAATATACACAGCCAAATGTCTGCGTAACTTCCCAGGAAACATTTTCAGGAGCGTTTATATTTATGAGCTCAAAAAAGACTCCTTTTTCGGAAGAAAATATGTGTGCTCCAAAAAAGGACTCTGAAAAGAGTCTTATATGATTCAAATATGAAACCACTCATGAGCTCATCATAAACGCACCATCAACTTTTTTCAACAATTCGTGCGTTGGGAAGGAAAATACACATATTTCAATCTTATGGTAAATTAAAATTTAATTTATATCGTATAATTTAAGAAATCCTAAATACATTTTACAGCATAAATATGAACATTTTTGGAGTCTGGAGCGATTAAAATTGTTTTCTCATATACCTTATTTAAGACTCTTTTCAGCGAGCCGTCTAGGAGGGGAAAACGCACATACGTCTGTGATTCTTTTATGAGTCCAAAAAAGCCGAAATTGCAAGTTAATCATAAAATGCTCAGAAACGATTCATAAAAGGCTCCGAAAAGATTTATAAAATGAGCAGAAAAGAATCATAAAAGGCTCAGAAAAGAATCATAAAATGCTCAGAAAAGAATCATAAAAGGCTCCGAAAAGAATCCTAAAAGGCTCCGAAAAGAATCATAAAAGACTCCGAAAAGAATCATAAAAGGCTCAGAAATTATTATATTTTATTGAAATTTTAAACTCCCAAAACGCACAATTTTATGAGCCTTTTCTGACTCTTATTTAGGACTCCTTTCTGAGGACAGTCTAGGAAGGAAAAAACGTTCATTTCTGACTCTTTTAAGTGTTCATAAAGAGCGTATTTCTTCAGAAATATGAATCTTTTCTGAGTCTAAAAAGACTCATATTGTTTGCTGGGTTAATACTTGCGCCAGGTATGTTCGTAGATAATGTATAACAACGATTCCATTGTATGGGTTTAATTGTATTTTTGTTAGTATAGTTGTTCGTTTATGTCACAAGTCGGAGGCGTCGGCGTGGATGATGCTGTTGCTCTGGTTGATATTATTCTTTTTGCATTTAAGTTCACTGAATGAATATTACCTCCAACATATGCTTAGTGGATATTCGCTTCTGAGCTGCTGCTGTTGCTGTAACATTTGTTTTTCGCTTCTGTTAATGGTGTTGTTATTCAAGTTAATGTTAAAGTTTGCAAGCAAATTTTCAATGAATTATTTTGCACTCTTCGTTTTATACACGCAGAAAAAAGACAACGTAAAATTAAGAAAAACTATTCAAGGTAAAACCTCAACAATAGTATACTACTCGTCCAGTTGAAAATTTTCAAACCAACTTCTTCATTTTTATTTTGACCGTAAGCCATTCTAAATTTTGAAAGTTGTTTAAAACTAGTCTTAAACCGCTATAATATTCATCTAATTACAAAATTGAAGCGATTTTATATAAAGTATATTGAACTTTAAATTGATATATTTGCAAAGCAAATTAAAAATGAAATTCTTAGTTTGAAACCTAAAATCTTTCTTCAAATTTGTTAACATTAAACAAATGCTTTTTATGTTTATTTTAAGAGAGGCAATTTCAGATTGAAAATGTTCCTGTGAAAAAAATATATATTTTGAAAAAATTGCGATACACTTATTTTTAAGGCGCGTTTTTTCGCTTAGTGTAGCGATATAAAAGTGGCGCACATTTGTTTGAAGTGTCGCACAGTGGAACAGATTTAGTAAGTATAGGCAAAACAATCTCTTAGTTCCGCGGTTCCCAAAGTGTGTTCCGCGGAACCCTAGGGTTTCCTAGGAAAGTTTACAATCGGCCACCAAATTAAGTTAAACATTTTTAAATAAGGTGGCTGAAAACACAAGCATCGTAATATTTAAGTAATATTTTGGTGCAATACGTCCTGTTTTACATTGGGCAATTATTGCTTTAAACTTTTTTGACGTTCCCCTTTGTGGTTGCCGTTTGCTTTAATATTGGGCAAGAATTGCTATCAAACATAACGTTATCAAACATAACGCCCAATTTGAAAATAATAGTGGAATTGGATTGGAAGCAGGTGCATTCTTCACATTAAAACTTTTTTATTTATTTTAGTTTATGTTTTGTATTTTTATTATTTATTTTTATGATAAACTGTTTTTTTAAGTTTGTTTAATTCAATAAAAATCTGAAGTACCAAAATAATACTTGTTTCATTTAATATCTGCTTAAATTTTGAATAGTCGTTGGTTAAAAAAATATTCAGGGTTCCGCGATCATTGTCAAAAAATTTGGGGGTTCCACGACCAAAATAGTTTGACAACCACTGTCCTAGTTTATTCATTAGGTATGTGTACATACGTATAAGAAAAAAGGATGTCTCTAAGTCGTAGTTGAAAAGAGCAGAAAAATGTTTGGGTTACTAGATCTACTTGCTTACTTTTCTAGTAAAAGAATTTTGTAAACAGAGAGAATTTTACTTCAACAGTTATCGAACACGTTTCTAGTAAAGAGTAAAATAATGCCAACATTTACATTTGAAAGTAAACAAAAAATTTATTGTTTCACTCACAAATTTATTGTTTCACTCACGATAACTAGCAGCACGTTATCGAACGAACTTACTGAGATTTTTGCTTGTCATTTTTAATTATCATGAAGCAAGTACAGTACAAGTTTTTACAATTCCCAAGAGTATTTTCTTACAAGTAAAAGCGCTTTGTTTTGGCGGAACAAAGTTCAAGAATAGCATCCAAAAAAACCAGAAATTGCAATCGTATTTTAAAAAATCTTCGTTTCAATAATGCTTATCAATATTACGTTAAGAGTTAAAAAAGTTATTAAACAAAATCTTAAACAAGCATATTCGAGACGAGATTAAGGATCCAAAACGATATCGAGACAAATACGAGTATTGTTTTGCGGGTATTAATACTTGTAGTAGGCAAACTGGAATTTTACTCACAAAAACTGCTGTGGAATACGAACTTATGCTCAAGACAGAATTGAAGCTTAGAATTCAATGGACATTTAAACTGGCATTAACCTATTTATTAGACCACTAGAAACGCAATTTCGTCCACTGTGTCCAAATTTCTCACCTTTCCTCTACGCTCATTATATTACTGTTTTTGCTGTTTCTGTTATTTTTCATTCGGTCCACTTTGTAAGTAAGTTGGGCTTGAGTTAACTCAGGAAACTCAGTTAACACGAAGACACCGACCGGTGCAGAACGACAGGTGCCGCGAAAAGAATAAGAAAAGAAGACACATAAAAAAAATTTTACACCAGAAAATGAAATAAAATAATAGAAGCAAAAAAAGTAATGCAAAGATTTAAAAAAAGTGCAAAAGAAACAGTTTGTATACAGCTGTCAAACGGCATATTATCAGATTAATTCCGAGACGAATTTTTTTTAAAGAAAAACCGGTTTTAAAAGAGCCTTAATTAGAAAATGCTAAAAAACATTACCAAGTAAGAGCGTTAACTTCGTCCTGGCCGAAGCTCATATACCCTACACCCGCATCCGTCGAAGTAAACGGCAAAAAGTGGGCGTGTGACACCTACTTTCATTTTATTTACAGATACTAAATTTTGATCGATTAAATCATCTACAACACCGCTTTTCCTACCAAGAACCTCATTATATGGTTTGGTACACCAGTAGACGGACCACGCTTTTTTGGGAGGATATTTTATTCTAAGATGGTGAACTCAGAAAAAAAAATTTTTGCTTAAAATTCACTGTACAAGCTTAGAAATAGAGCTATAAGCAAAGATTAATCCATATTCACTATAAAAAGTAGGCGGGTCACTGATCCGATTTTTCCCATTTTCAATACCAAACAGCGTAGGATAACAAAGAATATTTGTACCAAATTTTATGACAATAACACTATTCGTTCTCCTGTTATCGTGATTTCCACAGACGGACGGACAGAGAGGACTAAATCGAATTAGGAGGTGACTCTGAGCCAGAATATATATACTTTTCTATACCTTCCACGCCTCCTTTAATGCGTTACAAACGGAAGAACAAAGTGAATATACCCTAATCCCTTCGGAAAACAAAAGACTTAAGAACAGAAACTGGTTCTACTTCAACTTCTCTCTTCGGGTGTAGGGTATAAAAACAAGAATATGTAACACAAAAAAATATCATAAAAATGGTGAAAACTTTGAAACAATGGCGAAGGCGATGGAATAATTTTCCGTTATGAAAACGTACATTATCAAAGATTTCCAAATATTCAATAATTCTCTCAAAAATCGCTTGCTCCAAGCGAAACAAAATCTTATTTCTTCTGTAGAGATTAAAAGTGCAAAATCCGGTTCAATAATATCATCGCATTTTAAGTGAAAGTGGTTTATGGTATGAGGAGACAAGAAAAAGAAAAGAAAATAAATTGAAAAACAGTTTCAATTCAAAGAGAGACAAAAGTTTGAAAAACAAAAAAAGTGAGATGAATGAAAGCCTGTTATTTTTTTAAAAGCTGAAGGTAAAGAGACGGGGAAATTTTATACTTCAATGTGAGTCCGCCGCGTGTGTGCGTTCGAAAGCGTTTTTCATTTTTAATGCTTGAAAGCTTTTAAATCTATACAAGCTGCAAGTAGACTTGCATTCGGCTTCACGACTTCAAGTCTTGAAGTCGTTCACATTCACGACTTACAGCAGCTCTTACTGCAAGCAACCGCAGCTGCAGCAGCTCAACTCAATCCCAGTCGCCTCTGCGTTTACTACACTTGTTGTTGTCTTTTTAAAATATTACCTACTTAAGCTTTGTTACTTGCAAATTTGTAATAAAAAATTTATTAAAATTATTAAAAAGAAAGTATTAAGCATCTAAATTCACAACTACCTTCACTACAAATTCGTCGTGATTCCTTCTCCATTATCTCCATTATTCTCTCACTTGCCTTAATGATAGTTGGCTCCATGCAACGTACCCTCTCTTATAATGTTATCATTACTAATCTGCGCAGTTGCGGACTGAACTTGCGCTTCTGCATTATACTCGAATGTTCTTTGTGTTGTTGCTGCTGTCGTGTTTTTTACTCACGGTTAGAAGATAAACGGCTACGGAAAGGAAGAAGCGAGCGTTCGTCTAAATGCGGCGAAATTGCAGTTGCGCTCGCGGTGGTTGCTGGCTTCTAAACAAATATCTCAAAAATAAAATCAAGCAGAACTATGAATTTAGCGAATTTTTACAGTATGTAAGCAAAATTAACATGATATAAAAAAAAACGAAAATATAACAAGTAAGAGCGTTAATTTTGGCCTGGCCGAAGCTCCCTTCGGGTGTAGGGTATAAAAACCAAATTGTAGTTAGTATGTAGTGGAATGTGTAGGTTCCCTGAGCGCCCTTACCTTCTTCGCTTATTCCACGTCCATCCATGAAGTTTATATTCTTCACTCTTTGAAAAGATTTTGGACTTCGGAGCTAATTCTATGCAAACTTTATGAATTTTAATGGAATTATATACCTAAATCTGTATAAATACAAATACATTTGAAACTTCATTATCCCGGACGCTCGGGACCGGGCTCATTATGGATAATCGAAAATCCCGGTTATAAGAGGTTGTACGATACACATATAAATATTTATAAATTCTTTTATTTTTATCTATTTTTAATAAGAACATGTGAATTTGCATCTATGTGTATGCAAACATACATATGTAAATACATATGTACGAGTATGTTGATATATTATTTTAATTCATAATGATCTTTCTTTAAGTAAATGAGCTTGTATGCGATAAGCTTGTATTTTGTCTGGCTCTGAAATACCTGGACAATATTAGTGTCCTGTGCCAATGTGGGCGTTTCTTCCTTTTTGACTCATGCTCATATTCTAGTTTGATGAACCATGTTTACGATTTCGTGTTCAGATATAATTAGAGTGACCATTTTTACCGTAACATAATGCGGGACAGAAAGCGTCAACATATGCCTCATTTGCGGGACATATGTATGTATATGTATGTATTTCAACGTTTCTTGCGCGAGATTTCTGACACATAACCACGGAAACGGACTCTATGAAATTCCAGCTTTATTCCTAAACTGTGTGCATGTGCTTGTGTGATCGTGGTCGTGATGACTGATGCACGCATAAAATATAATCGAATATTATAATATTCACATGATACTCGTGTGATGAATTATCTAATTCGGGAAAATTTCCAGAATATATTAATACGGGATACGGGGCTTTAATCCGGGACGAATGGTCATCCTAGCAAACGGTGCGACATCAACGTCGCACTCTATCCACGTCACCGCCTTTACGTATAATAGACGGAGATCACGGTTAATACGAGTACAGGTATAAGATCAACCACTCAGCACTCCGGTCAACAGTTGTACCCGGTTAATGGAGGCCCAGATAATCGAGCTTGAATCGAGCTATAATGTAGGCATATGTAAAGTCAGCGTCAAGAGAAAGTATACAGTTGAGAAGAACACTTTTGAATGATCAAATCTTTGTTCATAATGAGAATATCTGAAGTATATTTTCATTTTTGAAAAACTTATTTTATTAGTAATTTTTAATGCCAATATTTACACCAATTCACTTAAATTTAAAAAATGACGGAAACTTATTATTCACGCGTCAAAAAAAGTATACAGTTGCAAGTAAATGATAAATTAGAAGTCTGAAATTTAAGGCAATATTTTGTTTGTTTGCCCGTAGTATTTATAACTTCTTTTAACCGTCTTTGTATTGATTTTATTAAATTGGCTGTCACTTCTGGACGGACTTGCTACCTCCAGTTTTGTAGTTGTTTTTGACTTCTTCTTATTCTCCTTTTATGCGGCTATAACGCGGCTGTATGAATCTTTTTTATTTATTTTAGCAACTATCCTCTGCCCCCTTTCCTCTCTGCGCGTACCATCAAAAATTACCATGGTAAGACATGGTTTTTGTTTCTGTTAGCCGTCACTTTGTTAACAATTATTCAGTCAATCCTAGTTTTTACCTTTCCTTGGAATTTATTATTTCTCAAATATCATACATATATCTTATATCTATTTTGTTTTTGTTTTTTGTTCATTACTTTATTTTTGGTTTGTATCGTTTTGCATCGGTTCCTTCAATTGGATTGAGTTTCTTTCTTATTGAATTCATTCTTTAGCGTTCAAAAGAAATGTTTGGAATATTAAACAACTACGTGAGTTTTTTTCAAATTGATGTACATTTGTACATTTTGCCAGCCAGTTGTGGATTCCTTTGTCGTCTCTTATAACTATGTATAATTGTTTAAAAATGTATATATTTTTCGAGAATGTATTCCTTGTAATCCTTGGAGCGTGGATGGGTGTAGATCGGATAGAGAGTTCTAGAATCTTCTAAAAGTTTAAAAGTTTAGTTAAGAAGAAGATAGAAAAGCTTAGTTATACTCGTATTGCATGCTTTCGTGCTTCGTTATTGATATTTATTCAAAACAAACTACCTTTTCTCTAAAGGTAAAAAAAAAATCGACGCTAGTCCTGGTGAGTTTTGACTAGTGATGCACAAGAGAGAGACGAGACAGTTTTCCTCTTCTCTCAACATCGGTTTAAATTTGGAGGACTTTCAGTCGAGACGAGAACCGACCACGACGCAGGCTTTTTACCTGAGAATTTCTCGGAAATATCGCATTTTCGTCCATAAACCTCAATTCTTTCAATTCTTTCTTGTTGAAGATGTTTTCTTTTGAAGTTTTTCGGGTACAAATAGGTGGCATTCGATACGGAATGCCAGACGGACTTTCTCATTTATCCGTCAGGCCTTTGTAGACGACGCGAGATCCAAAAACAAAATCGCCAAAACACTACATATACCTATACATATACATATGTACATGATTCGGGAACGAATTATGCTCGTTATGCGAGGTTCCACTGTATAAGTAGAATTCTACAAAACCCTTTGAGAAAAGTGCCCCTTCGCCACAACCGATTATAAACAAAATCGGAGGTACACACTTGGAGGTTATAACAGTCTAAAATACAAAATATCAACTCTTTACGGCGTACAGACGTCACGACGAAACTAGCCAAAATTGATTCAGGGTTGGTCAAAATGTATATTATCACTGAAATCTGGAACTCGACATTTTTAGTGATTAGTTCGTACTAGGAAATAAAACCTAAAGCAGACTTTTTGTTTTAATCAAAAGTTATAACAAAAAATTTTATGACAGAAGACAATACCAAGGCCCCCCCCGGTTTTTGTGTTTGTATATTTAATTTTTGTTTTTATTTTTTATACCCTACACCCGAAGAGATGAGGGTAGTATATATAGGAAGACACTTTGTTCTTCCGTTATAGGTATAAAAAAGTCTGGCTCAGAATCACCTCCTGGTCGATTTAGCCCGTTTCCGTCCTTCTGTCTGTCTGTGGAAATCACGATTACGGGAGAACATATGTATAGAGCTGTCGTCCTGAAAATTGGAACGAATATTCTCTGTCGCAAAAGAAAAAGACTGTTTGAGATTAAAAATGGGACAAGTCGGAACAGTCCGACGCCTACTTTTTAGAACAAATATGTATTTTCCAGTGCTTATAGAGAGTGGAAATTCTAGAGTGAATTTGAAGCTGGAATTTCATTCCCGAGTTAACCGCCTCAAACTAAAATATACTGCTAAAAATTGCCGTAGTCCGGAGTGGTGACAAAAGCCACGATACAGAAGTAAGTTTTGTCATGAAATTCGGCACGAATATTTTCTTCCATGTAGGGCTCGTTGATACAGAAAATGGTGAAAATCCCACACCTGCCTTTTAAGTAAATATTAATGCCTCCGATTTAAGAGCAGTCCGGATCTGAGGCTAAACTTTTATTGCCGTTTTTAGGGTATTGGTGAAAGTCGTTTCACAAAATGTGGGCGTGGAACGCCTACTGGTATACTGTTATATTTTTTTTAAAAACCAGCCACACATATTTAATTTGTATAAACGCCGATTTAAAGCCATTATTATGGCATTACCGAGTTCATACGGAATATGCGTTAAAGAAACGAATTCGGTAGGTCTTAAAGCAAATTAACTGCTTGGCTTCTGAGTTGGCCAAGCAATTAACTATGTTTTTATTTTATGTTTCTTTTGCATTGTTGTTGTGGTTGCCGTGCTTGGCTTAAACCTGGCGAAGGTTAACTTTCATGCGTTTATGGCGCAATTCCCAGGCTTCTATGAAAAAAGCTGCCGGCATTCCCTCCAAATGCCCCATCTCCATTGTCCATCCCATCCATACCACGACGATGGCCTGCAATGTTCGAAAGAAGGTTTTGATTACTTTGTACGGTTGGTTGTACTTAGTATTGCGAAAGCTCAACAAAGAATGATTTTTAAGTTGCTTTCTGAAACCAAGAGTTCTTCTGACTGCTTCTGACTGGAAGCTCTTGACCTGAACTGGAGCAATATTCTTTCATTCAAAGTCAGTATAATGGCTTTTATTCTTAAATGACTGTGGTCGATGTCGGTGTGTTTTCCTTGAATATTTTTTATGGTACGGCCGATGGTGTATACGCGCCGCTAGTGTTTATTGTTTACACACACACACACACACACACACACACACACACAGGTCAATTAAATTCATGCATGATTGACGGCACTGTCTGACTTACTAGCTGTTGATGCCGTATCATTTAGTCAAGTTTTGAAACATTTTATTGTAATTGTTTTTAGCGAACTCATTATGAATTAAGTCTCATTGAAAATAGGACAAGATTTTGCAATGGCGGTTGTGCAGAAATTACATTTATATACGAATATAGTCGTACAAATGGTTTTCATTGGAAAATCGCTAAGGTTTTCCGGAATAAAGTGATGTCTTACTTTTGGAGCTCTTAACTTTAAATAGATCTTCATCTTTGAACCGAGTATTAAAAAGTTAAACAGAGTGGTCTCGCGTTATAGAAATGTGTAAGAACCGGGAATCTTCCATCGAAATCGGAAAACGGTGTCCATCTGAAACCAAGCAATGGTACACATATATTCTTTCTCGTACTCCTACTCTTATGCTTTAATTGATAACGTTGAAAAGAATGATTGAAGTAAATGTAAGAAGTCGGTATCTTCTTATATTTCCTCCTTAATATGGACAGACTTCACTGTTTGATAAGAAGCACTCTTTGTAACAAAATCATTGGCCCTCGCGGCTTTTATTATAGGGGGTTAATTCCCTCGAAGGGAGGTGAAAGCTTTCAACAATCTTAAGTCTGCGCCGATCTTCATGGGATTCGAATCTGTTATAGAAAATAGAATCTTCTAAATACGAGTATTATTTGTGAATAGGTTCGTACTATTTGTTAGTTTGGTTAAGATACATTTTCTTTAGAATCGAGTCAAACGCAGCCTATGGTTTATTAGAAAAGTCTAACGGTATTCTATTTATAAACCATTTAAAGCACTATATAAAAGAAGCCACAAGTTCATCCGAATGAAGTACCCTTCGCCTTATCTTTTTTAAGTCAAACTTAAAACTTAACAACGATGAATAGTTCGTTTAATGGAATTTTTACCAACCAATTTTACTTATTCATGCCAGAAAGTAAACAGCGTTAAGGATAAAGTTTAGAAAATAGTCCTTCAGAGAGCGTTCACTTCTTTCCGTAGCAGTAATTTAAATATTCTCTGATATGGGTGCGGTTTGACAGATCAATCGACTAAATAGGATTAATGTAAAAGCGCCTACTTAGTTTTTTGAAAATTTATATGGCTTTTGTATATATCCCACCTCTTTTTGAAAGTACATATTCGTATACCTATACTCGCACATTATGCCACCGAGTAGTCAATGTGTTTTCATTTCAGCAGTTATCATATTTCTTGAACGCACCATTTGGTTCCTTTGGATATTTGATCCAATCTGGCATTGATGCCATTGATTCCTTTAGCCATCCAAGAACCGTTTATTCATTCATAGCTTACTCCATTCACTCGTTCAACCATCAGTTCGTGGTCTCACTGAACTTCCTGTGGCTTTTACACTTTGTCCACTAAAAGAATACATTTTGCTTGTTTATTTGTCCTCGCATGCTGGCCTGTCCGTTTGTTTTCCCTCGCAGTCTTTCTTCTTAATGTATTTCCGGCGTTTAGCCCTTGTCTTTTTCATTTTATTCTTGTGCGAATATAGACATTGTAGCACTTGGCTGATCTTTTTGTATCGCGATACCTTCTGCAAGTATCACATATTCCATTTCTTTTGTACCTCGTACTACCTCTGTACCTCGGCTACTCGTGCTATCTTATGGGAGACTTTTTGTGTCATTATTTAGCGGCCGGATCATTTTCCCCTGTTAAACGAGCTTGTTTTGTGTGGTTCCTATACTCTTGAGGTACATAGTCATTCCCAGCACTTTTCTGTTAACAAATTATATTAAACAATACCAATTTTCATATAAATTTATTGTTCAGGTTGCAAAACTTGGATGTGTTGTTGTTTTCGTTGTTTTGTTGCTGTTTGTTGTTCGGATGGGTTAGATACGAGTATAAGCGTAATACGAGCAATGTCAGCCTTCAATTGTCGACATTTTCCTTATGCCGTTTTTAGTCATTGACGTCAATTTCCTCACCGGCTTTATATCACTGAATACAATTTGGTCATTTGTCAGAAATTGTAATGGACGATTTGTAAGAAAAAGTCAACACGATTCGCAAGAAAAAGTCAACGCGATTTGTGCACGATAGTACATAAAATGTCATGCGTAATATGTTTGTGTTTTTTACAGATATAAACCACAGCTTAGCTTCTAACCAGTCTAAAAAATTCGTCACTAATTAGTCGTATTGAAAAAAATTATATTTTTGGGACTTATTTGTATTTATTTAAACTTCTATACTAGGATAATATTTATTAAATCTCACGACTTAATCGTGTGATAATGTATAGTGTTTGTCACATATTGATAAAGTTGGAGCATCAAAATCGCCCGAACTATTGTTAGTTTCGTGAATAACTTGTTTTGTATTCTTTGAACTAATAACCATAAAATTTTATGTTGTCTACGAACTCATTTACGTTGAATATCGTGTGGTCACAAATGTTAAATATTTTAACTATTTAATTTAGATGTAAATTTTTCTGACACGTTTTGTACAACACAAATGCTCTGATTGAATTTCATAATTTAAAGTATAGAAAGAAAGGAAAGATTGCATATGTATTTACATACGATGGTCACTATTCATCAAAGCATCATCAATTACATTTTTAAATTTTTTACTTTAATATATCTTTCCTTTTCGTGTTTATACCGGTATATGCAAATGTTGACGATTTAAATCGTGATAAATCATACCAAACAACTGATGGATGGCTATGAAAAATGTTTTAAATGATTTAAAGAAGATAATGTTATTTAAGTATGCCTTTTTTACATTTCACAATATTTCTTTAAAATTTTTTTTGAATCGAAAATCTAAATTTAATCTCTATGTAAAAGAAAATCCGTTCAAACATTCTGGGCGTTATTTCATTTTATTGTGGGCTTTATTTCATTTTTTTTTACAAATTTTAAAATTTCTGAAAATAAAATAACACCCAAAATTACGGCGTCGACTGAACTTTAATGCTGAAATGAAATTGCAGTTAGCTTTTTTGGATGTAATTCCTTCCACGGTCGAAGACCGTTCACGCAAAAAGACTTTGGCTGCAAAATAACTTGCGCAATGGAGTAAGTTTTGGACTTATTAAGGCTTTTAATCTCTGCCCCGGCACGCAGAAGGACCCTGGGTAGCGGAGGGCTTTTCAACAAGGAGATGGTTTTGTTGATTAAAACCTTCAGCCGACAAAACCATCTACTTGCTGAAAAGTCTTCATATATCCATGATCCTTCTGCGTGCGTGTTGATTAAAACCCTCAGCCGACAAAACCATCTACTTGCTGAAAAGTCTTCATATATCCATGATCCTTCTGCGTGCGGGCCTTCGGCCGGGGCAGGGATTATAACCCTAAGCCAACAAAACCATCTCCTTGCCATCTCCTTGCCACAATGGGCTTTATTTAATTTGGGCGTTATTTTCCGGAGCCAATAAAAAATATCAATTATGTAAATAAAAAAAAGAAAGTAACTACGTAAAACTAAGTAACTTCGTGGAAATGTGCAGCGCAAATGAGTGTCGTCTATGGCCAGCTAAGCAAAGGGAAATAGTTTGCGGTATTAAAAGTATAGTGGGTTTTATTGTTCCTAGTTTTCTGTAAATTTTCCACTTCATTATTTCAAGTTTTATTCTATAAGCAAATATTATTAACATAACTAGCTGCCTGTAGCCCGGCGTTGCTCGGCCGCCTTCTTCTCTTATTGACGGATATTAAAAGAATCTTTCAATGCTCAAATATTTTTTTTTAAATATTTGACTGACTTCAAAAAATTTAATTCAAAATATTTTTTAGGAATTTTCCGATAATAGTGTTGAGAACTATCGAAGATCTGAATATCGATAGCTGAAAATTATGTATTTATTTATTCGATAGTTTTATCAAAAATAGTAATTACTAAAAACTATCGAATGTTTTACTTATGTTTTTTCTATAGTTTTTAGTAATTTGATCTCATTCACATGGTTTGGAGTTAGTCGTAGCCAACAAACACGTATGTACATATTCACTTAATAGTGAAACATTAATGAATCACCTCCTGAGTCGATTTAGCCATGTCCGTCCGTCTGTCTGTCTGTCTGTCTGTCTGTCTGTAGAAATCACGATTACGGGAGAACGAAGAGAGCTAACGCCATGAAACTTGGTACGAATATTCTTTGTCGCCATAGGCTGTTTGGTATTGAAAATGGAGAAAATCGGTCCAGTGAAACGCCTACTTTTTACAGAAAATATGAATTTCCTCTTGGTTTTAGCTCAATTTCTCAGCTTGTAGAGCGAGTTTAAAGCTAAAATTTCATTCCCGAGTCAATGATGTTAAACTTAAATACACTCCCAAAAATGGGCGTGGTCCGCCCACTGGTGACAAAAATCACGGTAAGAGAAGAACAAATGGTGATATAGTCTTGAGATTTGCCATGAATCTTGCATTCTCTTCTCTTCTCCTAAAATATTTAAAAAAATAATAATAAAATAAAAAGTTATCTCACAGAAAATGGGCGTGACACGCCTACCGGTATACCATACCATATAATGAGGTGTTTGTTGAGAAAATCGGTGCTGTAAATGAGTTACTATGTATATCAAAATTTACTATATGTAAATTAAATGAAAGTGGGCGTCACCCGCCTACTTTTTATCGTCACTTCTACTGATACGAGTGTAGGGTATATGAGCTTCGGCCAGGCCGAAGTTAACGCTCTTACTTGTTGATTATTGTGCTATAATATTTATAATTAAGCACCTATAAAACTTTCCTACCACAGAACTCATATATGGTATGAGTATGGGCTTAATTGGCCCATTAGTTTGAAAGTTCTATTATGGCGCCACCTATCGGGACCAAAACTTAATAAAAACCATCCTCGCAACCTAAATAACATAAGTTGTAAAAATGAAGTCAATTTATGACTTAATTTTTTTACTTTATGACTTTATTTTCTATTTTTGTATGTACGAGTATGTGTGTATATAAATTATTTAGTACTTAACCTAAATGAATAAGAGTAATTTTTTGTAAACTGTAATGTAAAACCTGTGGCGTGTCATCTAATTCAGTTCAGAATCTAATATTATGATTCATATAAAACGTTTTTTAAGTACAAATAACTTCTTTGTGAGGTGTTCATTGTCGCACATTCCTGTCAAGGACGTTGTTGTGTGATAATTTATTGTCTAGCAGACAAACAACTTTAGTTTTAAAAGAGGAGTGGTCTGAATACGTTTGTCCAAATACTGCAACTTTTCGATTATCCAATCGACTACAATTGTTTTTTTTTTTAAGTGGCAAGATCTCATAAATGTTTTCTTTTTTTTTCATTTTGCGATGATGACCACTTCCTGACTGCGTCCGGCGTCAGAATACACTTTTGTGGACCGAAGGTGAATGCAAGTGGGAAAATAGCAACAGCATCAATAGCAATGACAGCAGTAACAACGACTATACCTACAACAACGGCAACAAATTCTACAACTAATACAAACGTAACAATAGCTCCATCATCAACTAAAGCGCCAGTCTTAAGCAAAAGAAAGACAACCACTACAACAGAACCAAATCAACTAACATCAACTGAAATTGTTTCTGCTACAGCCGCGGTTGGTTATTTAAATGGTATCCTTTATCTGCCATACGACGCCACCAACAAGGCCAACACAAATAGCAAGAGTAACACGAACAATATTGCTGTCTTTATAACCAACAGTGATGAAGGCGACGATATGTACGATGAGGAGGAGGGTGAAGAGGATAATTATGAAGCAGATTCGCTGGCATCGTCGGAAACGCTTTCGGACAATGTTTCAGTTTGGGTGGACGGTGAGAAGCATTGGGTGTCTGGAGTTGACGCTAACACAACTTGCAGGGACCTCATTCAGGCTTTGCTCAATTATCAGCAATGCCAACCGCTGAGGAACAGCAACGTCCCTAACAACAAAAACCAAACCACCATCAATAACAGTAGCAACGATGCCAATGGCAACAACATCATCAATCAATCGATTTTAAATACCAAAGAAGATGAAGAAGTGAAGGAAGCAGACGTTGAAGCCCAGCAAAATGAGGTGGAGGCGCCGAGACGCCAAAATGCAACTGCGTTCGACCCCAACGAGCAATGCCGCAACGCCACTTACGTCATCGTGAGGCAGCATCGCCAATGCGAAGAATTTCTAGACGGCAACACCAAAGTTTTTGATCTGCTGCCAGCGGCCAGAGACGCAACAGGACGTAAAGAGGTATGTTTGCCAGACCGATCGACCGACCGTCGAACTGATAAAACGGTTACCTTAACTCGGTATAATCGACAGCTCACGCAACGATAATTGTTTGTAAATCATTTTGGCTTGAAGTGGGGCAAAAAATGTAATTGGTAGGCTCAGCAAAGCCTCAGAACATGCACACTTCGGAAAACCACTAAAGTTTGGTGTGGTGGTGTTGTGCACCACGTCCACTAAAGGTCCGGAAATGAAAGCTAACCTCAGATATTCATCTCTTTTCCAGCAACATCTCCACTTGCGGCGCTTGGCACACACATCGCACCCGGCACACATCGTCGCCGGAGGAGCACCTGCTCTTGTCGGTTCGCTGCTCCCCACCGACAAAGACAGCGGCATGGGTAGCCCGGTAGGCAGCTCGCGCAGCGCTCGTCTGCGTCGCAGAAAGCACAAATCCACCATTAGCTGGCTGGCGCAAGGCAACACTGTGCACCCGAAGCTGTCGCAACGCGGTAGTGCAGCCAACGAACGTCTCATGAAAATTATCTTGGCCCAGGACGAGACCATACACCGCCAACTGACACTACTAAGGTACGTCGAGGACGATGACGATTGCTTGCAGTGGCCGCTGTTGTGCACCACGCTACCGGAAGCACGTTGTTGATTGCAAATTTTTTTGTTGTTTTTTTAGTTTTGATTTTTATTTTCTTTTTTTTAACAGAGAGAAAGAGCTTCAGATTTCAAAAATTGAGGAAGAGAAACATCGTACGCGCCAACGTGAGCTGGGCAAAAATTACTTACTGGAAACCTATTTAAGTGGCTTGGATGAGAGCGGCTCTGGTGCTAACATGGGTGACGAAGGGAAAGAGACATTCAATGGTAAGCATCGGTGGAGGATCCCTTTTTTTATCACTAATCCGTTGTTGTTTTGATAAAGAAAAAGGAGGGAGTAATAAAAACGGTACTTAAAAAAAAGGCAAGCTTTAGTGTCTATATTTTTTGAATTTAGCAGAAACTCCAGCACCTCCTACTCGCACAAAATAATCTCTAAGAGGCAGTCGTGCATACTAATTGTGCGCACGAGTAGATTTTATTAACCCTATTTCATATCTTGAAGGAAGACATCAAGATCTTGTCTCGACTGAAAAGTCATGTCTTATCTCGGCTAAAGGTTCCGGCCTAGTCCTCACTGAAAATTTCTACATCATCTCGATTGAAGAATTCCGGTCTTGCCTCGGATCTTATCACGTTCTCGAATAAAATCTGGGAATTGGTCAAAATATCGAGACGAGAACGAGAACATTCTCTTGTCAGGTGTAGCCCTAGTACAAACAGACGCTAAGGATAGGCAGAGAAACGAATACATAAGCGTAGTTTGTCTGACCGAGAGATCTATGATTGTGTGATCTATGGGAATGATATCATCTATTTAGATATACACACACATCTGTATCTAGACAAGTAGATGCATATTTAACTAACGATTTTGCACTTTCAATTTCCGTAATTCTGTAATATTCAGATGAGCAACCGTTTTCTGAGCATGCGGACGCATCGACAACAGAAGCAAGAACAGTAAACAAAACTTCAGCGCCAGCAAAAACAACGAAAAAACACCAGCAGCATCAGTTGCTGCTGGAGAGAAACTCGAAACAGCACAAGCGAACTGCCAAACACACGAAGACCATCAGTCTCGTACAGCATGAAACAACAGTCAACAATGCTAAAACAAAAACAACAATAACAGACGCAACAATAAAACCGACACCAGTTGCAGGCACGCTTGCTAGTGCCGCTACTAGTTCGGCTGTTGTTGTTGCTGGTAGTCAAAACGATCTCGAACAGCAGATTCTGTGGATGGAGAAGCTGTGCTCAATCAATAAACAACTGCAGAGGGAAGAAGAGCTGTTACTGAAGCTGCACTCGAAGATACGAAAACATCATGCGAAGCGCGCTTACCGTAGCAAGCAGGAGGTGCGGCTGCAAATCACCGATCTGGACAACAACATCGCCCTGCAAGCCGCTGACATGCGGCAGAATGAGGAAGGCATCGTCACGTTCGACAAACAGCTACAGCAAAAGTTGATCCTGATGGAGAGACTGAGTCGCGAATTAGATTCGGTCACCGACGTAGAACAACAACAGAAACAAAGCGCGCTCAAGCCAGTAACACCGGTTGTATCAACATCATCATCATCTGGACAGACACCAGAAGCAAAAGCAACATACGGTACAGGTGCTGACCTTTTAGTTGCTGCTGCTTCTGCTGACGGCCAGCAATTAGTGCTGCAGCCAACAACAGTAACAAACGCCGTAAGAAGTGATGCAGAAAGATTAACGTTCGTAGACAACAGAGAAACAGCTGCATCAATAGCGGCAAGAACAATGATTACGGCGCTAACAGCAACAACAACAGTACCAGCCACACTGGTGGCGGCGGAAGAGAGTTCCATTTCAAAATATACACTTCATGCGATGCAATCTCCGCAAGACCTCCTAAGCCTACAGCAGCTCATCGCTAAACCACCAACAATGATGGCAACCGGTATTAGCAATATGACTATTCCATTTCCAGCACCACTAACAACAACTACGGCAGCTTGTACCACAAAGGCAATAGCAGCGACTTATTGCCAAAATCTAAATCAGGTATCGAGTGCGGCACAAATTAACCGAGGTGCAGTTATCAATGACGCAGAACTACAGTTGCAACAACTTCAGCAGCTACAGCAGCAAGATTTGAACGATAAAATCCATTCTTTGCATATGAAAACCATTAAGAAGCAAATGTTTAGTCCGAAGGCGATTGTTAGCAGTGTGTCGTCGATTGTTGGCAACGTTAGTGTAAACGCCCCCAGATTGCCATCGCCATCGCCACCGCAACTGGCACTTACAACAACAGCGAATGGCAGGCCACCACCGCCGCCGCAATTAGTATTTATCGCCGATGCATTGGACTTTAGTCAAGTTGGCACGTTGGTTTGAGAGGCGGCAGAGACGCTCTTAACATTCTAACGTTTTTGTTTTTATTAATTCAAAATTTTTCTATATTTTATATTTAGTAGCTCTGTGAACTCACCACTTGTTTTAATTTTCTCTATTCCGCCTTTTGTGTTGTTTTTGCTTGTTTGTGTTCTCGTTATTTGCTAGCTTTAGTTGCTCACTATAATTTTGGCTTTAAGCACTGTAACGAACGAATACTTATATGAGTATTTAAAATGGTACCAAATTGTTGTTAATTGACCAAATAAATGTTTATTTTTTGTGTTTTTTACACTCGATACAACTCTTTTGAAATGAACTCTTGCTTGAAGCTGTTTTTGCGAGCCATCCCGTCAACCAGCAATTCAAGGGAGAGAAATAAGTAGTGTTGGGAACTATGGAATAAAACCTATCGAGTTATTCGATAGTTGAAAATTATTCATTTTTCCACTATTTCGTAATTCCACCATTATATTATTCGATAGTTTATAGTTTTTAGTCAGAAATTTAGAAATTATTCAACGAGTAAGGCCGTGTGCCAATTGATGACTTTTTACTCGATATAGAAAACTTTTACAGCCGAAACGAAAATTTTTATTATGCCATTGAGGTGAATTCCCCATACGTCAAAATTTCAAAAATCGTTGAAAGTAAAAATCAAAGTTAATTCTTGTTGACAAAAAGGAATATAACCAATTAAATAATAATTTTAATAACTATAAGTTTTTTGCAGAAGTATTACATAAAAATTATATAAATAAATGAGTTGGTGCTTTGCAATAAATTAACTTTGAACTTTCTAAAGTATGAATACAGCCAAAAATTTAAAAAAAACAATAGCCTAAATAGATAACAAAATCAATTTGCATTATAGATGATATGGGAACGATTGATTTTACCTCAATGTTGGGTATGACAGTACACTGTTTTCAATTTCTGTCAAAATCGCTATAAGAAATGTGCATTTTGAACGACAAGGCGTATGAGTCTACTTACCCTTTCTGATAGGATGATGTTACTTACCCTTTAATCAATAGCCAAGCTTCTTAGATGATCCCTTTTCTAAGAAAGGAAAAGAAACCAAAGTGGAAAGTGTCTTTTCTTTAATTACATTTTACTCATAACTTTATTTATTCTAATTAGTTTGCTTTGGCGTTTATCAATTACTTGTTTGTTGCTTTTTTTTTTCTTTTATGAAAATTTTTACATTGAACGTAATAAAAACTATTACGTATTTTTTTAATTATTCACTTTTCTACGAATTTTGAATATATTTAACTACATTCTCTATCAATACAATAATTTTAATTTTAATTTCAATTATAACTAAAATAAAGTTTTGTTGGTTCAATTTAAATTTATAAAGTTTATTTACTATATTGTTGTATCTCTTTTATTATTGAAAATTACATTAGCAAAATTTTCTCGTTCCAGAACTTTATTTTTTGTTTATCTAAAATAATATTTTTATAAATTCTTTTGCCATCCAATTGGTTAACTTTTACCTACGTGGATACGCATAAAAATTATTAAAACTAAAGTAAGTATTAACGTAACGTAAGGAGTACCATTAGCAGCCGCAAGACCATGATGGAGTTCAGCAAAGCTTTCACCTATTAACAGTTAAACAAAATAAAGAAAGTAAATAACATGAAAAGTTCTCAAGATATAAAGAAAAGATAATAATTTTTTAATTTAAAGTGCGCGTTATATTGAACCGTAGCCGAGAACGTAACTATTAAAATTTAACAATTGCTACGACACGCATTTAATGTTTGAAATTTATATATATATTTTATAAAACAAAAACCAAAAGCTAATTCAGTTAGTTTACCACTCACCATTTAAAATGTGCACCGTGATGCTGGATCCTTGTGTACCACTAATTAAGCAAGTATAGTTCCCAGAGTCTGATTTATTGATTTTTGCTATGAAAAGAGTCGAATTGGCTCCATCTTCCATTAAGTCGGTTTTTACACTTTTTGAGATAAAAAAAAAATTAATTTAAAGAAAAAAAAACCGAAGAGAAAATTGAACAAGATATTATTTCTTTTTTTATGAAAACACAATTACATTAGCTCGATTCCTATTCATCTTTGCTCACCTCACACCACCTCTTGTTATATCGTAGTTCAGCACCTGTTCGGCGCCATACTTCCAGAAAACCACAGCCGAGGTCATCGCCACATTGCGGACAATGCAAGTAAGCTGCAGCGTTGAGTCAATTTCGTAATATTTCTCTTGCAGTGGATCGCCGAACTCATCGACTATCATCACTTTCGGCGCTAAAACAAAAAAACAACTATAATAAAACCGAATGGAACAGAATGAATTTTCATATCATTCAAGAGGATACAGAAGGGACAGAGAGTAGAACTGAATGTAGTCAAAGCTAGGACTTAATGAGATCCTTTTATCGATTGACGCGTTTTCCGTTCTACAATACATCACAATCAATTACATAAAGGAAGTATTAATTCGGAATTAGTTAGAAAATATGGCTATTAAATAGAATTCTAAGGATAATGAGCAGATTTGCTTCTATTCTGCCATCAATAGGTATACTTCTTTCGCCCAGCATCTCCCATACTTACCATTAACCAACAAATTAGTTTGTATCACTCTTGGCGGATGCGTGGATATCTGACATTCGTACATCGCTTCGTCAGCCTTACGGACATTCGATATCTTCAGGCGCCAGTTACTCGGGTACTGAAATTGCATGGTGTAGCGCTTGTCGCCGGTGTACGTGTGAGGGCCGACCGTCAATAGATCCAACCCATCTTCGCCTTGTGGATTGCGACGTACCCACGAAACCTGCGTCAGCGAAGAAAACATCGCGCATGCATAATTAATGGAGCGGAAGCAGCTCAAAATGATGCTAAATAATGAAAGGACAGAAAATGGATGAAATGGAGAGCGGGAGGAACGAGTCCAAAGACAGAAATGGAATGTCACAAAAAGAGCCGATACATTTTTTGTGGCCTTGTTTGGCATCTTTGCATTCTTTCAAAGTTTGTTTCCGAATATTTTTTTACTCTCACTCTTCTTTCCCGCCCCCGCTCCCGCTCCCGCTCTCCCTCTCTTTCTCTTTCTCTATTTCACTTACAGTCTTGTCTTGCAGTAAAGAAATTCTGCAGTTCAGTAAAACGGCCTCACCAGCCTGTACCGTTATATTCGTAGTCTGGCCCACTCGTTGCATATCTTCGAAGTGTGGTCCATGTCTGCTCAGAAGAATAAGAAAAAAAAAGCAAAATGCAAAAACGTCGTCTAAGTATTAGGTTAGTCCAAAGTGTTGGAGAGGAGAGGAGTTAAGCTTTTATCCAGCTCGGTATATTTTCAAACTCCACCCCTACCCCTTGCTATTACCCTTCCTAGACTCAACTGTGAAGTTTTTGCATATATTTTCTTATACGTACACAGTTCTATCATAAAATATGCGAAATCGTTGCCGGTGTAAAACGGAGCGGAGCTTACGTCTGGCAGTACCTACGTATATATGTACATATGTATGTATCTAAACGTACGTCCGTACATGTAGAACGTAAGCGGAAAAATCTCATCTCTGCTGTCTTACTTACGCTATCCTCACTTATCCGTTTCCAGGATTTAATTTTAGTAGCTTCACTTAAGAATGCAAATTGAAAAGTGACTTGTGCGAAGAAGAAGAAGAAGAAGAAGAAGAAGAAGAAGAAGAAGAAGAAGAAGACGAAAAGGACGAAGAATGGGAAAAGGAAACTTTTCCTCTTTCTCAATACAATAAGATATTACAATAAGATATTACAATGAAGTATAAGTCATACAAGCTGCATTTACATAGGAATAGCTTTAAAGAAAAGAACCTATTACGAGAAATAAATTCATTAATATATTAATGAATTTGATAACCGTATCGCATTATATCATATCATATCATATCAGGTTCACGACACAGGTTACAACTTTTAAAATGGGTGATGAAATAATTGATTAGAGAAGAATTATTGTATAATTAGTTTTATCAATTTATTGTTTATAAAAAGTATTTTTCCATATTCTGAAGAACACACTTGTAGTGAGTTGGTTGTCTTATACAAAACTGATTCCAATTAAGGCTAGGAAAAAGGCCACAAAAGACCAAGAAAAGGCTCAGAAAAATCCAAAATTCGTAAAAAGTCTTAGGCACCCTTCAAATACGAACAACTAATACATGCGTCCATCCCAGTCCTAGACATCTCCACATTTCCACCTCTTTTTATCCTTTTCTCTTCCCTTTTCTTCACTAACCATCCTTTTTCCTCACAATCCTTTAATATTCTCTCCGTCTTTTTCTTCCATTCTCTAAACTCTCTAACTGTCTGGCCCTGTCTGGCTCTAACTCTCTAAACTGATCGATATATGTATTATATTTACATAGGATTTTATAGTGTTTATAATTTATCTCAATCAATACTGAGATGATGCGTTCATACGAGCTATTTCTGAAGAAATTAGGAGAAAATCCCTTAAAAGATTTTTGCACCAGATGGTTCAGAATCGAATTTGGGATGTATTAAAATGAGGTTGACAATTTTTCAAGCATCGCCATCCTGATATTCCCTTCCGATTGGTCGTAATTGATTGACTCTTGACTTGTACTAATAAACTTCTATGATATTCGTAGTCCACCAACACCCGTCATCATTCTAATTATTTATGAGTTCAGGTGTAATGTTAAGAGCACTCTCGCCCATTGACCTGGTTAATTGGCAAATGAGAATGGAAGATATTACCATTTGCTATCATTTGCTATCATCAGTGCTCTCTCTCAGGCTCTGGCACCCGCATAACATTCGATTTGATCCCATTCCCTTTCATAACCATCATTACTCCTACACCTCCATGTGGCAATCCACTCTATGCTATCTCAGTCTCGCGACATCTGATGCCACTTCGAGTTTTTCATGTCATGTCTCGCGCCCTCATGTATGACATTCTTAACACATTCCATACTTCAGGTAAATTCAAAACATACCACACCCATTGTTTTGTTGTTGCATTGTGTTCTAGCATACGATATGCGTTACCTTTGATCATGGTGATGATGTTTTTTCGCTGACGAGAATGTATCGAAAATGTAATTCAGCATCGGGGCATCGGTTTTCTCCAGCTTCAATGGTATCAATTTATTCTCAACCTTATCTCTAGAGTTGTTAATTTTATCGTTTGTAATACGTAAGCTGCTAAATACTGTCGCTGCCTCTGATGATTCCGTTGCTGCCGTTGCTTCCAGTGCCGTTTCTCCTGCAGTTGTTGTCGCTGTTGAGTTTAAGGCAGACTTTTGTGAGTTCATTTGCTGGTGAAATATTTTTAATGTCGGCTGGTTGCTGCTATTTTTCGTAGAATTTTTATAATATCTAAGATTGTTGTTGCTGTAGATTCCACCATGACTCCTACTACTAGCGTTACCAAAACTACTACTACTGTTGTTACTCCTGGCACCTTTGTTGTCATTGACAGTTGAATTGTTGTCTTTGTTGTTGTTGTTGTTTTGGTTGCTGTCATTGCCATTTTCACTTAATACTAATGATGATGCTATCGTATTGCTTAAATTCAACAACAAGAAGTCATTTAAAAATCGACTCGGTATCATTGGATTACAGTTTTTCTGTTTTGCTGTTGTTGCTGCTTTTGTTGTAGATGTTGTTGTCACAGTAGAGGTTCTTATTGTATTATCATCAACTGCTCTAATTATATTCATGGAATCCTCATAATCATTAGTGGCATTCATAGAGATTTCATTAAAATCTGAAATTTTTAAAAAAAAGAAAGAGAAACAGAAAAATAATAAACTTGGTTTTAAGTTTATATATATATATATATGTATATATAAGCAAATTTCTTTAAGCTCATCTTCTCAAAGAATTGTCAAGAAAGATTCTCAAAGAATTTCTGGCCCTTTACATGCACTTGCATTTCTGGCCCTTGCACTGCCAAGGCAATTTGAATATGAGACTCTGCCAAACCAACTTTAAATGTTGTTTGGTTGCATGAAGGAATGGGACGCGGTGATAATTTGCCTTCTTCGCACCAGGTTTTGCGTGAAATCAAATCTTAAGAGTGGCATTACCACGTTTTTATGCCGCAACCAGATGGGTTCATATCCTTTCTGGTTTTTTTGCCCCTCCATCAAAACAAAGACAGTCTTAGAAAGAAAGATATAGAGAGAGAGAGTGGAGAGTGAGAGACATCAAAGGAAAAAGGAAATTTATAGATTTATCGATTATTCAGAGATAATCTGGTAAAAGCCCAGAAGCTTCCCAGCTTAATGAAGTGTTGCTCTAAAAACGGTGCGTTCCGGCATACAGAAAGACGAACAAACGTACGGCGTACGCAAGAAACATATCAACAAACAGACCAAGGGCAGACAAGGCAACAGCAAGCGAAATGAAGAGGAATGAATGGATTAGCAGAGAGACATAAAAATACATGATTGCAGCTTGAAGAAAACATAAACACACAACCGAACAGACAGATAGAAAATGATACTGAAAGAGAATTTACATATTTACAGACAAACAAATGTTCGAGTCGCCAAACAATATCAGAAGGATCAATCAGAAGGATAAATAGACAGATAAAACAACAAGAAGAATCAACCTAGCGTCCTGAAGAAATACTGCTAGACATAAAAAAGCCAACTATAAAATCAAACAAACAAGAAAAGTGACTTTAAGCGACTTTAAGACATCCAATGAAACCCTAGAAAAAATTAATGGATTGATGTGACCCTCACACCATCAAATTGGGAGGAAGGCAGACGAACGAACCGGCAAAAGAAGCGTGTCGAACTTCGGTCTGACCGAAGCTGATCAACCAAATGGTTGCAATGTAATAGAGCACTTACAGATAGTTTTAATCTAATTCCAATGGGCCTGTCATGCCAAATGGGCTCAGACATATACAGTTGTGCGCAATAGGTTCAATTATATATAAGAGTAGACGTAGAGTAGAATCATATAGGAATAGACAATTGCACTTACCATAAAAAATACTCGCATCATCGTCAGAAAGAGCATTCGCGTTACCATCACGATTGCGATATGATGACAGGGGCTTTGATAGTGCTGCGTCAGAGCCAGCTGGGGAGAAGTTATCAACGGAAATTAAAGTAGCAGTCGGAGCAGCAGACAAAGTAGATGTAACAGTAGATTGTGCATTACGGTACGTTGATAACGTGGTTGGAAGAGCTTCGTACTTGAGCGAAACAGCCAAAAAGGATACAAACGAGTTAAATGTCATCATCGATGGTAATGATGAGGGTGTCGGCGATAACAATGGTGATGGTGCTGAGGGTGTTTTTGAGGGTGATGATAACAATGTTGTGGAAATTTTTGAATATGATGATGATGATGGTGTCGCGTATGTTGCTGGTGGCCACATGTCCATTGACTTCCTAGATGTCTTTTTTGTGTTTGAAACAGAACTACGGTTGGGCCCGTACAGGCGCAAATAAGCTTTGGAGGCCGGTGATACGTTATCCTTAGGGCTTATCGCTGCTGCTGTCGTTGTTGCTGTTACTTCTGCCAAATTCATCACTGCTAATGCTGCTGCTGCTGTTGCTTGTTGTTGAAAACTGCTAAATGAGCATTTCGCAAAATCCATAAGAAAAAATAGTTGCACGATTCCTGTGATCAAGCTTCCAATTTTTGAGCATTGAAAACGCATTTTGATTTAATCGATTCCATTTAATTTCATCGCGACTGGCATGGAATTTATCGGTCAAGAAATACGCTTTTTTTGGATTTATACAATTGTTTTTGTATTGTATAACTAAACACTTTTTAGTTAGTATTTTTTATGTTTTCGTTACTTTCGTATTCGTCATTATTTTATTAGCGCGCTACAAGATATCATGATATGCGAGTATCATAACACAACAACATTTTACACACTTTAATCTAATGACAATAATCATTTTTTACTTCCTTTCGTTCTTCCTCTCTTGAGACAAAGGGCATTTTTTGTTTTTGTATTTGTATTTTCTGACATTTCAGGAAACTCGTTGTTTTCCATGCAAACATATAAACACTGATACCATTACAAATTATTTCATGTTAGCTGTTTGAAAATGTACACACGCATAATGGTATATTTTTTCCTCATGCCATCGTCATGTCGTTGATTTTCTGTTACCACACAACAATAAGAAGGGGAGAGTAAGCATTTCTCTCCTTGGCTTATCCTGGCAAGTTATCCTTGGGTTATCCCTAGAACTGCACTGCATGTACCCATCTATTAATCAGTGTTGCCGAACCATTCATAAACAGTCGCGCTAATTCATTTTTGCTAACATCTCCGAAAACTATTTTTTTTCCTAACACAGGCTTTCATTCTTAAGCATTTTATTATTTATACACACACGTACATATAGAGACAGTAAACCACTTTCTTCACTGACCGTCAGTTAATGATCTTATACTCGCACCGTCATATCTTTCAGTTTTTTAGTTTTTCGTTTCGATTTCAATAAAATTCAATAAAATATCAATACACATGTTTTGTCGCGCCGTTTTCAGTTGTACCGTGGTACTGCCAGCTTCCAACCAGTTCAACCAACAACGCCCAAACTCCTTCACGTCGTGAAAACAAACGATGCTGTGTTACGATGCGATGCGAGGCCATGTCGGAGAAGGCCATAGCATCATTGGGTCTGCAGTGCATCTCTGAAGTGATCCGTCGTTGTCGCTCCAAGTTGCCATCTTTGAAATCTTTCATTTCTTTTACTCGTATTTTTTTCATAAACCTAAGTTTAACCATAAAAATAAAGTAAAATAATTTCATTTAATTTTATTTTAACCGTTAATAACCGTTAATAACGTTCTTTACAACCCATAAAAGCTTTTGATGGTTGGAT
Organism: Conops quadrifasciatus; assembly: GCA_949752815.1. Classification (NCBI taxonomy): domain Eukaryota; kingdom Metazoa; phylum Arthropoda; class Insecta; order Diptera; family Conopidae; genus Conops; species Conops quadrifasciatus. The sequence goes on from OX457079.1 coordinate 39,727,598, forward strand.
TTACTATTTTTAAAGATTAAACTGCGCTTTATTTATTTCACTTTATTTTGTTAAATCCTTTGAAAAAACCAACTACGAACTAAGTTAATTTTGGTTACGTTCTCTGCATTACACGTTCGTGCACTGTAAGCATTCATACGAAACTATTCAAAAATTTTGCCAAACTACGAATTTTAGTCGCAACTGTCGACTTTCATGAGAATTGATTTGCTTTCTCCCTTGCGCTTGCGATCTAGATTTTTCTTTGAGGAGAAGATTTCGTAAGCTTTAGTTACTCCTTAAAAGCTTTGGTCTTTGGAAGTAGTAGAAGAAATGAGCAAATGACGTTTTTACCATTTGCGGTGGAGAAAATTAAGCCCTTTTAATTTTTGAATTGAATTTTCTCCACCACAAAGGGTAAAAACGTAATTCCTCCACTCCACTTTTACCCCTTAAAAATGTCGTACAAAAAATTTTATCGTCACTCAAAAATTTTGAATTTTATGGAAAAATTTATAAAGGCGAAATATTCCCTGCAAACATTTGAGCAATATTTGGGCGAGAAATTTATATGGCGAGATCCGACAACTCGCTTTTCTATAGCCACGACAACAATTTGGCGAGAAAAATATGACGATAATATGACGACTCGCTTTCTTATGGCCGTGGCAATAGTTTGGCCGGGATTCTGAAAATATGTAGCCGACAATGTTTGCCATCTTATCGCGTCACAATTTTTTTCGACATGTCTTATTACTGCCAAAGGAACAGCTATGTACATACATACATATGTACAACGGTCGATAAGAAAGCTATGTATGTTGTTTTATGTACAAAAAAGAAGCTCTGTGCTTATACAAAAAAAATAATATTATTTGCAAAAATGTTAACTCTTCATAATTAAAAGATTTAATTCTTTTTCTGTTAATTTAGGATTTTCTGTTTACTACAGAGTCAGGTTTGAATCCTTACTAAGAAATATAAATGTGCCAAAAACAAAACTTGGACATTAAACAACACTGAAGCTTAGATTTAAACCACAAATGTATCTTTAGTATAAAAAAGAATTAAACTTATTGGCAGAGACAGCTTGGTACGAAATATTATAAGACTGTATTTTGTGCCTAAGAAAATCGACTCAGGAAATATGTTAATTAACAGCCATAACAAATACACACTTTTATTTAACATAGGCAATACTGTTATTAGCGCACGCCACAGCAGCAGGAAAAAATATTAAACAAAGGGTGGCGTTTCTCTCTTTCTGTTACTACCTGAATGAGCTTAATACAAAAGAACTCAATATTTGTTAAACACAAAATTTTTAAAATTTTCTTTGGAAAAGGGTCTACACTTTTTTCCTCCTGTAAATATTTATTGTCAAGTTATTAAGGCGTCTACAACATAATAAAAAGACGTAACAAATATGCCAACATTACATTTGTTCTATCCACAAAAGAGAAACTCTGTGCAATAATTATACAAAGTAAATAATATTATTTGCAGAAATGTTAATTAAAAGATTTGATTCTTTTTCTGTTAATTTAGGATTTGCTGTTTACTACAGTCAGGTTCGAATCCTTCCTAAAAAATATAAATGCTGCCATAAAAACCTTGAACATAAAAAATATTGAAGTTTAGACTTACACCACAAATGTATCTCTGGTATAAAGAAGAAATAAATTTATTGGCATAAACAGTTTGGTACGACATATTATAGGACTGTATTTTGTCCTAAGAAAATCGACTTAGGAAATATGTTAATTAACAGCCATAACAAATATGTACACACTTTTAGTTAACAGAGGCAAACCTGTTATTAGCGCACGCCACAGCAGCAGGAAAAAATTTTAAACAAAGGGTGGTGTTTCTCTCTTTCTGTTTGTACAACAACAACAGGACAAGCAATAACGACCTCTTATCTTCCATGGACGCTGTGGATTGGTACCTTGGTTATAAATTCTCCTCAGACACTTGGCATTGTTCGAGATGAACATACGAAACGCTGCGTTACTGTTGTGGGTTGTTAGTAGTTCTTAGTTTCTTTCAATTCAAACAAAAAATATTGAAACCCATATACTTTTCTGAGCTAATTTTTAAAATAACTTGCTAATATTTATTAATCAATAAAGCACGAATATTTGAGACGTTGTTTGAGTTAATGAAAAATATGAACATTTTTACAAATACATCATTTTAGTGAATAAGTAAAGTGACAAATGTAAAATGCGAGTGTTGTTAGATGGTGTTAATTAATAAATAAATGAAGCATTAAATTAAAATTAAAATGAAAAAATTATCAGTTTTGTGGTTTTCAGAATGGTATTGTATATAAAAAGTTTGTACTTTACTAAAATCGTATCTAATTCATGCAAATTAATAATCAACCGTTTCAAGAAAACGAGGGACGAGAAGTAGGCACTGAAAAACTGTTTTGATTATCCTGCTATCCAGACGGATTCTTTTATTCATGACATTGTAATACAGGATACTAAAAATATACATACGTACAATTGTACATGCAAAGAGGTGAAATATTAACTTCTCTGCCTCCACTAGTTTTTGTTTAGCAGCCCAAACACATTGCAGCAGCGGTAGCTCACAGAAGCTTATGAGAGCTGTGGCTGCCCTGAAAAATATATTCTTTTACGACAGCTTTGCTTACGCTCTTTTTTCCTCGAAAAATGTTGCCAATTTTTATCTACCGCAATATGTTTGGGCTGATAAACATTCTCTTTGGACACTTCTCTCTGTGCGCTTGCACGTTTCTCTCTTTTTCGTGTGGGCCAGGTCTACCATAAAAAATTGTATCAAACATATTGGTGCCGAAATCTAAAAGAATATCTAGAGTGTCTAGAAGAATGTTCACATTTAATTCCGTGGTCTTTAAACCCGATGGTCTCAAATAGGTGACACGGCCCGGAAAAATACCAGTAGCATTTTGTTCGGAATTCTTCAAAATTCTTCTTCCGTATGTTTATCTGATATCTATATTTTCAATTTTTTCGATATTTTCCAAAATTTGCCAGTTGCTATTTTATTGAGAAAGCAATTTATTGACAATTAAATTTAGCATTAACTTTTCAAACTCTTTGCCACCTAGCAACAATTAAAAAATACATATAACGATATATTATGATGTGTAAGGATCCCAGCCTTCCTTACACATCGGTTTATATGAACATGTTGTAGGCGTGATAGTTCTTAGACAAAGTTTACATAGAAAATCACATATTCAGATAGTTATACATTTTTCGAACATGCGATTGCTGCCTTGGGTTTTCGTTATCATGGCAATGCTTTTTGCTCCTCTGACTAACAGCCAAAACACATTGCGGCAGCGGCAGCAACAGCAACTCTCTCTCGCTGCTCAGCAAAGTACATTAGAGCAGCGACAGCAAGTCGGCTATTTGTTTTTGTTTTCTGTATCCCATTCTTTCGTCTTAAAAGAGAGCTTACTCTCCGTATATTTTTCAATACAATTTGTCGGATTTTCAGTGAAAATTGGCAACACTGAGTGAAAAAGAGAGTGGAAAAAAGAGAGCTTTGCTTGCTGCCGTAATAGAATCTATTTTTCAGGGCAGCGGCAGCACCCATAAGCCTCTATATAATTTCTGTTTGCTGTTGCTGCCGCTGCCGCAATGTGTTTTGGCTGTAAGCCTGGTATCCCCCTTTTCCCAACTGTACTATTTTAAATATTTCTCTCTTACTACCTTCGAACTCTATCTCTCTCTCTCTCTCTCTGACTCTTCTCACACCCCCAGCGTGTGTTCAAACTGTTGTGTATTTCATTCATTCATTTATGAATTGAATCGCTTTACAGCCAAAAATAAAAAAGGTTCAACGTTTAAATGGCCTTAACATTTGCATCAACAACAGGTGGATGCTGCAACGATTCTATGCGACCTATGTACAATATACGATAGTATATGTTTCGTAGTGTTCGAAAGAAAATCAACACGAGTACTTCAGAATAATTGAAAATTGCTTGCTTTCCACATTCCCATCTATGTGATGCCCGCCCGAAAGTCCGCCTCTGGAGGCACCACTCGCCGCAAGCATTCATTGGGCAATTTACGCCCAGCTCATCCATCCTCGGGCGCCACATGGAATGTACAAGTGGTGCGGGGTAAAATTTCCTCAAAGTGCCTATGGCATGCGTGTCGCGCACTTGTTTTAGGTCTTACTTTAATGTTACTCGGAGCAGGCATGGCGACCATTGGTGAGTTCCTCGAACCCTCTTTGTAGTTGTTATTCTTATTGTCTATTATTCTTTCCACTTATTTGCCCTTTTAGGCTACTACGCCGACCAACTTTCCGTCGGCTCCGAGATTCGCGGCAATGCGACAATACGCGTTAAAAATGAGTCCAAAGGTTTTCATCTCAATAATTTATCGTATGTGGGCCCCATTGTGATGGGTTTCGGTGGTTTCATTGTGGTTGCTTCGTGCGTTATGACATTTGAGGCGCGCGATTCAGCAGCAAAAGTGGTTCCGGCCCGATTAAAAACGATGAACAATAATAGAATCATTGTACGCAGTAACCAGAGTCGTGCCGCTTCCCAAAGGAGAGCCGCTAGTGAGTGGTATCACAATGAGTTTTTCTACATTTATACTTTTCTTAATTTGTGTGAAATTCCATTATCAATTTATCAATTCCCTGCTCTCAGGTATACAACAACAAAAACCTCGCTGGGATCATCATTTGGGTGTTTTTCGATCTTCCCCCGCCGAACCACCGACACAGCCACAACTCCTTGATCGCCAAGCGCTTACGGCGGCACTAATCCACTTCTCCAAATCTATCAGGTAATGAAAATCAAGATGTTAAGAGAGTGACTATAGTTACTGCCTCCTTCCCTTGTTGCTTTTCTTTCCCTCCATCCAGCACCTCAGCACGTTTTTCACCACTGGTACGGCGGCTCTCGCATACCGGCTCGGTGCCAAATCTTTCAACAATTTCACCGCATCCATACGTCAACTCGTTGAGTATCTCACATTTATTGTCGCCGAATCGCAAATCACGTCAGGTGCAGAAACGCCATCGCTACCATCATCATCACCATCATGCTCCGTCAACCAGCAATGGCCATCAGATTCGGTCACGCGGGACTCGCATTAGCAGCAGTCTCGTAACGCGCAATACACGTGAATCAGCCTTGTCGCTGCTGGTACAGCCAATACCCCTGAAACATCGGCTCTACTGGCACGCCATGTCAATTGATGAGAGTGGCCGAGTTGCGACAGACACTCAAGCTATTCGATTAGTAGATCGCACCAAACGTTCCGATACAGCTAAGCGACACGTTTTCACACGCCAGAAACCCATCGAACATGAAGAGGAGCAACGTCGCGTTGTCACTGCTAAAGCTAGCCCCTTAGAAAAACGCAGGTAGGTCGACACTTACTCACTATGGAGGATCGCAAAACGGCAGCGGAATGTTGAAGAAATCATGTGCATTCTATCCCACCGCAGAAGTTCCACAATGTCAGATTCTTCGTACAGCGGTCGTTGGACTTATCGATGTGCTTCGATAACCAGTCACGCCTCCAGCATAGACTCTCGAAAGGTACAAGTAGATCTGCATAGTCCTGATGTGCTCCCAAAATCAATATTGCGTTCTCCGAAGCTTTTTAATTCTTCGGGCGCTTCCACGACGCCTTCTGTTGATAAAGAATTTAGGTGAAGAAAACTTTTAATAGTGAACAAAATTTTTGAAAAATGTATTTAGACGGTTTTATTTCCTTTTTCGGATTTCTTTTTCCCGGCTACAAAAGAACACAGCTTTCGGTGTGCTCGGAGCCGCCAGTTCCCGTACGTCAGCTGTCAGGGCAGTCCAGTCTTGAGCCTTGCTTGCACGAAGAAAGCCCTGAAATCGAACAGTCACCCCATGATGTTACCGTTGCCACCAGTGACACTTCTAAAGAGTTGCCATTTCTGCAACAGTCATCGGTGACGACGATCACCGAGGTGGTCAACAGAATGTCGTCCAGTGATGGCATTGGAGCATCTATACCACCGGAAATCAGTTGCAAAAAGCCACGGCCCGTTACGCTGTCCCTTAAAATGGATTCACCATTGAATTTAGAAAACAGGACGAAACGTTCATTCGAACTGCACAAACTTCTGCATCGCAGCAACTCGTCGCACACTTTCTACCGCCTCAAGCCAAAACCTTCGTTCAGTCAACACGATGACTCTGTTTTCTATATAAAATCGTGTGACGAGGCTCTGACAATGAATTGCAGTGAGGACAGCTACGATTCACTGCGAGTGATCAGCGAGCGATGTCATAAGCTCTTGAAAACTAAAAGTGAGACAGCATTGATCGAACGCAGAACGAACTATGACCGAACGAACGTCAAGAATGTATCTCGTGCAGATAATGCAACATTGGTCGAATTGGGTAAGATCGAACATGGTGTGGCATTATCAGAAATGCCAAATCAAAAAGCAGACGCAAGACAGCGAGAGAGCATTACAGCAGTAGAAACGATTGCGCCACTGGCGGAAACGACATGAACGACGAATGACAAAAGAAAACTTACATAGGTATAGTAATCAACTAGAACTAAGCAAGAATTAGAAAATTAAAAATTGATAAGATTAACAAATAAGATCATTAACTTCGGTCTGGAAACTCATATACCCTACACCCGCATCTGTTCGAATGAAGATGAAAAGTGGGCGGGACCACCTATTTTCATTTCACTTACAGATAGCAAATTGTGATGTACTAACTCATTTATTTATAACACCGCCTTCCTCAATAAGCACCTCTATATAGGAGCCGCCCACTTGCCAAAGTTTATTTATTTATATATGAAATAAATTTCGCTATTTATAATGATTAACACCACTAAATCACTCAATTTGTGAGGCTGTTGGATATTTGTTTATATGTTAGTACATTGTACACAGTGACATACATACGAGTGTATTGCCGATTTTCTCCGGTTAAACAAAATAATTGGAATGAGTGGATAATTTTTTGACTCGACCAAAATAGACGTAACGGGACACAAAAGACTTCCCGCGTTTACACGAGAGCGTATATTTGGACAATAACATGTGATATAGCATGGTAGTCATGAATACGCATGTACTTAGGTACTCCAACGAATATACATACATATGTAGGTACTCGTTGCTTACGCATTTCATTTCAGTACGTCTTTTTTGTCGGGCCTTTAATATAAAATTAGCACAATATGTTAAAAGCTAATCTAGAATAATAAATGTGGCTGTTGGCAGCATTTGAAAGTCAATCGAATGTAGATTTGACTAACTGAATCAATACTATATATATAAAATTGCACATTTTACAAAAAAAATTCTAACAAAAATACAACTGGATAAATAAAATCAAAAATACGCAAATGTCGAAATATAAAGTAAAGAATAAAATTTGGTTTCCATAACTTTTTTGTAAGCAAGTACTTAGCATAACTTAATATTTCTAAACTTAAAAAAAACTTTAATGATACAAATATTTTCGCGACAAAAGAGATTCTTCATCCATTCAAAACATGCACTTTTCACGAAAAAATCCATTTTAATTAAATGTTTTTTTAATGGTAGGGTTTAACAAAATAAAAATTATGAACGAAAATTATGTCATAACTATGTATACGAGTATGCTACATATAAGAACAATGCCTAATAATAATAAGGCAACGTTACGTGTGCCGATAAATACTACTAGTATGACCATGCTGTTAAATATTCAATCAAAATCAGGCTGGAACTGACTCACTGGCTCTATAATTTGTTATTGTATTTAAAATACTCGTAATATAAGAAAAAGTGTTAAATATTTATGAATTGTTTTTTATTTGTCTTTTATTCAATTAAAAAAAAGATATACGTAATATTGTTATAAACTTTTTGGCAGTGGGCCTTCCTGAAACTTCAATTAAAATAAACAATAAATTCAAAGACTGAAACTTGAGAATATGGCACCCTCTCACACATAATCACAGAAAAATTATGTGTGTTACCAAAGGTGTTACATAAGTATTGTAAAGATATGTATACAAGTAAGAGCGTAACTTTGGCCTGGCCGAAGCTCATGTATCCCACACCCGACTCTGTCCAAGTGAGGAAGAGGGCGGGTGGCGCCCACTTTCATATCACTTACAGATAGTGAATTTTGATCTATTAACTTATTTGCAACAACGCTTTTCTCAACAAACACGTCATTATATGAACATTAGGTATATGTTTAAAATTGTTAGAATGAATTTTGTTAAATTAACAGCAGTCTCTTTTGTACGAGTATTAACATTTTCCGCTTATGTATATTAAGCAATGTTTTGATGAATGTAAACACAGATTCGTTGAAACTATAGTTTTCTTTATAAAAACGTCATCAGGAGAGCATGGAAAACATGAAAAAATTAACAATTATGATGTTTGATCCGTTCGTGGTGCATTTGGCTCTGTGTACGATATAGAATTATTATTTTATTATACCCTACACCCGAAGGGATGTATATTCAGGTATATTTACTTTGTGCTTCCGTTTGTAACGCACTAAGGGAGGCGTGGCAGGTATAAAAAAGTATTTATATTCTGGCTCAGAATCACCTCCTGAGTCGATTTAGCCATGTCCGTCCGTCTGTCTGTCTGGCTGTGGAAATTACGATTACGGGAGAAGGAATAGAGCTATCGTCGTGAAATTTGGCACGAATATTCTTTGACATCATAAGCTCTTGGTATTAAAAATGAAGAAAATCAGACCAGTGCCACACCTACTTTTTAGAGCAAATATGTATTTTCCAGTGCTTATAGCAAAATTTCTCAGCTTGTAGAGCAAATTTGAAGTTTCTGAAAATTTTTTTCCCAAATCCACCTTCTCAGACTTTAATTTATACTCTTAAAAATGGGCGTGATCCGCCCACTGGTAACAATAGGAAAGGATTAAAGGAAAACGAAAGCATCATCATGAAATTTAGCAAGAATATTCTCTTTCATTTAAACCTCTCTGATGATGTCAAAAATGGAAAAAAATCTTACCGCTGCCACGCCTACTTTTTAGGTAAATATTAATGTATCCAATTTTAAAGCCGAATTTCTTAGCTTATAGTCCGGATCTGAAGCTGAAATTTTAGTGCCGCGCTTACCATGTTGGTGAAAGTCTTCGCACAAAAAATAGGCGTGACACGCCCACTGGTATACCATACTATATAATGAAGTCTTTGTTCAAAATTCAAAATTCAAAATTCACTATCTGTAAGTGATATGAAAGTTGGCGTCAGCCACTTCATTTACTTCATTCTAAGCCCTAATTACCAATATATGTATATACATATATGTAGGTTATTTATACATATAAATTTATATATATATATAAATAAGTAATTAAAAGAAAATATGGAAGTAAATATATAAAATGTGGCAAATTTGTGTTATTGCAATAATAAGTGTTAGTATTCTCTTAGGATATATAAATGTATTTTATAAATGTATTTGTTCTATGAATGAAAGTTAAATGTTTCCTAAATAAAATTAAATAAAGACTCAGTGACGTAGCGTGGGAGAAAGAAGTGTGAAAGGCCTTGGTCTTGGGCGGCACAGATGTAAGGGCAGCAGGAAGCGGCCAATGTACGGACTAGTGAATTCTATATTTTGAAATTTTTTTTTTCCTATTAATTTTGTAAATTTATTTAGAAAAGTGGAATTTTTTCTAATTTTTATACTATTTTTGATACATGATTAAGGGGAAGTGGTCACTTTTCAGCTGTTTTCAGCCCTTTGAGCTGTTTGTAAAAGCCTGATCACAACTAAATGCAGCTTTACTGCCGTAGCCGTAGATTGAGAATATTTCAAAGCGAGAAATATAAAGAAACGCTTAAACGAGTTGAATGCTGCTTTCGGAAGTGAGTTTCATAATTTAGGCCTTTAATTCCCTTTTTAAACTGCCTCTAAAAATATAAAACGGAAATAACACTTTTTGCATACAAAGAGAACAATATAAGTACAATAAAATTGTGCCACAATGCCGTCTCGCTTGCACTTAACTATTCAACTATTCATTTCAGAATATATTTTCTATTGCAACAGCCATTTTGCATTCCGCCATTTTACATTCCGCCATTTTGTATTCCGCCATTTTGCAATCTTGCATCTTACTGATGGCGTGCGCCGCTTAGAGAGTAATTTGCTGTTTCTATGGCATATGTAAGTACAATGTGTGTGGGTGTGTGAGTTGACCGCAGCCGTCTCGTTTATAGACATTTTCTTTGTTTATTATTTGATGAGAACAAAACTGAAGTATTTTTTAATTTTAATTACGATGATATTATAATTAATTAGTTCTAAAAATTATATTGCATAATAAATTAGTTATTAAAAAAATATATAAAAAAAAATGTGAAATTCTGGGTTCGAACCATGGCAAATTTTCTGCATGCAGAAAAAGTTTATATAGAAAAATTGTTTGTGTACAACAAAAGTGCGATGGTGTTGTTGCTTTTCTTGGCTTCTAAAAGGCTGAACACAACAAAATGCAGCTTTGCAGCTATAGCCAGCTAACATATAAAAATTCTTTTTTCTTTTTGTTATTTGTTTACTTTTTGGTAAGCAGCTAACAGTTTTAGCTCGTTGAGAGGTAATACATAATATATACTTTTCCAAAATTATTTCCAAAAAATCTTTTTACAAAAATTGCTTTGAAATGTAAACAGAGCAAAAATTGCTCCTCAAAAATTTAATTGTGGCTATATTCACAATAAAATTCCACCACGAGCATATTTCACCACAACATTTAATTGCCGAAATATGCAACACTGTGATGTGCCATCCACAGGGGTTGCTATGGCTATCCCATTCTCGCAAATGAGAATCAGATCCCATGGAAACATATTACGCACTACGCATTGTAAGAGCCATTTTTCATTCCGCCATTTTTCATTCCGCCATTTTTCATTCCGTCATTTTTCATTCCGATATTTTGCACCATTGCTTCTCATTATGGGCGTGCTTTCAGAGAATAATTTGTTGTTGCTATCGGATAAATATAATGTGCGTGTGTGAAATTAACCACATGCCGTCTCGTTTATAGACATTTTCTTTGTTTATTATTTGATGAGAACAAAACTGAAGTAGTTTTTAATTTTAATTACGATGATATTATATTAAATTAGTTATAAAAATGATATTCCATAATAAATTAGTTATTAAAAAAAATATATAAAAAAAAATGTGAAATTCTGGATTCGAACCATGGCAAATTTTCGGCATGCAGAAAAAGTTTATATAGGAAAATTGTTTGTGTACAACAAAAGTATTCCAGCAAAATGCCGCGGTCATTAGATCTATTTTGTATCTTGCATCTACACAAAGAACCGCTCAAACGAATTGAATGCAACTTAAGGATGTGTGTTTTATAAATTGGGCCCTTATTTCCCTTTTTACGCTGCTCTATAAAAATACCAATTGGTAACAACACTTTTTACCTAAAAAGTGAACAATATATGTAACAACAACCAAATTGTGCCACATTACCTTCTCGCTTGCACTTGACTATTCATCTCATTATCCATTCTATATTTTAAACCGCCATTATGCATTCAGCCATTATGCATTCCGCCATTATGCATTCCCCATTATGCATTCCGCCATTATGCATTCCGCCATTATGCATTCAGCCATTATGCATTCCGCCGTTTTGCACAATTGCTTCTCATTGTGGGCGTGTTTTCAGAGAGTATTTTGCTGTGACTCTCGGATAAATATAGTGTGTGTGTGTGTGTGTGTTTGTGAAGTTAACAACATGCCGTCTCGTTTATAGACATTTTCTTTATTTATTATTTTATGAGAACAAAAGGCAATTAGTTTTTGTTTTTAATTATACTGATATTATAAATAATTAGTTATAAATATGATATCCCATAATTAATTAGTTATTAAAATATATAAAAAAATATGCCCAATTCTGGTTTCGAACCGTGGAAAATTCTCGGCATGCAGAACGAATTAACATAGAAAAATTTTTTTTGTAAAACAAAAGCGCTCATTGTGGGCGTGCTTTCAGAGAGTATTTTGATGTTACTATCGGATAAGTATTGTGTGTGTGTATGTGAAGTTAACAACATGCCGTCTCGTTTATAAACATTTTCTTTATTTATCATTTTATGAGAACAAAAGTGGATTTGTTTAGAATTTTAATTTCGCTAATATTATAAATAATTAGTTACAAATATGATATCCCATAATTAACTAGTTATTAAAATATATAAAAAAAATATGCCCAGTTCTGGATTCGAACCGTGGAAAATCTCGGCATGCAGAAAGAATTGACATAGAAGAATTATATGTGTAAAACAAAAGTGCGATGGCGTTGTTGATTTTCTTAACTTCTAACAGGCCGAACACAACAAAATGAAGCTTTGCTGCTATAGCCAGCTAAAATATAAAAATTATTCTTTCTTTTTGTTGTTTGTTTACTTTTTGCTAAGCAGCTAACAGTTTTACCTCGTTGCTTCGCCGCTCGTAGCTGTAGCTATTGCAATTTTAATTTGTTCAGCTCTCCGAGTTTGACATCCCGTGGCTTGTCGCGGCTGCAAGATGCGGCTATTGTGTTCAGGCTTTATGTTTAGGGCTAAAGTTAATTTAACTTGCCAAAAAGTTGCGTTTGCCGATGGAGCGAAGGTAGCCGAAGTGGTTAAGATGCGCGCCATTCAACATAGAAATTGTTAGTGAGAAACAGTGGCTGATTCTCACTAATCAAGGTAGAAATAGATAGATAGATATAGATAGAGATAGAAATAGAAAGATAGATAGAGATAGAAAAAGATAGAGAAAGATAGAGATAGAAAGAGATAGAAAAGATATAGAAAAGGTAGAAAAAGATAGAAAGAGGTAGAAAAAGATAGAAAAAGATAGAAAGAGATAGAAAAGATAGAAAAGGATAGAAAAAGATAGAAAAAGATAGTAAAAGATAGAAAAAGATAGCAAAAGATAGAAAAAGATAGAAAAAGATAGAAAAAGATAGAAAAAGATAGAAAAGGTAGAAAAAGATAAAAAAAGATAGAAAAAGATAGAAAAAGATAGGAAAGATAGAAAAAGATAGAAAAAGATAGAAAAAGATAAAAAAAAGATAAAAAAAGATAGAAAAAGATAGAAAAAGATAGAAAAAGATAGAAAAAGATAGAAAAAGATAGAAAAAGATAGAAAAAGATAGAAAAAGATAGAAAAAGATAGAAAAAGATAGAAAAAGATAGAAAAAGATAGAAAAAGATAAAAAAAGAGAAAAAGATAGAAAAAGAGAAAAAGATAAAGAAAGATAGAAAAAGATAAAGAAAGATAGAGATAGAGATAGAGATAGAGATAGAGATAGACATAGAGATAGAGATAGAGATAGAGATAGACATAGACATAGACATAGACATAGACATAGACATAGACATAGACATAGACATAGACATAGACATAGACATAGACATAGACATAGACATAGACATAGACATAGACATAGACATAGACATAGACATAGACATAGACATAGACATAGACATAGACATAGACATAGACATAGACATAGACATAGACATAGACATAGACATAGACATAGACATAGACATAGACATAGACATAGACATAGACATAGACATAGACATAGACATAGACATAGACATAGACATAGACATAGACATAGACATAGACATAGACATAGACATAGACATAGACATAGACATAGACATAGACATAGACATAGACATAGACATAGACATAGACATAGACATAGACATAGACATAGACATAGACATAGACATAGACATAGACATAGACATAGACATAGACATAGACATAGACATAGACATAGACATAGACATAGACATAGACATAGACATAGACATAGACATAGACATAGACATAGACATAGACATAGACATAGACATAGACATAGACATAGACATAGACATAGACATAGACATAGACATAGACATAGACATAGACATAGACATAGACATAGACATAGACATAGACATAGACATAGACATAGACATAGACATAGACATAGACATAGACATAGACATAGACATAGACATAGACATAGACATAGACATAGACATAGACATAGACATAGACATAGACATAGACATAGACATAGACATAGACATAGACATAGACATAGACATAGACATAGACATAGACATAGACATAGACATAGACATAGACATAGACATAGACATAGACATAGACATAGACATAGACATAGACATAGACATAGACATAGACATAGACATAGACATAGACATAGACATAGACATAGACATAGACATAGACATAGACATAGACATAGACATAGACATAGACATAGACATAGACATAGACATAGACATAGACATAGACATAGACATAGACATAGACATAGACATAGACATAGACATAGACATAGACATAGACATAGACATAGACATAGACATAGACATAGACATAGACATAGACATAGACATAGACATAGACATAGACATAGACATAGACATAGACATAGACATAGACATAGACATAGACATAGACATAGACATAGACATAGACATAGACATAGACATAGACATAGACATAGACATAGACATAGACATAGACATAGACATAGACATAGACATAGACATAGACATAGACATAGACATAGACATAGACATAGACATAGACATAGACATAGACATAGACATAGACATAGACATAGACATAGACATAGACATAGACATAGACATAGACATAGACATAGACATAGACATAGACATAGACATAGACATAGACATAGACATAGACATAGACATAGACATAGACATAGACATAGACATAGACATAGACATAGACATAGACATAGACATAGACATAGACATAGACATAGACATAGACATAGACATAGACATAGACATAGACATAGACATAGACATAGACATAGACATAGACATAGACATAGACATAGACATAGACATAGACATAGACATAGACATAGACATAGACATAGACATAGACATAGACATAGACATAGACATAGACATAGACATAGACATAGACATAGACATAGACATAGACATAGACATAGACATAGACATAGACATAGACATAGACATAGACATAGACATAGACATAGACATAGACATAGACATAGACATAGACATAGACATAGACATAGACATAGACATAGACATAGACATAGACATAGACATAGACATAGACATAGACATAGACATAGACATAGACATAGACATAGACATAGACATAGACATAGACATAGACATAGACATAGACATAGACATAGACATAGACATAGACATAGACATAGACATAGACATAGACATAGACATAGACATAGACATAGACATAGACATAGACATAGACATAGACATAGACATAGACATAGACATAGACATAGACATAGACATAGACATAGACATAGACATAGACATAGACATAGACATAGACATAGACATAGACATAGACATAGACATAGACATAGACATAGACATAGACATAGACATAGACATAGACATAGACATAGACATAGACATAGACATAGACATAGACATAGACATAGACATAGACATAGACATAGACATAGACATAGACATAGACATAGACATAGACATAGACATAGACATAGACATAGACATAGACATAGACATAGACATAGACATAGACATAGACATAGACATAGACATAGACATAGACATAGACATAGACATAGACATAGACATAGACATAGACATAGACATAGACATAGACATAGACATAGACATAGACATAGACATAGACATAGACATAGACATAGACATAGACATAGACATAGACATAGACATAGACATAGACATAGACATAGACATAGACATAGACATAGACATAGACATAGACATAGACATAGACATAGACATAGACATAGACATAGACATAGACATAGACATAGACATAGACATAGACATAGACATAGACATAGACATAGACATAGACATAGACATAGACATAGACATAGACATAGACATAGACATAGACATAGACATAGACATAGACATAGACATAGACATAGACATAGACATAGACATAGACATAGACATAGACATAGACATAGACATAGACATAGACATAGACATAGACATAGACATAGACATAGACATAGACATAGACATAGACATAGACATAGACATAGACATAGACATAGACATAGACATAGACATAGACATAGACATAGACATAGACATAGACATAGACATAGACATAGACATAGACATAGACATAGACATAGACATAGACATAGACATAGACATAGACATAGACATAGACATAGACATAGACATAGACATAGACATAGACATAGACATAGACATAGACATAGACATAGACATAGACATAGACATAGACATAGACATAGACATAGACATAGACATAGACATAGACATAGACATAGACATAGACATAGACATAGACATAGACATAGACATAGACATAGACATAGACATAGACATAGACATAGACATAGACATAGACATAGACATAGACATAGACATAGACATAGACATAGACATAGACATAGACATAGACATAGACATAGACATAGACATAGACATAGACATAGACATAGACATAGACATAGACATAGACATAGACATAGACATAGACATAGACATAGACATAGACATAGACATAGACATAGACATAGACATAGACATAGACATAGACATAGACATAGACATAGACATAGACATAGACATAGACATAGACATAGACATAGACATAGACATAGACATAGACATAGACATAGACATAGACATAGACATAGACATAGACATAGACATAGACATAGACATAGACATAGACATAGACATAGACATAGACATAGACATAGACATAGACATAGACATAGACATAGACATAGACATAGACATAGACATAGACATAGACATAGACATAGACATAGACATAGACATAGACATAGACATAGACATAGACATAGACATAGACATAGACATAGACATAGACATAGACATAGACATAGACATAGACATAGACATAGACATAGACATAGACATAGACATAGACATAGACATAGACATAGACATAGACATAGACATAGACATAGACATAGACATAGACATAGACATAGACATAGACATAGACATAGACATAGACATAGACATAGACATAGACATAGACATAGACATAGACATAGACATAGACATAGACATAGACATAGACATAGACATAGACATAGACATAGACATAGACATAGACATAGACATAGACATAGACATAGACATAGACATAGACATAGACATAGACATAGACATAGACATAGACATAGACATAGACATAGACATAGACATAGACATAGACATAGACATAGACATAGACATAGACATAGACATAGACATAGACATAGACATAGACATAGACATAGACATAGACATAGACATAGACATAGACATAGACATAGACATAGACATAGACATAGACATAGACATAGACATAGACATAGACATAGACATAGACATAGACATAGACATAGACATAGACATAGACATAGACATAGACATAGACATAGACATAGACATAGACATAGACATAGACATAGACATAGACATAGACATAGACATAGACATAGACATAGACATAGACATAGACATAGACATAGACATAGACATAGACATAGACATAGACATAGACATAGACATAGACATAGACATAGACATAGACATAGACATAGACATAGACATAGACATAGACATAGACATAGACATAGACATAGACATAGACATAGACATAGACATAGACATAGACATAGACATAGACATAGACATAGACATAGACATAGACATAGACATAGACATAGACATAGACATAGACATAGACATAGACATAGACATAGACATAGACATAGACATAGACATAGACATAGACATAGACATAGACATAGACATAGACATAGACATAGACATAGACATAGACATAGACATAGACATAGACATAGACATAGACATAGACATAGACATAGACATAGACATAGACATAGACATAGACATAGACATAGACATAGACATAGACATAGACATAGACATAGACATAGACATAGACATAGACATAGACATAGACATAGACATAGACATAGACATAGACATAGACATAGACATAGACATAGACATAGACATAGACATAGACATAGACATAGACATAGACATAGACATAGACATAGACATAGACATAGACATAGACATAGACATAGACATAGACATAGACATAGACATAGACATAGACATAGACATAGACATAGACATAGACATAGACATAGACATAGACATAGACATAGACATAGACATAGACATAGACATAGACATAGACATAGACATAGACATAGACATAGACATAGACATAGACATAGACATAGACATAGACATAGACATAGACATAGACATAGACATAGACATAGACATAGACATAGACATAGACATAGACATAGACATAGACATAGACATAGACATAGACATAGACATAGACATAGACATAGACATAGACATAGACATAGACATAGACATAGACATAGACATAGACATAGACATAGACATAGACATAGACATAGACATAGACATAGACATAGACATAGACATAGACATAGACATAGACATAGACATAGACATAGACATAGACATAGACATAGACATAGACATAGACATAGACATAGACATAGACATAGACATAGACATAGACATAGACATAGACATAGACATAGACATAGACATAGACATAGACATAGACATAGACATAGACATAGACATAGACATAGACATAGACATAGACATAGACATAGACATAGACATAGACATAGACATAGACATAGACATAGACATAGACATAGACATAGACATAGACATAGACATAGACATAGACATAGACATAGACATAGACATAGACATAGACATAGACATAGACATAGACATAGACATAGACATAGACATAGACATAGACATAGACATAGACATAGACATAGACATAGACATAGACATAGACATAGACATAGACATAGACATAGACATAGACATAGACATAGACATAGACATAGACATAGACATAGACATAGACATAGACATAGACATAGACATAGACATAGACATAGACATAGACATAGACATAGACATAGACATAGACATAGACATAGACATAGACATAGACATAGACATAGACATAGACATAGACATAGACATAGACATAGACATAGACATAGACATAGACATAGACATAGACATAGACATAGACATAGACATAGACATAGACATAGACATAGACATAGACATAGACATAGACATAGACATAGACATAGACATAGACATAGACATAGACATAGACATAGACATAGACATAGACATAGACATAGACATAGACATAGACATAGACATAGACATAGACATAGACATAGACATAGACATAGACATAGACATAGACATAGACATAGACATAGACATAGACATAGACATAGACATAGACATAGACATAGACATAGACATAGACATAGACATAGACATAGACATAGACATAGACATAGACATAGACATAGACATAGACATAGACATAGACATAGACATAGACATAGACATAGACATAGACATAGACATAGACATAGACATAGACATAGACATAGACATAGACATAGACATAGACATAGACATAGACATAGACATAGACATAGACATAGACATAGACATAGACATAGACATAGACATAGACATAGACATAGACATAGACATAGACATAGACATAGACATAGACATAGACATAGACATAGACATAGACATAGACATAGACATAGACATAGACATAGACATAGACATAGACATAGACATAGACATAGACATAGACATAGACATAGACATAGACATAGACATAGACATAGACATAGACATAGACATAGACATAGACATAGACATAGACATAGACATAGACATAGACATAGACATAGACATAGACATAGACATAGACATAGACATAGACATAGACATAGACATAGACATAGACATAGACATAGACATAGACATAGACATAGACATAGACATAGACATAGACATAGACATAGACATAGACATAGACATAGACATAGACATAGACATAGACATAGACATAGACATAGACATAGACATAGACATAGACATAGACATAGACATAGACATAGACATAGACATAGACATAGACATAGACATAGACATAGACATAGACATAGACATAGACATAGACATAGACATAGACATAGACATAGACATAGACATAGACATAGACATAGACATAGACATAGACATAGACATAGACATAGACATAGACATAGACATAGACATAGACATAGACATAGACATAGACATAGACATAGACATAGACATAGACATAGACATAGACATAGACATAGACATAGACATAGACATAGACATAGACATAGACATAGACATAGACATAGACATAGACATAGACATAGACATAGACATAGACATAGACATAGACATAGACATAGACATAGACATAGACATAGACATAGACATAGACATAGACATAGACATAGACATAGACATAGACATAGACATAGACATAGACATAGACATAGACATAGACATAGACATAGACATAGACATAGACATAGACATAGACATAGACATAGACATAGACATAGACATAGACATAGACATAGACATAGACATAGACATAGACATAGACATAGACATAGACATAGACATAGACATAGACATAGACATAGACATAGACATAGACATAGACATAGACATAGACATAGACATAGACATAGACATAGACATAGACATAGACATAGACATAGACATAGACATAGACATAGACATAGACATAGACATAGACATAGACATAGACATAGACATAGACATAGACATAGACATAGACATAGACATAGACATAGACATAGACATAGACATAGACATAGACATAGACATAGACATAGACATAGACATAGACATAGACATAGACATAGACATAGACATAGACATAGACATAGACATAGACATAGACATAGACATAGACATAGACATAGACATAGACATAGACATAGACATAGACATAGACATAGACATAGACATAGACATAGACATAGACATAGACATAGACATAGACATAGACATAGACATAGACATAGACATAGACATAGACATAGACATAGACATAGACATAGACATAGACATAGACATAGACATAGACATAGACATAGACATAGACATAGACATAGACATAGACATAGACATAGACATAGACATAGACATAGACATAGACATAGACATAGACATAGACATAGACATAGACATAGACATAGACATAGACATAGACATAGACATAGACATAGACATAGACATAGACATAGACATAGACATAGACATAGACATAGACATAGACATAGACATAGACATAGACATAGACATAGACATAGACATAGACATAGACATAGACATAGACATAGACATAGACATAGACATAGACATAGACATAGACATAGACATAGACATAGACATAGACATAGACATAGACATAGACATAGACATAGACATAGACATAGACATAGACATAGACATAGACATAGACATAGACATAGACATAGACATAGACATAGACATAGACATAGACATAGACATAGACATAGACATAGACATAGACATAGACATAGACATAGACATAGACATAGACATAGACATAGACATAGACATAGACATAGACATAGACATAGACATAGACATAGACATAGACATAGACATAGACATAGACATAGACATAGACATAGACATAGACATAGACATAGACATAGACATAGACATAGACATAGACATAGACATAGACATAGACATAGACATAGACATAGACATAGACATAGACATAGACATAGACATAGACATAGACATAGACATAGACATAGACATAGACATAGACATAGACATAGACATAGACATAGACATAGACATAGACATAGACATAGACATAGACATAGACATAGACATAGACATAGACATAGACATAGACATAGACATAGACATAGACATAGACATAGACATAGACATAGACATAGACATAGACATAGACATAGACATAGACATAGACATAGACATAGACATAGACATAGACATAGACATAGACATAGACATAGACATAGACATAGACATAGACATAGACATAGACATAGACATAGACATAGACATAGACATAGACATAGACATAGACATAGACATAGACATAGACATAGACATAGACATAGACATAGACATAGACATAGACATAGACATAGACATAGACATAGACATAGACATAGACATAGACATAGACATAGACATAGACATAGACATAGACATAGACATAGACATAGACATAGACATAGACATAGACATAGACATAGACATAGACATAGACATAGACATAGACATAGACATAGACATAGACATAGACATAGACATAGACATAGACATAGACATAGACATAGACATAGACATAGACATAGACATAGACATAGACATAGACATAGACATAGACATAGACATAGACATAGACATAGACATAGACATAGACATAGACATAGACATAGACATAGACATAGACATAGACATAGACATAGACATAGACATAGACATAGACATAGACATAGACATAGACATAGACATAGACATAGACATAGACATAGACATAGACATAGACATAGACATAGACATAGACATAGACATAGACATAGACATAGACATAGACATAGACATAGACATAGACATAGACATAGACATAGACATAGACATAGACATAGACATAGACATAGACATAGACATAGACATAGACATAGACATAGACATAGACATAGACATAGACATAGACATAGACATAGACATAGACATAGACATAGACATAGACATAGACATAGACATAGACATAGACATAGACATAGACATAGACATAGACATAGACATAGACATAGACATAGACATAGACATAGACATAGACATAGACATAGACATAGACATAGACATAGACATAGACATAGACATAGACATAGACATAGACATAGACATAGACATAGACATAGACATAGACATAGACATAGACATAGACATAGACATAGACATAGACATAGACATAGACATAGACATAGACATAGACATAGACATAGACATAGACATAGACATAGACATAGACATAGACATAGACATAGACATAGACATAGACATAGACATAGACATAGACATAGACATAGACATAGACATAGACATAGACATAGACATAGACATAGACATAGACATAGACATAGACATAGACATAGACATAGACATAGACATAGACATAGACATAGACATAGACATAGACATAGACATAGACATAGACATAGACATAGACATAGACATAGACATAGACATAGACATAGACATAGACATAGACATAGACATAGACATAGACATAGACATAGACATAGACATAGACATAGACATAGACATAGACATAGACATAGACATAGACATAGACATAGACATAGACATAGACATAGACATAGACATAGACATAGACATAGACATAGACATAGACATAGACATAGACATAGACATAGACATAGACATAGACATAGACATAGACATAGACATAGACATAGACATAGACATAGACATAGACATAGACATAGACATAGACATAGACATAGACATAGACATAGACATAGACATAGACATAGACATAGACATAGACATAGACATAGACATAGACATAGACATAGACATAGACATAGACATAGACATAGACATAGACATAGACATAGACATAGACATAGACATAGACATAGACATAGACATAGACATAGACATAGACATAGACATAGACATAGACATAGACATAGACATAGACATAGACATAGACATAGACATAGACATAGACATAGACATAGACATAGACATAGACATAGACATAGACATAGACATAGACATAGACATAGACATAGACATAGACATAGACATAGACATAGACATAGACATAGACATAGACATAGACATAGACATAGACATAGACATAGACATAGACATAGACATAGACATAGACATAGACATAGACATAGACATAGACATAGACATAGACATAGACATAGACATAGACATAGACATAGACATAGACATAGACATAGACATAGACATAGACATAGACATAGACATAGACATAGACATAGACATAGACATAGACATAGACATAGACATAGACATAGACATAGACATAGACATAGACATAGACATAGACATAGACATAGACATAGACATAGACATAGACATAGACATAGACATAGACATAGACATAGACATAGACATAGACATAGACATAGACATAGACATAGACATAGACATAGACATAGACATAGACATAGACATAGACATAGACATAGACATAGACATAGACATAGACATAGACATAGACATAGACATAGACATAGACATAGACATAGACATAGACATAGACATAGACATAGACATAGACATAGACATAGACATAGACATAGACATAGACATAGACATAGACATAGACATAGACATAGACATAGACATAGACATAGACATAGACATAGACATAGACATAGACATAGACATAGACATAGACATAGACATAGACATAGACATAGACATAGACATAGACATAGACATAGACATAGACATAGACATAGACATAGACATAGACATAGACATAGACATAGACATAGACATAGACATAGACATAGACATAGACATAGACATAGACATAGACATAGACATAGACATAGACATAGACATAGACATAGACATAGACATAGACATAGACATAGACATAGACATAGACATAGACATAGACATAGACATAGACATAGACATAGACATAGACATAGACATAGACATAGACATAGACATAGACATAGACATAGACATAGACATAGACATAGACATAGACATAGACATAGACATAGACATAGACATAGACATAGACATAGACATAGACATAGACATAGACATAGACATAGACATAGACATAGACATAGACATAGACATAGACATAGACATAGACATAGACATAGACATAGACATAGACATAGACATAGACATAGACATAGACATAGACATAGACATAGACATAGACATAGACATAGACATAGACATAGACATAGACATAGACATAGACATAGACATAGACATAGACATAGACATAGACATAGACATAGACATAGACATAGACATAGACATAGACATAGACATAGACATAGACATAGACATAGACATAGACATAGACATAGACATAGACATAGACATAGACATAGACATAGACATAGACATAGACATAGACATAGACATAGACATAGACATAGACATAGACATAGACATAGACATAGACATAGACATAGACATAGACATAGACATAGACATAGACATAGACATAGACATAGACATAGACATAGACATAGACATAGACATAGACATAGACATAGACATAGACATAGACATAGACATAGACATAGACATAGACATAGACATAGACATAGACATAGACATAGACATAGACATAGACATAGACATAGACATAGACATAGACATAGACATAGACATAGACATAGACATAGACATAGACATAGACATAGACATAGACATAGACATAGACATAGACATAGACATAGACATAGACATAGACATAGACATAGACATAGACATAGACATAGACATAGACATAGACATAGACATAGACATAGACATAGACATAGACATAGACATAGACATAGACATAGACATAGACATAGACATAGACATAGACATAGACATAGACATAGACATAGACATAGACATAGACATAGACATAGACATAGACATAGACATAGACATAGACATAGACATAGACATAGACATAGACATAGACATAGACATAGACATAGACATAGACATAGACATAGACATAGACATAGACATAGACATAGACATAGACATAGACATAGACATAGACATAGACATAGACATAGACATAGACATAGACATAGACATAGACATAGACATAGACATAGACATAGACATAGACATAGACATAGACATAGACATAGACATAGACATAGACATAGACATAGACATAGACATAGACATAGACATAGACATAGACATAGACATAGACATAGACATAGACATAGACATAGACATAGACATAGACATAGACATAGACATAGACATAGACATAGACATAGACATAGACATAGACATAGACATAGACATAGACATAGACATAGACATAGACATAGACATAGACATAGACATAGACATAGACATAGACATAGACATAGACATAGACATAGACATAGACATAGACATAGACATAGACATAGACATAGACATAGACATAGACATAGACATAGACATAGACATAGACATAGACATAGACATAGACATAGACATAGACATAGACATAGACATAGACATAGACATAGACATAGACATAGACATAGACATAGACATAGACATAGACATAGACATAGACATAGACATAGACATAGACATAGACATAGACATAGACATAGACATAGACATAGACATAGACATAGACATAGACATAGACATAGACATAGACATAGACATAGACATAGACATAGACATAGACATAGACATAGACATAGACATAGACATAGACATAGACATAGACATAGACATAGACATAGACATAGACATAGACATAGACATAGACATAGACATAGACATAGACATAGACATAGACATAGACATAGACATAGACATAGACATAGACATAGACATAGACATAGACATAGACATAGACATAGACATAGACATAGACATAGACATAGACATAGACATAGACATAGACATAGACATAGACATAGACATAGACATAGACATAGACATAGACATAGACATAGACATAGACATAGACATAGACATAGACATAGACATAGACATAGACATAGACATAGACATAGACATAGACATAGACATAGACATAGACATAGACATAGACATAGACATAGACATAGACATAGACATAGACATAGACATAGACATAGACATAGACATAGACATAGACATAGACATAGACATAGACATAGACATAGACATAGACATAGACATAGACATAGACATAGACATAGACATAGACATAGACATAGACATAGACATAGACATAGACATAGACATAGACATAGACATAGACATAGACATAGACATAGACATAGACATAGACATAGACATAGACATAGACATAGACATAGACATAGACATAGACATAGACATAGACATAGACATAGACATAGACATAGACATAGACATAGACATAGACATAGACATAGACATAGACATAGACATAGACATAGACATAGACATAGACATAGACATAGACATAGACATAGACATAGACATAGACATAGACATAGACATAGACATAGACATAGACATAGACATAGACATAGACATAGACATAGACATAGACATAGACATAGACATAGACATAGACATAGACATAGACATAGACATAGACATAGACATAGACATAGACATAGACATAGACATAGACATAGACATAGACATAGACATAGACATAGACATAGACATAGACATAGACATAGACATAGACATAGACATAGACATAGACATAGACATAGACATAGACATAGACATAGACATAGACATAGACATAGACATAGACATAGACATAGACATAGACATAGACATAGACATAGACATAGACATAGACATAGACATAGACATAGACATAGACATAGACATAGACATAGACATAGACATAGACATAGACATAGACATAGACATAGACATAGACATAGACATAGACATAGACATAGACATAGACATAGACATAGACATAGACATAGACATAGACATAGACATAGACATAGACATAGACATAGACATAGACATAGACATAGACATAGACATAGACATAGACATAGACATAGACATAGACATAGACATAGACATAGACATAGACATAGACATAGACATAGACATAGACATAGACATAGACATAGACATAGACATAGACATAGACATAGACATAGACATAGAGACATAGACATAGACATAGACATAGACATAGACATAGACATAGACATAGACATAGACATAGACATAGACATAGACATAGACATAGACATAGACATAGACATAGACATAGACATAGACATAGACATAGACATAGACATAGACATAGACATAGACATAGACATAGACATAGACATAGACATAGACATAGACATAGACATAGACATAGACATAGACATAGACATAGACATAGACATAGACATAGACATAGACATAGACATAGACATAGACATAGACATAGACATAGACATAGACATAGACATAGACATAGACATAGACATAGACATAGACATAGACATAGACATAGACATAGACATAGACATAGACATAGACATAGACATAGACATAGACATAGACATAGACATAGACATAGACATAGACATAGACATAGACATAGACATAGACATAGACATAGACATAGACATAGACATAGACATAGACATAGACATAGACATAGACATAGACATAGACATAGACATAGACATAGACATAGACATAGACATAGACATAGACATAGACATAGACATAGACATAGACATAGACATAGACATAGACATAGACATAGACATAGACATAGACATAGACATAGACATAGACATAGACATAGACATAGACATAGACATAGACATAGACATAGACATAGACATAGACATAGACATAGACATAGACATAGACATAGACATAGACATAGACATAGACATAGACATAGACATAGACATAGACATAGACATAGACATAGACATAGACATAGACA
Organism: Conops quadrifasciatus; assembly: GCA_949752815.1. Lineage (NCBI taxonomy): Eukaryota > Metazoa > Arthropoda > Insecta > Diptera > Conopidae > Conops > Conops quadrifasciatus. The sequence continues at coordinate 39,756,404 of OX457079.1, forward strand.
TAGACATAGACATAGACATAGACATAGACATAGACATAGACATAGACATAGACATAGACATAGACATAGACATAGACATAGACATAGACATAGACATAGACATAGACATAGACATAGACATAGACATAGACATAGACATAGACATAGACATAGACATAGACATAGACATAGACATAGACATAGACATAGACATAGACATAGACATAGACATAGACATAGACATAGACATAGACATAGACATAGACATAGACATAGACATAGACATAGACATAGACATAGACATAGACATAGACATAGACATAGACATAGACATAGACATAGACATAGACATAGACATAGACATAGACATAGACATAGACATAGACATAGACATAGACATAGACATAGACATAGACATAGACATAGACATAGACATAGACATAGACATAGACATAGACATAGACATAGACATAGACATAGACATAGACATAGACATAGACATAGACATAGACATAGACATAGACATAGACATAGACATAGACATAGACATAGACATAGACATAGACATAGACATAGACATAGACATAGACATAGACATAGACATAGACATAGACATAGTCATAGACATAGACATAGACATAGACATAGACATAGACATAGACATAGACATAGACATAGACATAGACATAGACATAGACATAGACATAGACATAGACATAGACATAGACATAGACATAGACATAGACATAGACATAGACATAGACATAGACATAGACATAGACATAGACATAGACATAGACATAGACATAGACATAGACATAGACATAGACATAGACATAGACATAGACATAGACATAGACATAGACATAGACATAGACATAGACATAGACATAGACATAGACATAGACATAGACATAGACATAGACATAGACATAGACATAGACATAGACATAGACATAGACATAGACATAGACATAGACATAGACATAGACATAGACATAGACATAGACATAGACATAGACATAGACATAGACATAGACATAGACATAGACATAGACATAGACATAGACATAGACATAGACATAGACATAGACATAGACATAGACATAGACATAGACATAGACATAGACATAGACATAGACATAGACATAGACATAGACATAGACATAGACATAGACATAGACATAGACATAGACATAGACATAGACATAGACATAGACATAGACATAGACATAGACATAGACATAGACATAGACATAGACATAGACATAGACATAGACATAGACATAGACATAGACATAGACATAGACATAGACATAGACATAGACATAGACATAGACATAGACATAGACATAGACATAGACATAGACATAGACATAGACATAGACATAGACATAGACATAGACATAGACATAGACATAGACATAGACATAGACATAGACATAGACATAGACATAGACATAGACATAGACATAGACATAGACATAGACATAGACATAGACATAGACATAGACATAGACATAGACATAGACATAGACATAGACATAGACATAGACATAGACATAGACATAGACATAGACATAGACATAGACATAGACATAGACATAGACATAGACATAGACATAGACATAGACATAGACATAGACATAGACATAGACATAGACATAGACATAGACATAGACATAGACATAGACATAGACATAGACATAGACATAGACATAGACATAGACATAGACATAGACATAGACATAGACATAGACATAGACATAGACATAGACATAGACATAGACATAGACATAGACATAGACATAGAC